>ML978727.1:57064-236799 GCA_010015785.1 Saccharata proteae CBS 121410
TGGGAAATAAGGAGGAAACTGAGGAGTAGGGTTGAATGAGAGTGAAGATCCTCCTACTCCTCCAACCACCGCATGACGACCGATAAGGGGAACTGGGAAATAAGGAGGAAACTGAGGAGTAGGGATGAATGAGAGTGAAGATCCTCCTACTCCTCCAACCACCCGCATGACGACCGAAAAGGGGCAATGGGAAATAAGGAGGAAACTGAGGAGGAGGGATGAATGAGAGTGAAGATCCTCCTACTCCTCCAACCACCGCATGACGACCGATAAGGGGAACTGGGAAATAAGGAGGAAACTGAGGAGTAGGGATGAATGAGAGTGAAGATCCTCCTACTCCTCCAACCACCCGCATGACGACCGAAAAGGGGCAATGGGAAATAAGGAGGAAACTGAGGAGTAGGGATGAATGAGAGTGAAGATCCTCCTACTCCTCCACCAACCGCATGACGACCGACAAGGGGAACTGGGAAATAAGGAGGAAACTGAGGAGCAGGGATGAATGAGAGTGAAGATCCTCCTACTCCTCCAACCTACGGCAAGCAATCACCACCACCACCACCACCACATCAACTGAAACATACATCAATTGAAACATGGATCGAGGGAATGATGGAACTTGGACATTATCGAGGAAAGCCGAGGATACGTTTGGAAGGTGAAATCGGGAAGGAAAAAGGGAAAGGAGCTGAGACTGGTGTTTGTTTTCATGCATTGCTTGACATTGGAAGGACGAGGGAGCTGAGAATGGTGTTTGTCTTCATGTGTTGCTGGGCATCGGAAGGACGAGGAAGTTGAGAATGGTGTTTTTTTCCATGTATTGCTTGATATTGAAAGGACAAGGGAGCTGAGACTGGTGTCTGTTGTAGAGTATTGCTGGGGTGTTGAAGGACTTGTACGCTCAATGGACCTGATGAGTCTGTCCGGCTACATGGTGTTGGATTTGCGGGCTGGAATTGAGATAGGAATGAGAAGCGGCTGCTTGGGAGACTTGTCAATGGGAAGTTGATGGAAACGTCGTATCTAGACTGGCAGCAGAGCACACGAATATCATCTGTTACCGGGCATACCGTGGGATAGCCTCGAAGTGTGGTCATGATTCAGGAGTCTCTCGCTCGCTACCGCTGATGCGGAACGGGGACCAAAGCGTCGTCCTGGCTTTGTGGCACCTTGACCGAGTTATACAGTACTTCTCTCGGCAGGGAGAACCCGCCATCAATGCAAGAAGAAAACCCCAGATTGAGACCTAGCCTGTGTGACCTACGAGGTAGTTGCAATCAATTACGAGATGGCTCAATCTGCGCTTTTCCTATGCACCGTCATGACACAGAAGAAGTCCCAAGCCGAAAACACCGCTGACCTGACATTAGAAGGATCGTGAATCACAAGAGGACTTTCGAGGCCACACTCAGAAGCCATGCAGCATCCTGCCACCCGCCCTCGCCCTCGACCGACTTTGGTGGCTCTGGCAGATCACGCTTCTCCCTTGCGCTTGCCTCGGCAACCCGCTCCCTCTCCGCCTTTCTCCGCCGCAACTCCTCCTCCCTTTTCCTTCTCACTTCGGCAGCGTCGTCTTCCTCGTCGTCCTCCTCTGCGTCCTCCTCGGTCTCTTCGCCGTCCTCTTCGACGCTGAACAACGACCATCCTATGAGGCGGTCCATCCAGCCGCCGAGTCCAAAGCCCCTTTCCCTGGCCAGCCTCGCCACTTCTTCCTCGTCACCCACGCCCTCCTCGTCCGACTCGACAAAGTCAGGCTCGATGAAGTCCTCCGCCACGGCGTCCTCGTTCTCGGCATAGGCAGAGGGAGTAGTCAGGCCTTTTGGAGTGAAAGCAAGCTCGACGCGACTGCCAACCCTGCTTCCGCGGCGACTGGCGACCCTGCTGCCCCAGGTGCTCCCCGCTCGACTGCCGTGGCGCGGCGTCACGGGGCTGTACTCGTCGTCGGCGGCGAAGGGCTCGCCCGACAGCATGAGGTGGCTGGCATTGCGAGTTGGGGCACGACTCGGATGGTCGTCGTAGTCATCAGGCTGGTGGACGAGCGAGGTGCTGCTCTCGCGGCGGAGCAGCCAGGCCTGGCCCTTGGCATCGCGCGTCTCAGAGGCGATGGCAAGGCCGGCGCGGTACAGCCAGTCGGACGAGGTCTCGGCAGGAGTGTGATGCCTGCCGTTCTTTCCTGCGGCACGGGCACCACCGGGGGTCAGCGGGAACGGGCCGACGCCGCGGTTCAGGTTGCGGGCAGGTTCCGTGGCCGAGCCAGCACCCAGCAGGGCAGCGTCACTATGGGCTTTGGTCAGCCGCGCGTTGGGGTTGTTGGCCTCTTGTGGGAAATAGCTGCCATGGTGGGCAAAGGCCAGCCTTGTGCTCTTGGACCGGCCGTGGCTCGACGCGCTGCGACTGAGGATCGAGGGCGTCGTGGGCGCGGATTTGCCCTGGATGTACGACGAGTCTAGTAGGGCATCTGACGAGGGCTGTGCCGACGGGTCAATGGGGAAATTGGAGCTCAGCGGGGCGAGGGAGAGGAGTTGCAGGTTCGGGTGCGAACGGCGCGAGGAGCGGCTACGTGTCTGGTGATGAGGCTGTGGGGGTTCCATGGTCGTGACCAACGACAACTGTGGATGATGCTGATGGATGGGATCAGGCTTGGGTGTGTTGGGGGTGCGCGCGGTGGGGATTGAGGGCTCGGCAGGGCTCAGGAGGGCTCAGGAGGGGACAGCGTGGACAGCGGACAGTGGACGGTGGACAGTGGACGGTGGACAGGAGGGCACGAGAGGGGCACATGAAGTAGTGACATGCACAGCCAGGTGTGCTCAGTGGTGTTGTCCTTGGGTGTTTGCGGGTCAGCTCACATCAGGGTCGGTGGTGGTGGTCGGTGGTGGTTGGTGGTGGTCGGTGGTGTCGGCGGGGCAATCGGGTGAGCCGCGGCAGATGCGACCTTGCACCTCGCACCTCGCACCTCGCACCTCGCACCTCGCACCTCGCACCTCAGGCCAGCAGTGTGTGTGCAGGAGCGCGGCGGGCGGTGGGTGGCGGGCGGCGGGCAGCTGGCGTCACTAGCACTCCACGCGATACACAGACACTCACCACCACATAATTCCCGCTTTGTCGCCCGTCGCCGCCGCAAAGAGGGGCATCGTCTCCCTTTCGCGACCGTCTCCGAACGCACTTCTTCTCCCTCGCGACTCCCTCTGCCCCTCAAAGCCGAAGCCTCCCTGTCGTGTGTGCTTGTTGCCCCCGTGCCTCCGACTCGTTTGCTTTGTCTCTCTTCCGCGCGCCGGCGCTGCCTGGTCCACCACCATTTTTAACCCCGGATCGCTCCAGCCAGCCAAGCCCGCCAGCTACCACGGCGCACTCCACCTCGCCCAACCTCTGAACACTTTCACTCCTCCTCCACTCTCCACTCTCTCCCACTCACCACACCACCGCTCTCACAAAATCCTCAAACACTTCCTCCTCCATCTCAACATGGCCATACAAACAATGCTCGCCATGACCAATTTGGATCTGAGGTGACTGGTCTAAAGTGCGTCGCCCGCCTGCGCCTTTGCCCTGTTTGAGTTCTGACCAGACGTCACAGGTCACCTTGAGTCCGGAATCCTTTTTTAAACGCGCCAGCTCCCGCCTCTCCTGCTTGCGCTCGCGTGTCGCGTAGTGAGCCGCTGCTAGGCTTTCCTTCTCTCTCGGGGAACACCCGAATCCTCAGCCTCCCGAACTGCGCCTTCTTCCTTAGCATATCAAACCGACAACCGAACAAGCCCTCTGCTAGGCAATCGTACAATCTCCGACCACCGAGCGTCAGAGTTCGGTCATGCCAGCATACTTTGAAGACAACGACATGGCCCGCAATCAGACTCGCGCAGACTCTGCTCTCGGTATCTGCGAGAAGGCGTTACTGGAGTTCGACAGCATCATGGCCGAACCAATTCCCCACAACACTCAAACCCCGACCAACCACGCGGGCCACCACGAGGATGAAGACGTTGAGATGGCCGAAGTAGCAATGACCCGCAGCATATCCTCCTCCCCACGCTCCAGCTACGAAGACCGTTGTCCCCCGCGCCTGCAGTCCATGCTCCCGCCTTCGAACTTTGGCGCTGTAATCCCCGGTCAGATCTACCGTAGCAGCTATCCTTTGGAAGAGAACTTTGGTTTCCTCAAGAAGCTGAAGCTCAAGAGTATCCTCACCCTCGTCAAGGAGACCTGTCCTGAACCCTATGTCAGTTTCATGACGGAGAACGGCATCCAGCATTTCCAAGTGCACATCCCTGCAAACAAGGGCACTGTCTGTATGACTACCGAGCAAATGACGAGGGCCCTTGCCGTGGTTCTTGATCGCCAGAACCATCCGCTCTTGATCCACTGCAACAAGGGCAAGCACCGCACTGGATGCGTCACCGGCTGTCTCCGGAAGGTTCTTGGTGATAACCTCAAGACTGTCTACGAAGAGTACCATACATACGCAGATCCCAAGGCTCGCATCTTCGACGAACACTTCATGGGCTCCTTCGATGAGCGGACCGTCTTATGGCTGGCGCGCGAGCAGGGATTCCTTCCTCCAGACCAACCCCAGTCGCCGCTGGTGGCATCGCCGCTGTCACACAAAGTGATATGATCAACGGTTAGGCAAAAGGCAGATCCAGTAAGGGCAGTTGGACATGAACCTGTTTGACTCTTAATGTTCGTATCGGCAAAAAAGGAGTGTCTAAGAGATATCCTCGACAAGGCTGCCCCAAGTAGCACCACAGCAGAAGCAAAGCATTTCCACACCAGTATTTCTTTTGTAATCCACATTCCCACAACCCAGCATCGGACACCCTGCGGACGGGGGTCCTGGCGTTCTCCGGCGAACCGGCGCATCCAAGAAGGCAGGCACAACATGGAAAGAGCAGCCGCAGCCGGGGAAGCAGTCGCTGCGGCATTTCACCACCATTCTCCAAAAAAGCATTGGGAGGCTTCACAACCAGCATATTTCCTATCAAACATTTGTCCGTCTGCCTGATACCCACGTGAGGGGTTATACCTTTCTTTATGTCATTCTGTTGTTCACACACTTGCAGATGGGCGAACAGCCCAGGGGAAGAACTCCAGTTTTGTACAAGTAAAATTCATTGGCCGTGGCCAGGGCCGACACAGAGCAGGTTGGGTTGTCTCTGCAATCGAAAATTCCATCATCTGTTTCTGCTGCTTTGGCATGATGTTTGCTGTGAATACTACAGTGCCCGGTCACTAGAATCGAGGATAGACTGCATAATTGAAGCAAGTCGGAACTGCCTTGAGACAAGCCTTGAATCGAAATCCTATAATAAGATAGAGTTGCCTCTGCCTTGTATGCAGGAAGTCGAAGTGCGCCCAGCCACGACCAAATTGTCCCGGTCGGCTGTTAAGTCCGAGTCAGTTAACTCCGGTGTCCGTGCATGGCTCGACTTTCTTGGGCGACTTCGACTCCTCAAACGCCTCCCGACACGATGTTGACTCTGGAGTGCGTGTCCCGGTATGTTTGACGGGATACCAGAGCATCCTCCGAGCTGAGATACCTACGCAGTCCGTATGCTGGCAACCGACGAATCGCGTCTGCCGGTGATTGTGCCCTGAGACCTGCGCCACGTCGGCAACCCAACCTCGCGATTAAACCAGGAAACTGACCGCACGACCAGCCATCTCGATAGCTAACCTGAAGTTCTAGCGATCACCTTTGCCTTTTCCAACCTCGACTCATTCTTAATTGTTGTAGATACATTTTGGACAGACTTTCCTCCGTTTATCTATCCGACTGGGCTGACTGCGGGTGTTGCGCATTGTTTGACGGACACTCGACAACTGCAGGGCAATGCGACACCATTTCTTCGCCCTGCCGGCGTCTCTTCTGACATTATTATCCGGTTCGCACATCACCGTCGCAGACAACTCGTTGACAGCCGACTCAGCAGCACGTTCGCAATTCGGGCAAGAAGATGAGCATGGTGTGCACGATCAAGAGCGCATGGGTTGGCGACCTCCACTAGGAGTACGCAAGATGAGCGGGGATGCTGGGGAGAAATTCTTCATGGATTACTGGCAAGCGAGCAGTGGGCTTGAAGAGGACACAGGGGAACAGGGTATTGGAAGACGCGCAGAACCCGGGACACTCGTCGACATCTACGGCAACGCATCGTCGCTGGACTCTTTCCTCCCGCCATTACTCCTCCACTCGGATATGCAGACGCAATACCCCTACCTTCGCTTCTTCCACCGAAACGTCTTCGATAAGCGAAACTTTCAGTGTCCGACGGGAACGAGCAGCTGCTCGAACATCGACAGACCGGACAGCTGTTGTGCAACTGGAGAAACGTGTGTCATAGTGACTGATACTGGTCTTGGAGATGTCGGGTGCTGCCCTGACGGAGATGATTGTGGTGGCTCTGTCTCGTCGTGCGATACCGATGCGGGATACACGAGCTGTCCTGACAGTCAGAACGGGGGTTGCTGCATCCCTGGGTATGCATGCGAGGACGTTGGCTGTATCATCAGCGGGACGACCACAGTCACCACGACGATGCCAAACACGGCAACTGCGGTCAGGAGCAGTGCGAGCTCAAGCTCGTCAACCACAACCACGAGCACAAGCAGCACGAGCACAAGCAGCCCATCGACGACCAAGATCTCCACCACGGATTTCACGACGACAACGACTCTCGCTTCACTGTCGGTGACAACGACTACTAGTGCTGTGGCACCCGTACGGCCTACCAGCGGGGCTAATTCAGTGACAACGACAAGCTCGTCGTCGACGACATACTCGGGATGCCCAACTGGTTTCTACGCATGCTCGGCTTACTATCTCGGAGGCTGCTGCCGGGTAGGCCGGGACTGCCACTCAACATCTTGCCCAGCGGTCGCCAGCACGACGGTGCTAGCCACAGACGGAGTGACAATCGTGGCACCGTCTGGAGCGACGACGGCAACCTCGGGCGGAGGGTGTGCCGCTGGGTGGTATAGTTGCGCTCAGAACCTGGGCGGAGACTGCTGTCCGAGTGGATATGGATGCGGCGCGAGTAGCTGCACGGCCACGGCTACGGATGCGTCGACGACGACGAGCGTGGAGGTGAGCAAGGAGTCGCAGAGCACGACCAGCGTTGGCTCAGGTATGGACAGCTGGGGGTCGATGATGACGGCGATTGCTTTAGCGGCGGCTGGCTTGGTGGTAGTGGTTTTGATCTAGAGGGCCGAGATAGTACCTTTTTCCACCTGCAGAGGCGGTATCTTGCATGTACCTATCTGGCACGCATAAACGCGGACACGACGACATGATTACGAGCAGTTCATATTTTAGCCCATGTAAATTTATTATGCAAACGAGCCACAGAGGCATTGCAGCGAGAGAGCACAGATGATAGATACGCATGGTGGGCGGCGGGTGTGGCTCCCCAAGAGTGAGTGCCTTGGTCGGCGTGGCTTACAGCTAACGTTACGACGCCTGCACGCGTCGTTGATCTGTCATGGAGATGATAGAGGCGGCAGCGGATGGTGTTGAGAGTCGGGGACTTTTGCATGAGGCTCGCGAGGGTCGGGTGGTCATGCGCGGGTGAGGTGAGGGGACATCACGACTGTCGAACTGCTGGCTGGCTGGCGTGATGGTCTGAAGTTCTCGTCCCCCTCGAGTTCCTTGCGGGCGTTCGCTGGGGTGTCGGGGTGTCAGGCCTGGCTGGCTCAAAAGCGGGCCAATCACGGAGGAGCTTCCCCACAAACCTCCATCATCACTGAACGTCCGCACACCTACTGTAACAGTGCTTTCCCAATCCTGACCGAAACACCCAAGACCCTCACTCAGTACACCCACCACCCACCACTCACCACTCACCACCAACGACCCCGCACCGCACACGACCACCACATTCTTTGCCAAAAACACCTTCCACACCCTCCACCACCATCCAGCGCCCGCATCCGCCCTCGTTCTCTACGTCAGGCTCGCAAGACGCCTGATGGAGCTTTGCAGGCAGCTTGCCTTGTCGCACTTGCCTTGAAGACCTCGTCTTCAGCAGCGATTAGGCCAGCATGCCGCAGCTTACTGACGCCTCTGGCGGCTTGCCGCTCCCGCCTCCCTCCGTTCTCACGGAGCAGGCCAAGATGTACGCGAAGAAGTACAGGACCGAGATCGCAGCGAGCTCTTCCAGCCTTCTTTCCACTGTCAGCTCGGTGAGTGCCCGCCATGGACATCTTCCTCAGACGCATGAGCTAACAATTGTCCCGCAGTACCCGCTCGATTCTGTCAAGACGCGCCTCCAAGCGTACGTACACCCGGTCGTCAAGATCTTGCGCGCCATATTGACGAGTCCAGCTATTCGCACAAGTACACCTCCTTCGCCGATTGCGTCCAAAAGACATACCAGAAGGAGGGAACCAGAGGCTTCTGGCGCGGTAAGTTTTTCAACCACCCGTCTCAAACCTCAGGTCCTGCGAACTTGCCACTGACATGCACTCCAGGCGTCCTCTCACCCCTTGCCAGCATCACACTCGTCCGCACGGTATCCTTCTCGATCTACCAACGTGCAAAGTACGCATATGATGATTTCTATTATCGTACCACAGGCCATTCTCCACTAGCCATCGCAAACACCACGGGCGCCATGCCGACATTCGCGACCATGTCTTGCTTCGGAACTGCTGGCGCTGTCGCCGGCGGCTTCATCACGTTCATTGCTTGTAAGCATGGGACCCACATAGGATGCGCCTTCATTTACTGACTGGGAGATTCTCAGGCCCTTTCGAGTTGACGAAACTCAGTGCGCAGACGTCGGTTCTCAACAGCTCCAAGGGCAAAGCTGGCGCTGCGAACCCGATCGCTCGAAGCTATGACAATATCGGCACAATCGGAACTGCGCGCAACATCATCCGTCACCGCGGTTTCAGTGGACTGTACTCCGGTCTTCACTTCCACCTCTGTGTGTTCATTGGAAAAACTCAACACAAGCCAAGGCTAACCAAAGTGCAGTACGAGACACGATCGGCACCGGGATTTACTTCATGACCTACGAAAGCTCCAAGCAGATGTTGGCTAACGCGCGCGGCAACTCCCCCACCTCACCCTTGGCTGTCGTGTTCGCTGGTGGTCTCTGTGGCTTGGTTAGCTGGGCCTGCGTGAGTCTACAATGAACCCTATCAATGTTGGCTGTTTGCTCATGAGAAATCTTTAGATCTATCCCATCGATACTGCAAAGAGCATTTACCAGCGTAACTGCTTCACGTCTCACGTGAACAACACTGAAAAGCCGAGGGTGCAGTTCTTCGACCTGCGCAGCTACCGAGGTATGTGTTCGAGCCGAGTTCAGCAGTCAGGGCCACCATGATATTAACCCATAGTTACAGGCCTTGGTGTTTCGATGACCCGCTCGTGCGTAATCAACGCCATCTTCTTTTCGGCTTTCGAGTACACGAAGAAGCGCATCAATCGCCTCGAATTCGACGAGGAACTCTTGCGTAAAGCAGGAAGATATTCCAAATAAGGAAAGGGAACTAGATTGCTCGCACTCTTCCGCAGCAAATCACCGCCCTCTCCATCCCCTTTCTCCAAATGGATCTGTATGTATGGTCACGGCTGCGTTTGTAGCGTTCAGCGTGGTCATCACTCTTCAGGGACTCTCTTCTTTTACTTTTCACTTTGCTCCGCAGCACAGGTCACTGCGGCATAAATCGCTAAGGAGCGGCTCAGTCAATACGACGAGCTCCCAACAGGTCCACCAGCTTGTCCCGGCGAGGACGAACTTGCTTAACACCACTACCTCTTCCTGCATTCGCAACACACGGAGCGATGCGAGGAGGGAAATCATGAGATGACGGGGGTGGATTGATTGAATGATGATGGCGATCATGGATGGGAAGATGCATACGGTGCATGCGGGGACGGAGGATGCATTTTTGCTGCTGTGGGAGATAACTTGAACGGAAAAGGGATAAACATAGCAAAAAAAGGGGCCCTTGCGTCCAGATTCACTACTATTGTTGATCGACTTTATTGAGGGGTGATTACTGAATGCGGTGATGTGAGGTCGAGATCTGAAGTGGTGGTGGTGGTGGTGGTGGTGTGTGGGACTGGTCTAGACTATGGTCACGCTCTGGACAAATACTGGAGTTGCAGTCTGATTTCCACCAACGACGTCGAAACCAGTCGACGGACAACTCTTCCGGACTAAATATACACCCACACCCACTCAGCGCGCATCTCAACCCTCTTCCGAAGACCATTCGAGTGGGGATCGGTTTCCCTCGACTCGTTGAACCAGGTTCCGGACGCGCACGTAAGTTAGCCAGCCGTGCAAGCGCGAGTGCCATGGCGGAATAGCGAACGGGCCTTTGGTGGAAAAGTCACGTCGGAGTTTCAACCGCTTTGGACCGCGATGATGGGGTATCCGGCTGGTCTGAACGCGAAGGAGAGTGTGAGAGTGCGAGTTCCGACGTGGATGTGAGATTGGCTGTGTTGATGTCTTGATACGGGAAAGATTCAACATCAGGTACGCAGACTCGGTGTGCAAGAAGTGATGGAGATTCGAACGTATTCATTCCAAGCATGCGTTCCTACGTGTGGACTACATCTCGGAGCTGTAGAGATCGGGTATTCGTCAACCGCGCCCTTTTCCCTCCCCGGCAGCAGCGAACCGCTGCTTCCCACCACATCATGAGCCGCCCGTGGCGTGGACGCCATCGTCGGACACAAGTCTCTCCAAAAGTCTTTCGGCTGCACGCTCTGGTCTGTGATGCAGTACCTCCAATCTACCTCTTGGCGCAAGTCTTACGGTAACTCCCTGCTCTGCTCAAAATTTCAAATATCGCTTCCATTCTCTCGTCCCCAACGCAACCATTCAACCAAACATGCTCGCGCCCCCCGACTCGATAGCTTCGATCTCAGCTTCGCTCCACCGCAGCCGTCGGAAGCGCTCGGGCAGCTCGCTGCGGTCGAAAACTTGTCCCTTGTCCGGGCCTACGGGACCGAGCTGCGCGCCCGGCTTGCCGCCGATGGCGCCGGTCGAGAAACTGTGCTGCTGGCTCAGGGGACCGTGTTGCTGGGCTTTCTGGCGGTAGGAGGCGAAGCTGTCGGGGAGGGACTGGGTGGGGGAGACGGGGTGGGGGCGGGGGGTGTGGTCGATTCCTTGGGCTGTGCGTTAGTGTGGGTTTGGGGTGGGGGTTTGGAGGCGGAGGGAAGTACTTGAGGGCGGGGAGCGCTTGCCCAGGAAGCGGATCATGGGCTGTCGCTGGAGGAGACGCCGTGTTGCTTGCATTTTTGTGATGGGGTGGGGTGGGTTGTAGCAGCGGAGGTTGGAGGTGCGTTGTGGTTGAGATGGATCGGATTCGGCTTTCGGCTTGCGGCTTGCGGCGGAAGTGGCCGTGGACGTGCGTCGGAAACGATTTTACGTGTTGTGGGAGAGAGGAAACGCGTGTGAAGGTGGGAGAAGCTGGAGAGGAGCAGAGGCGTTGGACGAGAGAAAGCAGAGAGAGGCAGCTTATATGAGGAGAGGCGCAAGCAACGGAGGGAGGTATCTATGGGTCAGATTTGGTGCTGCCGGAGTTTAGGATGGAGGTGAGGTGTGAGAGCCGAAGATGGCGAAGTCGGAGGACGGAAGCCGGCGAAGGGCCTTAGGCATGCGGGCGGTGGTGTGAGCGGCGGACCCCGCCACGAACTCAACTGGTTCCCAGAGACGGGGAGAGTCTTGGGTGTGACTGGCATCATTGCGTATTGCGTGCTGGACGGGGAACTCTTTCTCTTATCGCTGCAATTCCCTATCTGCGAGGAATGCTGGAGAACTGGGGGACACTTTGCGGGGATCCAGACCCAAGGACCTTCACTTGGTCGTCGTCCCGAGGCCTTGACCACGAAACCACCGAGTCACCTTTTCGCAACTGCACCAGACCCTACACCAAACCCCCCGAGACATGCAGCTCGAGGCCCTGTCGCTGATCCGGCCCTCCAGAAATATCAGGAGACTCATCACTCCGGCCCCGTCCACCGTCTCATAGAACCACGGCAACATGCACGAGCTCCTGCTGTTCGGCCAGGTGCCCAGCTCACGCCACGGACAGCTCCTCAAGATCCTGGCTGGGGTAACGCGCATGCAGCCGCAGCGTCTGATCGAACGCCATGTTGTCTACAGACCAGAACGCGACCCCGTCCGCCCGGCCATTCAAGTCGGCGCAAGTCAGACCGTAGGAGGGCAGAGGCCCAAGCCGAAGGTCGAAACCAAGAGGGACATGTACTACTGGCAGATGGTCAAGGAGCTGAGCGAGGAGGAGTTTGGGGACCAACCAGAGAAACCTGCTGCGACGGCGGGCGAAGACGCGGTGCTGGGCATTGAGGAGGAAGAAAGGAAATGGAGACTTGAATTTCAGGACCTGCCCGACCCGGCGCTGAAAGCTGCGAATCTGCGCATGGCTCAGACCACCGAGATTGCGCAAGGTGATCCTCACGAAATGATGAAAGCGCAGCAGTACAAGTAAGGTGTCGCGCCAGCACGGAAGGAAGTTCTGCTGACAATGTTGGCAGGTACGTCTCCGAGTACATTGATGAAGGACACCGCTTCGTGCATCACAACGCGGTCATATTCCTCCATCGCATATTGTGTCTCCCCGTCTCCGGTCGCGACTCGCCCTTGCCCGCTCTCCCGGCGCTGAACATATTGCAACCTCTCGATACCAGCGGCGGATATGTGATCCAGGTCTGTGTTCGGCTGCAGGATTCCAGCAAGCCTGAGATCATGGAAAAGGGTTTAGCGGAGGTGATGAACGTGAAAAACACACTGAAGGGAGTTGTCGAGTTGGAGCCGGCAGAACGACTAGCGCTGGATACAAGGTTGAAACCAAAGCCTGGTTGAGACCATGGGAGCGGATAAGCTGGCGCTTGATGAATGCGCTTCGATCTCATTCGAGGCTATGGGTTCTCTACCAGACCGTGGCGAGTCGGGGGCCAAGTGATTGACTGTGGTCGAGGATCAGTCATAGAGGATGCCGCTGAGAGATGGCCTGCTGCCCAAGCTCTCTTGCGCAACTTGAAGGACGAGACGAACGGGTGCCGTGTCACCCTATCGTTGGTGCCCAACCTAGATTGAGTCGAAGAAAGTCTGTAAAACCACAAAGGTTGGAGAGTCATGACACTCGACACTACTAGTATTGCAACAGAAGCTGCCTCATTGTGTCGCGCAGCAATGGCCAAGTGATATGTATCGATCTAAGAAGTTTCCATTTTCGGACTGAGCGACAGATGATCTGCACTAGTGATCTGGATCTCGGTGTCCACAACTTCGATTCATCTAACATCACGCATGTTTTGCGATATCCAGCAGCACTTCCGCGCTTGCGATACATTGCCCAGAGTCAATCTTGCACTTCATGAGATCGCTTGCCTCTTTCGGATCTATTTGCATTGGTATCCGTGCACAGCTGCTTCACCACGTGCCACCGCGTTTGCGCGACCCGCGCGTTTACAACCTGTCACTTACCTTTGCAAAGTACTCTCGGACGTCCCACCACCGTGCCCATCACCCAGAAGGCCACGTCAAACAACGTTCGACCAACATGGGCGACAATGCGCCGTCGCTCAAGCGGGTCCACACAGAGGACGGCTCAGTCTCGCCGCCACCGGTGAAACGGAAGCAGCAGTCAGGGACAACAAGTAATAATTGTCCCGCTAAGAAGACAGCGGGAGCACATCATACTGACGCCTGTCAGATTCGGTAGTGGCAAACTTCTTCACCCCGGCCTCACAAAAGCCAAAGACGGCGGAGAAGGTTTCGTGGACCGTCCTACACGATAGCCTCATCATCGGACGATACCAAGCCGCCGAAGCAGCCAAGAGACAAGAGCCCCAGAAGATCGCCGTTTTCGATTTCGTAAGTGGGCGCGTTCGACGGCCTCGAACTGGCTGTTTCCATGTGCCGCAATGAAAACTTACGGTTCGGTTCACTTGCAGGATAGCACTTTGATTTCCTCGGCTTCGGGCAGGACGTTCGCAAAAGACGCGACAGACTGGAAATGGTGGCATGGGACCGTCCCAACAAAACTTCGAGACCTTCACAAGGATGGGTATGTAAAAGTGCTCTCAGCTGATGGCTCGCCCCTCATTCGTATCACGGTCGGTACTGATGTGGCTTGTCACGCGCATGCAGTTATCTCATCGCCATCCTCAGCAACCAAGGAGGCATAAGCCTGAAAAGCAATAACAAGCCGCTCAAGGCTGACTTGAAGCGTCTGGCGGATTTCAAGGCCAAGGTTGCAAATGTGCTGATTCAACTGGACCTGCCCATCGGGATCTATGCAGCCACGGCCAAGGACGAGTATCGTAAACCGCGGACAGGCATGTGGCGGAAGCTGCTCGAGTATCACGACCTCACGGCCAAGGGTTCGGTTCATCTGGAGGATTCCTTCTTCGTTGGTGATGCCGGTGGCAGGACGGGCGCACGCAAGGATTTCTCTTGTTCCGACAGGTGTGTTTTTCGTCATGGGTTGTGCATGTTGACCTCTGATGATGGACCAAAGGGATTTCGCGTCCAACGTCGGCATTCGCTATATGACGCCCGAGGAGTACTTCCTAGGGGAAGAGCCGAAGCCGTTCAAGAGGGACTTTGAGCCCGCAGCGTACCTCGGTGAGGTTGTCGCCCGCTCAAAAGATGCAGGTACATAACCCTTGTAATCAAGTTGCCGAGATATACTGACCATCTCCAGTGTCGCTGGAGTACACAAAAAACAACCCGAAGGATCTGGTTCTCTTCTGCGGTAGCCCAGGCGCGGGCAAGTCCACATTCTATTGGGATCACCTGAGGCCCTTGGGCTATGAGAGAGTCAATCAAGACATTCTAAAAACGGTATGTTCTGTGTAGCCACACTCTGCATCTCGGCTTTTTGGCCCCAGCACGTGCTGCGTCACTCTCTGGCTTGACTTACCGACCCGATCAGCGTGACAGATGCCTGAAAGCCGCGTCCGATTTTCTTGCCAATGGGAAGTCAGTTGCCGTAGGTACGTACGAAAAAGATCAAGATACTATACCCCACTATGTCACCTTGAAGCTAATGTAGAGGGTAGACAACACAAATGCGGATCCTGAGACCAGACTGCATTGGATCAAACTCGCTACCAAGCACGAGGTGCCGGTGCGGTGTGTTCTTTTCACTGCCCCTGCAAAACTATGCGAGCATAACGATACCGTGAGAGCTCTCAATGGCGTCGTAAGTAACTCCCGCGCTATTGGTATCCAGCATGAGGTGGACGAAGGGTCCAATTACTCGTGCCGGGTCGACGACAACGACCCGGGCACGCGCTGACGGCTCTGCAGATGAACCCGGAAAACAGGGCTATGTTGCCAGGAGTCGCGTTCAGATCATTCTCGGGACGATATCGAGAGCCAAGATTGACGGAAGGATTGCAGGACATTACGAAGGTTGACTTTACCGTAAGCGGAGCCTACTGCAAGCCCTCAGCCACTGCAGCTCGCGATCTTGCTAACCCGGATCCCCATTGCAGTTCGAAGGCAACGAGGAGCAACGAGAAATATGGAGCAAGTACTGGATTTGAGCACACGGCATGCGCGTCACAACGGCGAGCAAGGGCAAGCCTCCGACTTCCTTGCAGTTGCAGGTCTCGAAGGATTGCTGCTCATGAGGTCGTCACGATTCGCCTCTTTGCAGCTGATTCTACAGCACTTAGAAAACGCCAGGCTGTACACCACGGTGAGGGCGTCTGCTGCCGCAACTCTAAGCTTGCGAGACAGCGTGGAAAAAGCACGAGGAGCAACGGCGTGCAGGTTTGCCTTTTTCGGGAATGGCTGACGGGGCGGCATCGGATGAGGAAGCGGAGCCAGGACGTGGAAGCGCCCAGCAAGGTGGCCACGGGTAAGAGGGATGGGGGGGAGGATCTAGGATTGATTGTAGGAGAAGAGTGCTCGGAAACTAACAAAATTAACGTTGCCTGGTGCTCACACTAGGAGAGGCAATCACGCAGTATCAAGACGTCAAGAGTCAGCCTTCCAATCAAAGATTTCTGTTGACGGCGGGTATAAGCTACCGAGCAGTCGTTGACGGTGGCTACTGACGGCGGCCGGAATGGCGTCCAACGAATGACGCGTGCGCCAACGCGGATGCAGCATCCTTGCAGAGCCGCTGATGGCTCGATTCGCTTTGGGTTTCCGCTAGACGGTGCGGCCGCAACGACAGACGGACAGGTGTGAGAGGAAAAGGAAGTGGGTGACGGGTGAGAATTAAGGTACTGGGACCACGTTGGATTGAGGGATTGCCTGGCCATGTTGGACGGGTAGACGCAGCACACTCTCCCGCGGGGAGCAATCTACATCGTACCGCAACCTGGTCGGTTCAGATGACATGCTGGCACGCGTCAGTCACTCTCTCTCACCGACAGACGAGACAGCGAAGCTGCAGGAAGACAACGCAGCAGCAACGGCGGCAGCAGCAGCGGCAGCAGCAGCAGCGAGATGAGCATGGTAAGCTCGGCAAAGAGGTAGCGAGGTTTAGTCAGAGGTCTGATCACAGCCGTTACGTATGTACGAAATGCTTCGTAGCGAGTGTAGTGTAGCGGTAGTGTGGTGGAGGTTGAGGCGGAGTAGCGTGGGCGGGAAACCAGAGCAACGCGCCCGCCGGCCGCTACCTACTAGTTATCAACGTAGTTAGGCTGATGGCCAAGGCTCTTCTTCCATGGAGGAGGATGCGCACTCTTCACCTGGAAACCCTCTCAACGCCGGCGCAGATCTTTCTAGACCACTAAATAAACTGGAGCTTCTGTTTTTCTCGACTGGCGCATGCATGGGGCTCGACACCAGATTTTCCGTCTCACCATCATCTTCTGTCAGGCAGCAAACTCCGGTAACTTAGGCCCTCCCATTCCCATATCCCAGCACCGCCCAAGCTCGCAGCCTCAACAATCAGAGCCTCGGCAGCGGGCAGCGGGCAGCGGGCAGGGTCCTTGGTCACTTGTCACCGGTGACAGCAGACAGCAGACAGCAGACAGCAGACAGCAGACAGCAGACAGCAGACAGCAGACGGCAGACGGCAGACGGCGGAAACATTCGGTGAGCGGATGCAGTCGGTCGAAACGGCGGGTGCGCACGCGTCCTGTGTGCCTGTCTGTTGTTCTCTGACGTTGCAGGGAGCTGGCAGTGGCAGTGGCAGTGGCAGTGGCAGTGGCAGTGACAGTGACAGCTCCAGCGCCAGCTGCGAGGCCGTTGCGCCGTGGACGGTGGTTGACGGGCGACTTGCGGGCTGTGAGTTACAGTACCTGAACAGCGCAGCGATGGCTCATCAAGGCCCCCGGCAAGTGCACACGCACAAAGGCCAGGCCAACAAGGCCATCCGACTCGGGCACAACAGCCCCAGTTGCCCAGTTGCCCAGTTGCAGAGTTGCAGCAGCGCTCTGTGGTCCGGGGCTGAGGACCAATGGTGCCGCCGCTGGGCTGGGCGGGTGAAGGGCTGTCTTCCCCGACCAGGCTAACGGTTGCTGCGAAGCCATCTGGCTGGCATCTGGTGGTCACGATGAGCCCACAGGAAAAGCCCACAGTGAGCCCGCCGACAGACGCCTCGGAACAGACGATTTTCAACGCGAAACGGACTAACGGGCCCAGCGGTATGGGCCAGAAGCATGCATCATGGGAGACAGACGTCGATGAGAGCAGCAGAAGCAGCAGAAGCAGCAGAAGCAGCAGCAGTAAGTTGCAGCAGCGTGGACACGGCAGCGATCGAGCTATCACCATCTCGCGCAAGCCGCTGCGCCCCCCGCTCGCCGGCAGTAGCAGCAGCAGCAGCAGCAGCAGCAGCAGCAGCAGCACCTCACCACCATCACCACCACCACCACCTCCTTCTCCTACCGCAAGATCATATGTGGCAGGCTGGCAGCAGGGTGATCTGATGCCTTTGCACAGCGTTGCGACGTGCACACGAAAACCAAGCTCAAGCACCGGCACCGGCACCGGCCTTGGGCGGCAGCAGACTTTCTGCTCTCTGGCTCTTCCTCGTCCAAATGTAGTAGTAGGCTGAGAGTTCTCGCCATCTACCGAGCTTGTTGAACCTTTGCCTTGCGTGTGCACGTCGAGACGCTTCTTGCTGTTCAGGATTGTCGCTCAGGCATGATTCACGTTCCCCTCTTCGTCTGAGTCTTGGGCTTCGTTTCAAAGGGCGAAAATTCTTTCGTCGCGGCCGCCAGCAGCCAACAGGACGAGAGGTGTTGCACGGCGCAGCCAGAGGGCAGCTCACGGCTGGGACCAGTGGGCGTGGTCGGTGGTCGGTGGTCGATGGTGGATGGTCGAACGGCCAGGTCGCGAATGGTGAGGCACTTTTGGTGACAAAAAAGCACCGACTGGTCCCACTGTCCGCTAGGCTCGTCGGCCGTGAGCCTACAAGCCTACCCAGCGCGCGCAGCGCAGACCAGCGTAGGCCATGCTAAAACCGTCCGCCGTGTCATCATCTGGGCTGCACTTCACTGTCTGTCTGTCTGGGCTGCCGGGGATGGGGGATGCTGCAGCGGGCCAGAGCCGTTGCACAGATATGGGTCCATGCAGCCTCTCCGTAGCCAGGAAAGCAGAAATTCCTCCCGCCTGCCTCCATCCCACCCCAGACCCAAAGCTCGACATCGCCCACCCACCCACCCACCCACTCACTCACGCACACACGCCAGAAACTCCGTCCCCTCCGTCCACTCCCTTCCACCACCACCACCACCACCTCCAGCCGACCTCTCCCCAATCCTCCTCCTCCTCTCTCCCTCTCCTCTCCTCTCCTCTCCGCGTCCCAACCGGCACCACGCCATCAACACTCACTCTCAAAGCCACCCTCACTCGACTGTCGTCTCACGTGCATCGCGCCGTTGGGGGAGCCGCCTTTCCCACTCCCGACCCGCGCGCCTCGCGAAATCGTCAACAACAACAACAATAACAACCCGCCTCGTACCATTGCTCTCGTCACCGCTTCCGGGCAGACGACAACTCTCGGCCCCGAATCATATGTTCCCGCGCTTCACTCGTTCCGCATAACTGGTCATGTCCGCGCGGTAGTCGCTCTGCGCCAACACCGTCCGAGACATGCGACCTCTCATCCTGCCCAAGCTGGTCGCGGCCAGAAGCTCCGTATCATCGCTCTCATCGCCAACCGACGAGAAACCCACTGCTCACTACACCGAATCAACGCATTCCGCCCCTTCTGAGTGCTCGACGCCGCTCAGCCAGACCTTCTCCGCCCACGGCCACGTCAGATATCCCAGCTCCGTATCATCGCTCTCCTCCACGCCGCCGTCTCACGACCACCTCGACAGCATGAGCTCCTCCAACAAGCTGCCTCAGTTGACAGAGGAGCCAATGGATGAGCTGGAAGATGGTTTCGACATGTTCTGTGACGAGCCTGAGATCCTCGCGCCTTGTTTTTGTAAGTGCCGACGAGTAACCCTTCTGCTTGGGTCAGGGATCCTGGGCTAACATCATGTACCCAGGCGATGTTGAGGTCTGCGCGCACCAAAGCAGCATTGCGTCAGAATCCACCGCGAGTCTCACCGACACTACCGAAAGTGCAAGCACCGAGCTTCTTACTCGGTACTCACTGGATGACTACGAAAACGTCTCGCAACGGCTGCCCAAGAGACGCGCTTCTGGCGACTCGCCTGTCAACAGCATCGCGTCGCGCTTTGGAGAGAGGTTTCCATCTCTAACGCGCAGGTGGAACACCCGAAGAACGCCTTCGATGTTGGCCAAGGAGAGCGGCCGCATTTCCATCTCCGGAGGCCCATCAAGTCGATCCTCTTCGATGACTGGATCCATGTTCCCGCATTTCGATACTCCGAGTGAGACGTGCCTCCCTCCCAGCCCTGCCAGGAGCTTCGCCGAAGAGGAAGAGTACGACATGTTGTCCACGTCGCCGGACGATATCTCAACGACCATTCTCACTGCGGAAGAACCCATCGACCGAGAGGCTCTGGCCTCGACGCCTTTGCTGCCCCCGATGATGCTCGAGCTGCGTTCGGTGGAGCAGACACCACTGCAGTCACCGCTGCAATCGCCGACGATTGCTGAAGCAAATGCGACTTTTTCGGCCATGAACAGCCCACTCGGGACGCCCCAGGTACCGGGTGTGCCCACCCCGCCTTTGTCGACCAAACCTTCGGTCGCATCATTTAAGCACAACCGACCCGGCCACATGGTCCCGTCTTCGGAGATACCTCCAATGACCATCGAGGATCCGCAGGATGAGTGGGCCCTGAAGCTCGGCCACGCAAACTTCACCATATTCCCTGAGCCCTACGAGCCCGATGTTTGCGACGCGGCCGCTTGCCGCGAGGTTTTCGCCAACTGGGAGCAGGCACGTCGCAACTTTATCAAACATCAAGTGCGGACTGGCGAGCATTTCGGACTTACTTCCAAGACCTACATGCTCACAGAGCAGAAATGGGCTCAAATCGACGCCGAGTGGAAGCGTTGCTACGAAGTTGCGTGCGCTCAATCGGGCGAGGCAGGGTCCGACCACGAGGACGAACCCACCCCAAGCGAGCCTGCTCCAATAGTGAGGATGCCGTCCCTGAACGGCGCCGGGAAGTTCCCAAAACTCGGGGATGAAGATATCGTCGGGCCGATGATCCAGGCCACGAAACAGCCTAGTCCTTCGAAGAAGATGTCTTGGATGAGAGTTTTCAACGAGCTGAGGTTTCCCGGCTCGTTTTTGGGACGCACCTCATCTATGGGGACCCGCTAGGCCGTCACTCGCGGATCGTACAGGCTGAGGGCACTTCCACCAGATCCCGTCTGTAATCTTTCACCATCACGAGCTACGACATAACGACCATTTACAAAAGCTATCGGCTCCACGGAGCCCGTCACGTTCCTTACGCCATACACGAATTCCATTTGTCCCTTTCATCTAGAGCGGTCTACAGTACCCGTCCGGGCACCTCAGCGTGCAGATACCCGACGGCAGGCGCATCGAGCAAAAACAAAAGTTTCATGTTGCATCTCGGCGCGAAGCAGCATTCATGGAGCGTTCAGCTATCCTATTGGCTCTTCAGCCACAGCCACAAGCCCATCTCGTTTGTTCTTTTCATCCCGGCGGCTATACCCATCCATCATCGTTCTCGGTTACATGAGCGTTGCGAGGGGAAAGCGCAGTCACCAGAGAGTCGGCGGAAGCGGACGGGGTTTCAGGAAGAGTCCGTGTCGCTGGGCGACAAACAACGTAGCTGGTATCACAACTGTCAAGCCAGAGTGGGCGATCAAAGTGAGCGATAACATGACCGTGGAGAGATTGGCATCTCGGGTGGCTGCCACGACGGATGGTGGCTTGCCTGGGCGACGTCCAGATCATCGCACAGTCCGTAGCTATTCAAGTACCAGAAACACTTTGACCCCGCATCGCACCAGTTCCTTATGCAGTGACTCGACAGCGCTTCTTGGGCCGGATTCCATGTAATGGCCGCCAGTCTTGATTGAACATTGGGCAGCCAGAAGCGCTCTCTAGAACAGTTTGCGAAGACTCGAAGCAGAAACTGACCATGTCGGAGAGACGGTTGAAGCAAACCGGGACGGTTTGCTGAACACAGCCGAAGCCAGCCATCCTGTGACGGGCGTGTGCTCGTGACCATGTCGACTGTTCGAACTCGTGGCACAGTAGGACGGCGTCCCATGGCTGACACGTTACTACGACTGCATTTGTCCAGCTACGCAGGACTCGACAGCAAACTCGCAACTGCCACTGCGCTTGCCGCCATTTTGTTCATTGCCAATATCCCAGTCGCGTCGCAAGTGCCATTCCAGCAGCCGACCGAGTCTGACGGCAGCATTCGGTGTGGTGTTTTGTTTCAGTGGCAGCTCGGGGGTAATGTCTTAGCCAGCGAGCATCACTTGTCACTTGTCTCGTACCGAATCGAATCGGAGGCAGCGGAGCTCGAGCTTTGCGCTTCCCGCTCGGTTTGCCGTGGCCGCGTCACGAGCGGAACGGCAAGCGTACGGCAGGCACTCTGGCACTGTGAGTCCTGTGAGTCCCGCGGACTCTCTCTCTCTCTCCGCCGCCCGCTCCGCTGCTGCCCCTCTGCCCCTCACCAGGCTCTCCCATCTCCGCTATCGCAGCGCCGCACCAAACGCCAACCTCTGGTCGCAAGCACCGACTATTGCACCTAGCTCCAACATGAATTGCGGATCGGTCATGGTGGCCACGCCTTCACGGCTATGGAGAGCGGCTTCGACGTCTCCAGAAGCTCGACACTATTTATACGGGCGAGACATGCCGCCGGTGTAATCTTGTTGCTGTCGCTGCTGCATAGAGTAGTATCCTGTCCCTCTTGGTCCATGAACAGCTTGCTTCGTCGCACCGCAACTCGGACTCCCCTCTCCACGCAAAGCCTCCTGCCGCACGCCGTAAACAGCAATCGCCTTACAGGAAGCTCATCTTTCTCGCTTCGCCGCCTTCAAGATTGCGTCGCCAACATGCCCAGGCCGCAGTATCACGTCGGCATTGTAGGCGCGGGTCTCGGGGGTCTCGCCGCTGCCATTGGCATTGCCGAAGCAGGCCATAACGTCACGATTATAGAACAGGCCACTGTGCTGGGAGAAGTACGTTGTTGTAGCGGGAATCCGTTATCTTGCACCCTTCTCTCCCGTCACACAACGCTGGAAGTTGTACTAACGCGGGATCTTTTCTCCAGGTCGGTGCGGGCATCCAGATCCCTCCCAACAGCTCTCGCATCCTGCGTCGATGGGGCATTCTGGACAAGATTGAGGCCGTCTCGGTCTTCCCGGAGGATTTCGTGCTCCGCTCGTACAAGGGGGACGTTCTGTCCAAGCAGAACATGGTCCCGTTCGCGACTGAGAAATATTCGAACCCTTACCTGCATATCCATAGGGCGGACTATCACAAGATACTGGTCCAGAAGGCGCAGGAGCTTGGCGTTCAGATGCAGCTGGGGTCGATTGTCGAGGAGATTGATTTCGCGACTCCAGAGGTCAAGATCAAGGGAAGGTCCAACTTCAAGGCGGACATCATCCTCGGAGCTGATGGCCTCAAATCGGTTTGCAGAGAGCAGTTGGTGGGCCATCCGGATCCTCCTAGGCTCACCGGCGATCTCGCATACCGCATCGTCGTCAAGGCCGAGGACATGATGAAGCACGAAAACCTGAGAGAGCTGGCCCAAAAACCTCAGATAAACTACTGGATGGGCCCGCATGCACACGCTGTTTGCTATCTTCTCAAAGGCGGTGGCTTGTACAACATCGTCTTGGCTTGTCCTGACAACCTGCCGGAGCTCGTCAATAACCAGAAAGCTGATGTGAATGAGATGCTGGACTTTTTCAAGGATTGGGATCCCCGGCTGAAGACGCTGCTGTCCATTGTCCAGGAGACCAGCAAATGGCGTCTCCAGAACAGCGAGGAGATGTTCAAGTGGTCTCATCCCAGCGGAAAGTTTGCACTTCTCGGAGATTCATGCCACGCGACTCTGCCTTACTTAGCTCAAGGTAAGTTTGACCTCTGACAAATAGAACATGAGTCGTACTCGATCTGAATGCTAACGTTAATCTTTTCAAATAGGTGCTGCTATGGCAGTCGAAGACGGCGCCGTGTTGGGCGCATTGATGGAGAAGATCGAGGACAAGGCCCAACTGAAAGACGTCCTCGTCATCTATGAACGACTCAGAAAAGCCCGCACCACCCGTGTCGTCAAGGGCAGCACCGCCTTGCGCGAGATCTTCCACCTCGAAGACGGCGAGCGCCAACAGGAAAGAGACAGGCAGCTTCTGCACGAGGAACCTTTCGAGGACTACCCGAACCGGTGGGCGGACCCGGTCTTCCAGCCGTGGTTGTTTGGCTACGATGCTCATGCGGAGGTGGAGAAGGCGTGGAGAACGTATAAAGATGGGAAGTTCCCGTTGACGTTTGGTAAGTTCAATGTAAGATCGAGCGAATAAGACGATCTGAATGGCCTGGTAGTGTGGAGTTCAGCATGGCGTTTTGGAGTTCGTCTCGTGGTTAGATCTAGAGCGTTCACGCGCAGGAGGCTTTGCTGCAAAACCGGGAAAGAAGCGAGATCGGTTCGACTCTTCGAGTCCATATTGACTAAGCTGTTCCTGATCTCCCGGTCTTGAACATGCACGAAATAGTCATGACCTCTTACTTTTCCGCGGTCTCGTGTGGCGTTCTCGTAGATGGAGTAATGGTCGCGAGAGCAGCAAAACTAGTGGAAAGTGGAAACTATATTTGGAAATGCGGTTCTACCCATCGATATCGTCGCGTCTAGCTGGATGAAGGCAGGGCTAATCTCCATCAGTGGGATTTGCTCCTTAGATCTCATGTGATACGCTCGTCGTCCATTAGCTTCCATCCTTGGATGGCTGGGCGATCCCGTCGCATAACGTTCGCCGATACCTCCGCTTGCCTGTGAGCAGTGCCACCCTGGGGGCGTCATACCCAGCCACCCACTCACTCACTCCCCTCTGCAACCAAGGGAACCCTCACCCACCTGACCATCCGAGACAAGCCGAGTTCTCTTCGTTTTCGCCAGTATTGTTACATCACTTCATTCCGTCTGTCTTTAACGCCCGACTGCTCTTTGTCCCTGCTGAATCGGACCTTCCGCGCCGCCGGTCAGCTTAGTCCTCCCTCGAGCCCACCAGACACCGTGACCGCCCGGCACGCCTTCTTGCGTGCGACAGAGGAACAATACGGATAACTACCTGAGGCGAGCGAGGAAGCATTCGCCCCCCCCCCAACCCATTCGCAAAATGCAGCACCTACCAGAGGACGAGCTGCCTACGCCAGGCGAGATTCCCGAGGAGCCAGAGACGATGAACACAGAAGAAGACGCCGCCGACCGAGTCTACACACCTCCGCCGCGACTCGCCGCGCGGTTCTATCGCCCAGCAAACCCCCGCCGAAAGTCGTCCACTGCGTCCTCGCGCCGGAACTCGATATCCTCCACCCACTCGCACCAGAGCAACCTGTCCTTCCGCACCGGCGGCTGCCAGAGCAATCACATCGCACAGCACCTCCGCCGCGCGTCTATACTTGAAAGCCGCAAGGCGCGCCTCGCCGACCGAGCCGCACATGCCGAGCAAGTCAGGCTTCGTGCGGCCGCGGCAAAGGCGTCGCCACGAGTGTCCAACAGCGAGGCGAAGGCTTTGGCGGCTCAGCAGGCCAGGGAGAAGCACCTCGCTTCAGTGGCCGCATCATGCGCCGAGGAAGTGCGCCGGGCGAAGAAGGTCGCCGAGGACATGAAAGAGCGGAAAGCTGCCGAGGAGGAGAGATACCGGCTGGAAATGGAGGAGAAGCATGCGGATGCGGAGCGTAGGAGGCTGGAGTACAACTGCAAGCGCAACTTGCGACGCCCGCGCACGGCGAGTAGTCCTGACAAAGAGACCAAGAAGTCCGCCCAAGACATGGTGCCCATCATTAGCCACGAAACTGCGGCAAATCGGATACGGGCTGCATGGAGAACGCTGCGGCGACGGCGCATGGTTGAAGCGTTTCTTGATCTCGGGTTGTCCATCGACAAGGTCCACGAGTCAAGTTTCGAAGATATCCAAGCTTTGCTGGCGGATCAGAAGGTTGTTTCCATCACGGCAAATGTTCTCACCCTCTTCAGGATGCAAAGCTCAGAGGGCCCTATTGGGGATGATCCCGCAGCGGTCAGGACTTTTCTCAGCGCATACTTGATCCTGGGACATCCCGCCGATGTGTTGAACAGCAAGGATGGTGAACTGGAGCAAGACCTCATCAAGAAAGCCAAGGACCTCGTCATACATTTTGAAGACACACTTTCAAAACTCAGCATATCGAATCGTTTCACGCCACCGCCGACTCAACTAGAGACTGTGCTTCTGGCTCACGGCGCCTTCGAGACGGCTTTCACAGACTGGAAATCTCAGGACGCGCATAGGCTGGTTGAGGTAATGGTGGACTCTTTTGTCCAACTGGACGCCATCTGGCAGACCGTGAAAGACGACACTCGGGGAGAGGTTGCCAACGACTACCGTGAAGGCATTCGCGAAACGCAGGTCATTTACCTTAGCAGGCTACGAAGGCTGGCGGGTCCCGATAGAGCGAATACCTTGATCAAGAAAGCCATCAGCGAAAGTCGACGAGCGAAAGCGAGGGAAAAGCGCAGGCGACCTGTTGGGGAAGTCCGTCCGCGAGCTGCCGAGAGCGACACGGCGTCGGAGGGTTTCGAGCCTGGCAGCAATGGAGAGGCGAGCGGTGCGAGAAGACCATCGCTGAGTCGAGAGCTGCTTCAGCAACACGAAGCGCCGGGGCAGACGGCTTCCCACGGCAAAGACGATGTTGAGGCTTCTCAGTCGGACGCCCTTGCTAAGCTATTCTCTCCGATGCCTTCCAACCGAGTTCTTGTCCATGAATTGGCAATCGACAAGGAGTTCAGGATCGACGAACCTCAGCGTTCCGATATCCGCGACGCACTGAACCGCGAGATTTGCGACAGCATGAAGCGTGGATTTGAACGCGGTGAAGGTGCACCCTGGACTGTTTCCATGGCAGAGAACATTAGAGGGAAACTACTGAGATTGCTGAAGCCCGGTAACTCCATGTATTCGCTGATCTCCGAGGCCATGGATCCCAAGTTCATCCAGACCCAGGCGGAGAACGGAGTATTCTCATACGAAAAGTTCTTTTCCTTTATGGCAACGATCTTGCCTAAACTATGCGCGCCATTCCGCGATGCACAGGTCAAGGCTCTGGCTGACGAGCTGGAAGAGTCGGGTGACCTCGCAGAGATGATCGATAAGCTTTTCAAAGTCCTCCATGTTATCGACCTCCTTTCTCTCGATTACCAGAACTACCTCCTCCAGTCGATGGCGCCCACTCTCATCAAAGAGTCCGCTGGCTACGAACAGCGCATGTTTGCCCAAGACCTCGACACTGGCGCTGTCACCCTTACAAAAACCAAACACTGGTTCAGCAGCGCCTCTGTCAACTGCCTCACCGAGGCTGACCGTCGCGATCCCATCTACGGGCCCCCGACCGCCCAGAAGATATACGCCCGCGCTCTCATCGATCTCGCCATCGCCACACCTCCGCTCCACGAGACTGAGGTCCCGGAGACGCTTCATCTAGACCACGCCCGGTTGGCGCGCATCCGGTACGCAGCCGTGCGCATCGTAACAGTCGGCAGCATCCTCCTGACGGCCAAGAACCTGCTCCGGCGGGACGTCCGCTCGCAATGGAAGCCGGAGTCTCAGCGCATGTGGGCGTTGCTGCAGCAAGCCGGCTACGAAAAGGAGGACGGCAGCATGCCCGCCAAAATCCTCTCCATCATCGAGTCCTCGCACGCCATGCCGCCCGCCACGCGCACCCAGCTGCTTTCCACCATCACCCGTTTCCTGTCGCAGGCCGAGTCGGGCAGGCTGACGGATCCGGTCATGAAGGTCCTGTTCCAGCGTCTGAAAACGCACATCCTGAACCGCATCTCCGCCAGCACGTCGGGCGAGAGGGTGAGGGCGGCGAGCCAGGCGAGCGAGGGGTTGGCGACGTCGGGACTGCCGGAGTTTATCGAGCAGGTCAGCGATGTGGTGGAGACGTTGATGCGGGTCAGTGAGGCGGATAGGAAGAGCCATGGTATTTGGTACGAGCAGATTGCGACGGAGGTCGAGAGGATGGGTAATGAGGATGCGCCCCGAGTAGGTATGGATCGTACTGCTTGAGGTCCGGCATCACCGATACACGGGGGACGGGGGATTTCTTTCTGTCTTTTTCTGTGCTTCGTCTTCTGCCGCGGGCTGCTACTGCTGCATTCGGCAATTACAAGGCATTTTTATGGTTATGGGAAGGCGCAACGGCGTATGCGGTGTGGGCTTCATATACCATTTCCTTTACGTTTACATCTTTCCTATAATACACGCTTTCATAGGTCGTCTTTCTCTTCCGCTTAGTAGGGTTTTTGAGTGGGTTGGGCTTTTCTCCCGGGCGTTGCGATCCGGTTCCAGTGGGACCGGTGCGGTGGTCCTGGGCACTGTTGCTGCTTCCTTCAGATAGCCGGCCGCATATGGAGATGACAGATGACTCTTGATCCAAAGGGGATTCGATCCGTTTGCCGAGCTCTCGACTATCTCAACACGCTGCTGTCTTGGATGGTCAATCGTTGCTTGCAACCCTGTGCAGGGAAAACAGTCCCGTCTTGTACTCGCCCACAACTGGCTGATTGTTTCGTTTCCTACCACCCGGCTCGGGAGCCGGCATGGCGACTCATCAGACGATGACACTCGCTGCCGGGATCGGGGCTGGGCGGAGATACTCCCCGCCGCCGCGCGGTTAAGACGCGTTGGGATGGTCGGATGGAAAGCTTTGTTCCATGTCAGACAGAGTCGGGAGAGACTAGAACACTCTGCGTGATGGTTTAGATGCAGTCCGCAGTGGGTACCTCCATCTTGTTTGTTGCGATTGTCGAGATTCGAGGGTGTGGCAGTGGGGAGAGTGAGTATGCGCTCGATGTGAGATTAGCGGTGAGGTAGCTGAGCAGAGGGTTATCGAAAGGAAGGGTTGGCTGTGACCTCGTTTGTGTATGATTCGGTTCCTGCTTGTTTCTGGACTCTGCAAGACAGCGCGAACGAAGAATGTGGATTTTTGTTTTGTCTTCTGGGGTCGAATAAGGGGATCGTAAAATTAACGAGCGATCGTTTGCTCTTCTGTCGCTCCACTCAAACACCTCCTCGAAGCTTCGATTGAAGGGGGCGGAGTTTGGCGATGCCGGGCTTGTATAATGCTGTTCATCGGCGTAGCGAAGGAATGATGATGGTTTCCATCATGAGAGGACGGTCGCTATCATAGCCATCATTCCCAAGCAAACGGGTAAACACGACGGCAAGTCGAGGAACCAGCTGCATCGAGAAGGCTTTCCGCAGCTCCGGAGGGAAAACATTCATAATTTCGCCGGTGAAATTGTAGACTTCCACAATGCCCTAGAAGCAAATGACATAATCCAGAATCACGGCTCGAAGGAGACGACGCTTTTATACTCCAGCCCAAGGGCAGCGCTCGGGTACTTTGGGACGACCGCGCCGAGGCCGGGGTGGTTTGGTCGTGGTGAAGCGTACTTTGAGCTTTCAGCCATCTGCTGTACGGACATGCTTCGACCTCCTGAACAAAGAAGATGGGTCCGCTTCAAACCTCTGATAGATGCGATCCGAACCTACTCTGATAGCGTGGCAGTTCTGATCAAGGCTTGCTTCGAGATAGGTGGAGCCGTGTTCCTGGCTCACTTCGACTGCGCAGTCCAGCCGCGATTGGATGGACCGGGCCTCGCACAGCACGCCGATGTAGAAACTTATAAATATGGTCTTTACTTCTCGACGCAAGTTTGGAAACACTGACATGGCATGACTGACCCAGCACCTGCTGTTCGACGTGCATACAAGAGCATGATTGAAGTTCTAGGATCTGCCTTGATCTGACCATGGAGCTCAAGGTCCTGGAGTCGCTGTTTGAAGCCCGGGTTTGCTGGTGATGATGATGATGATAAGGTCTAGATGACATCAATAACACCCACCATACACTGCTTGAGTAGGGCTGACGAGTGCCGTGATAAAGACAAGAGAGGCGCGAGAGGCGCGAAAAAGTGCAAGCTTGGAGGATAGAAGGAACGGCGAACAGGGTGCAAGTAGATGGTTAGGTGGCAGATAAGAGCCCAATACACACTCCGGTAGGTGGGGATCCTTGCGTAAACAGGATCCTGAAACCGCCAGCCGAAGAGCCTCGTAGTTGATGTCCAGTGATGCTGGATGGAGTCAACAACAACAACAACGACTGATGATGATGGGTTCTATGGTCAGGGGATTGGTTGGGCTTGGGACATCATGGATGTGTGTCACCATCGATCCGTTTGGCCAATCCACTTCATACATGAAAGCCTGTCCTGCTTTGCCATCGACCCGTCCCACCGGGCTGGCTTCCCTTCTTCCCTTTCTGCTCCCAAAACCCGCGTCGACGACAACGCACCAAGGTCTCCTTTCGAGGTGACCAGGCGCAGCAGCGAACTCAACCAGCGGCGATGCTACCGATCAACAAGCTGTGGTTATTCCGCACAACAATCGCAGCACGAAGACGCTGGCTTGCTCGGCTCAATTTTAGTAGAACGTTCCGGTCGTGCTGTGGATGCAGGTAAACATGGGTTCGCCCATCTTGAAATCAGAACAGTGCTAATGCGAGACCGACTCCACACGACGCTGTTTGATATATATACCGGTGTTTCAACGTGGCGGTCAAGGTAGAAAAGAGCACGCGAACACGCACGGTTGACCTGAGACACGAAGTCTGAGAGCATATCTCGTACCTAGTGGAGGAAGCAACTGTTCGAGCCGCCGGCCGTAATTGCAATCATCCTGACGCTGCCGCGCTTAGACCTCCTACACTCTCTCCCGTCAATGCTTCTTCGCATTCGTTTCTCCTTTAGGCAGTCATTCGTCGCGCAATCAGAGCAGAGCCGTCTGTCACTTGACGCAATATTGATATGATGGACTGCAGATTCGTAACATTTTGGACTCTAATTCAAATAGAGATGAACCAAAGTATGCGCTTCTCTCATTGTATCCGTATTCGTTACCAGTCATCAGATATCCATCCATCCGTTCGTCACCCGTCGCCACAAAAAGGCTGTCCGCCCAACGTATTAAGATAGCATAGCTCAGACCAAACAAAACCAAAAATTGCATCATATCGTTGTACATTGCTCTCCGTGAGACCCTGCCGTAAGCGGCTAGAAACAAGTCGTCATCGTCGCTATTTAGAACAGATCAGGCGAAAAGCAGAGGAAAAAGAAGAGATACTCGTACGGACGTGCTAAGCGCCCGATTGGCTGACATGATTGAAATAAAAAGAGATAACAGGGGGATCATTTAGTCGACAAGATGCGCAAAATACATAAAGTGGATATACACCGAAGCAACGGATAAGAAATGTGGTATCGTGATCGCTGTGCTGCTTGAGAGGATGTGATGATGATGATGATGATGATGATGATGGTGATGATGATGGCGATGATGATGACGGAAAGGTCGCGTCTCGAGATTGTGGAATGACGGCGATGACATATTCAGGGTCCACGGCGGCTTGGCACGGGGCGGAAAGAGGGGTAGATCATGACGCAGAGGCGCCAGACGACATGACACGAGCCGACGCCAGAACGCCAGAACTCCGACGGGCCGGCACCCACCGAATGACACCCTGACCCTGACACTCAAGACACCCACGATGCCCACGATGCCCGCCACGACTGGCGTATGCTGTCAATCGGACGCCCAGGCTGCTCACGTCGTGTCTTGTCTCTCTTCGTGTCTAAAGTAGTCGGCTTGGCCTAGTCGAATCCGCCGCCGCGCCTCCGGTGCTTGCCGGGAAAGTCGACCTCGGGGTGGACAACGCGCATGTGTCTAGTGAGGGCATCGTTGCGCGAGAACGTCTTATCCTCAACGCACAGCGCGCACCGCACCTTTTGCTTGCGGGCGTTGTGGATCGTGTCCTCGTGTCTAGTCAGGTCGTAGGGGCGCGAGAAGACGGTGCTGCAGGGCTTGCCCGTCGTAGGGTTGATGCGCTCGCACTTGTGAGGCCCGGCCTGGCTATTTCGCGCAAGCAGCGCGGCCGATGTCATACCAGATCCCATGCCGGGAGTCGGTGCTGTCGACGTCGGCCGATGACCTTCGCGCTTATGCTTTTGCAACTTTTGAGGCGTCTCGAATCGCAGTGTACAGCCGTGATACGTGCACGTGTATGTACCCGAATCCGCGTGGCTGTTGGCTGGCTTTTGCAGGGGTGCGGCCACCTCGTTGTTGCTGTTGCCGGTACCGTTGGTGTTGGTGTTGGAGCTGCCGTTTCCATTGGTCTCGCTGTTCTGACTCGAGCCAGGCGCTTCGCTTGCGCTCGACTCCATCGAGATCAGCTGCGGGTGCTGGAATTCGGGCGTCTTCTCTGGACCAGTGGATGGGTTGCTTGTAACTGAACGGTACTGCGGCGTGTTGTATGTTGATAGTCCTTGCGGTATGCCCTGTATCGCGCCGGGTACTGCGGGTGATGCAAAAGTGAAGTTCGACTGGGGAACCGACACTGGGGTGGCAAAGTTCGACGGCTGTTGTTGAGGTGTCCAGCTGGCTGCCTGGCTTGTGGCTGTGCTGCCAAATGAACCATCCGAAGAATCGTCGTAGTGGCTTTGGTCGCCACTAGCGTATTGGTTCTCATACTCGCTTGTTGCGTTGTCCGAGAACAGCGGCTTCGAATCCTCTTCTGACTCGTTATAGTCCAGTAGCGCGTCCTTTGGTGAAATGGTCTTCGGCTCAGAGGTATCAGGTGGCTGCTGACTTTGTTGAAGAGCGTATGCATCTGCCTCTGCCTTCTGCTGCGCTCTGATGTCGGCAGCTGTATTGAGTCTCACCCGAGGTGATGGGAAAGCATTGCCAGATGGCGCCAATGGTGATCCTTGTCTGAATGGTGACACACCACGCGACATGTTCGACGGTGACTGTGAACGCGCGTTGTGCGCTTCCTTCAAGCGGTCGTTGATGACACTGCGGTAGGGTGAAAGAAGATTCGCACCATTGGATTGCTGTGCCGACGATGATGCTTTAGATGGTTGTTGGGAAGCAGTGTTCGGGAGGAACAGTTCATCGTTGTAGATGTCTGTCATCGTTCTCTCAAACTTTGGTACAGTGTGTCGAATCATGTCTGGTTCATCATCGATATGTAAGTAATCGGTCATCCAGGTTTCAACATCCTGGGAACATTTCTCACCATTGGAAGGCACCTTGAAGTTCTGTTCATACTCTTCTTGTGCCGTGTGGGGCGTTGCTGGTGAGTCGGCGCCGTAACTGGAAACTGATTGTCTCGAAGAGTGACCAAAGCCTGGTACGTTCTCCTCGAGTCCGGATTGTTGATCCATCAATGCCTGCTTCATTGAGAAGTGTGCAGCCATTGCCGTCGAGTTATTGTGGTTTTGGGTGGTAGAGTAGTTGGTCATGTAGGAGTCGGAATTCGGCGTGTGTGAGGGTGTGGGTAGGTGGTTCGAAAGCGGTCCAGAGCTTTCGTCAGCAGAATATGATGACTCAAGCTTGACGTCGGACGGAGTTGCCGGAGTCCGCTCGGGATTTGGCATGTAGAAGGATGGGTTGTTGTAGGAAGCGTGCGACCCCGTGGTCGACGACGAAGGTGATCTCTGGTGCGTCTTCTTGTAGGTCGATGCACTCGGTGCCATATGGCTGTTGTTCTGGTAAAGGCTCCAGTCTTGACCGTTTGATAGAGAGTCCATCAACTGGTGGTAATCGGCAGACAAGTTGGGGACTGGCGTCGACTGCTGTATCCTGATCGCAGGGTTATCGAAAGTGTAGGCGCCGTTCATGTAGCTGTTGGCGCCGGAAGCGTCGGCGGAGGTGTCGGCGGAAGTGTTGGGAAGAGTTTGTAGCGGCAATTGCAGCGAGTCGAAGTAGCTTCGAGCCAGTGTATCGCGTTCGAGGTCGTAGGGCGAAGGGGTGCAGCTGGTGTGTGAAAGGTTGGTGAAGTAGTTGAGGTGGGTGGGAGCAGGAGAAGGGAGGTTGTCAAGATGGTGGTATTGACGTCGTTGACATAACATGGTGGGAGAGGACTAGTCGGTGCGAAAGCGAGATCAGGGACGGGTGGCGAATGGCTTTAAGCAAAACAAAGGGCCCGAGTCAGCCGTCTTGGGGCTTTGGGGGCTTTGGGGGTCGGGGGAGTCGGGGGAGTCGAGTGCAGGCGGTGGTCCGAGTAAGGTATTGGTAATGTTGGGTGGGCGGTTTTGGAACAAAGTGGAAGGCAGGACGGAGATGACGGACTGCGTGTGGAGTGTGACGGTGGCAGGCTGGCGGGAAAAACGGCGGATGGGCAGGGAGGAGCGGGTTCGGAACTAGGGAAAACTAGCAGGAGGGTTACGGGGTGGTAATAGGGTAATTAGGGTAATAGGTGCAGTGGTTCTGAGAGCAAGACGACACAAGCGACATGGAGTGCATTTCTTATTGCGTCATGCGATGACGCTAGAAGCCCATGATCGCCGCCTCCGAATGCAGGGATTGGGCGCGCCTTCCCAGTCCGAGCACTGACGCACAGCCTCCACCGGCAGTCCACCCGCCCTGTCACCACACCCACCACCCACCACTGCAGAAGCACCACTGGGAAGCACCACTGGGAAGCACCACTGAGAGGCACCGCTGAGAGGCACCACCGAGAGGCACCACTGGGAAACACCACTGAGAGGCACCGCTAAGAGGCACCACTGACAACCACCACTGACAGACCACCACTGACAAACCACCACTGACAAACCACCACTGACAACCACCACACCAGCAGAATCTTCCACCACCCTGCCCTTCTGCATCCTCAACACTGCACCCTGCAGCTCGTGCGTCCGCACGCTGTCCCGCCCACCATCGTCCACCCTCGTCCACCCTCGTCCACCCTCGTCCCCGAATAGCCTTCAATCAGCGTTGCCCGACCCGCCCGACCCCGTTTCGGGAGCCTTCCTGCCGACTGTCACTCCTCCCGGCACACTCGTCTCCCGGCAGATGGTCGCCTGCTTACCCGAGCAAGCCTCTCTCCGTACGCCGTCCCCCTGGTCGTGCCCGCGCTCGTACTACTACCGCACCTTCTGCTCGCTAAAAGTCGCGTGACTGGGCATTCTTTGTCCGCTCCCGCGTCGAGAGCGGTGGCTGCGCTGCCCGGAGATGGCGTGGCTTCGTGGCTGTCGTCCGCATCGAGGGCGGCCGAAAGCTCGAGAAGATTTGACTCGTAAGCATCTCGAGGCCGCGCTGGCAGCTGATGCGAAGCGGAGATGCTGCACCTACCGTAACTGCGGTACCTGCCTAGACACAGTGTTTGGGACCTCCGCGGGGCTCTGGCGCATGCATCGCTTCCTGCTTGTTTGCTCGCCGTATTTCGTATTTCGTATTTGGAAAGTCCATGCCAGAAATGTATCGAAACTTTGCCTCAGTGGCTCAACAACGGGCATCGCGAGACCTTGCCCTGCAGACGTAGCTCGGCATGAGCGATGGCTGCAACGGCCGCACCTACCGGCCGGCTCCTGCCATCCCTCTCGTGTCTCGCGGCGACGGCCGACTTGCATCCTTGGGCCAGACTGTCGGCGCAGATCTGGGTAAGCACCTTACTCTCGGCAACAGGGTAGGGAGTCTTGTCGCGTGGGCGTCACGGGCGTGCGCATTTCGGCCACAGGAGATCCCGATGAGAGGGTCAGGGTCCAACAGGAGAGTGTGGAGAGCGGGAGCCAAAACTTTTTTTTTCTTTCTGTCAGAGTGGCTGTGTAGTAGTAGTGGTAGGGCTGATAGGGCGACGACGCCTCGGGCTGGCCGGGAATACTTGGTGGACGACCAGTTGTGCCAGTTGTGCCAGTTGTGCTTCCGCCAAGCGGGCCAGCTCCTTGCCGACCGACGAAGCCCGCCCTACCCGAAGGCCGCCCTACCCGCCATTGCAACACGACAGAGAAACGCAACGAAGAAACTCGCATAAGCACCTTTTTTTTCCCTCTCTTTTTTTTTTTTTTGTTGGGCCTTCTGGAACACCTTGCCCTACCGTGCAGGCATCTATCTATGCACTGCGCTACTCGGCTCAGCCACCAGCCACACCTCCACCGCATCTGGGCGGCCCGACGCAGCGAGACCCAAGATCTCCCTCCCACTGCTAAACTACTGCTGCAACCTAACGCATGTCTCGCCCTGGACACGAGCACCAGCTCACACACACGTCACGGCATGATTCACTGCATCAAGACAGGATCTGCTATCCTGTTCTATTTTTGACACAAGCACAATGTCCGCCCACTGGCTTCCCTGCTCTCCGGTCGGAGGTCAGCTATAAGATAGGCAGCATGGCGACGTTTTGACGTCGAGTTTTTCCTCGGTGGCAAACATGCACCCCTGCTCCCTCCACTCGCTCACTCCAACTTTTCTTCAGGCGACGGACGACGGCGCCGGATAAGGCTGATGGCTGCAGATCCCTCAAAAATCAGGGTCCTCGGATTACTTACGGTATATCGATGGGGAAAGCGATAACCGTCGGTGTGTGAAGTGTGAGAACCTCTGTGCCCAGAAATAGCTTTCCCTTTCCACTCTTGCCCCTCGCCTTTCCCACCACCCCAGAGCCGAATCTCGCAAACCCAATCTCTCCCACAGATATCTAAGCCCCCAAGCCACGTCTCAACTCCTCGTCCACGCAGGAACGATCGTCGCGAGAGAGAGACTGCCGAGGTCATGCGTACGGACGGACATGACTCGAGAAGCCAGAATCCAGAGTCTCCACCAAATGCAGTTTGGCAGAACTTCGGTCTCCAACGGGGCCCCCGTCCTACCGGCTATGCCGACCACTCAATCATCCTACATCTACATGTCACCATGTATCGCCCGACTCCGTCGCCGGGCCGCGGACAGCCGCACAGAGATATCCGAGTGGCGGCTTGGACACGTCCATGCTGTCGCATTCAATGCGGACCTAAGCGAGCGTCAAAGTGACAGCCGCCCACGAGCCGAAGCGAGAGAGGTGTGGCAGTGAAAGGCCAGGATCTCGATCAGTGATCTCTGATCACATACACCAAGGTGAGACGCTTAATCGGCTGAGTCCCCAACACAGGGAGCAACAGGGCGTTCCCGTACCGAGGACGGAGTGTCATCACCTCATTCTATCTTAACTGGGCTGCGCTTGCGAAGGCAGCGGGTTTTACGCGTAGAGCAATCTGCCTCAATATTCATCTACGGATATCAGCCGCAGTATTGTTCATGGATATCAGCCGCATGGAGCCGGGGTAGGACCTACGATGCGGCTGCAACCGAGCCCAACAGCCCGAGCGACCAAACTATGTACTTGCACATGTAGTTGAAGCTAGCTGGAAGACCTCGAAGAGAAGCATCTCTCGGCATCTGCCTAATCGAAAGTTGGGCGAGAGAAATACTCCGTAGAGGAGCGCAAGAAAGAACGAAAAAGTATTCCAAACAAAGCAGTGCTTCATTTCCTGATTCTCTTCCAGTCAAAGCGAATTTCAAACCCAGCGGTTTATGACGTTCAATGATCACGAGTTCTCGCAAAGTTCGGTACACTGGTCTTGAATAACTGCTGCGCGGGCCTGCCTCGTCTTCCCCATGACATAGAGAACATACGTTTCCATTTCCCTCAAAACGCTGTTTCGACTCACTCTACTAGGCGCTAAGTCGTGGCCAAGCGCGCTCCAATCTCGCGGCCAAGCGCTGCGCGGGCTTCCTTCAACATCTCACGAACGTAGGGAGCATACACTCCTACCTTATCATGAGGGCTGTTTCGAATCACGTCAACAAGCCCGGATGGAAGTCCATGTAGGGCTTGCATCAAGACAGCGAGAGATCTACGCACGACATTTTGGCTTGCTTTGACTATGCAGTCCAACCGCAACTACGATACCCAGCCCTGGTCCTGATCCAATCGCGGCCCAAGAGCGGTGGGAGGTTCGTGGTTCAAGGGCCCCGTCGACACACAACTCGCTCGCATACCATCACCTCACTTCCTCGGATTGGGTATACAACCGCGAGTCGCGCGATATCTCCACCTCCATCAGATGCTCGTCCGCGTTCTGGTTTACGGGTAATGGCACGAGGACAAAGCCAGAGACGGTACCGAGTCTCCATAGCGTTTGGCGTAAATGAGTGGTTTTCCATTGGCGTTGATGGTGGTGATATCGTGCTCTCGACAACACCCGAGGGCTCGCATTCCAGGCTTCGAGGTCAACTCAACGAGCCGTTTCCTGAGCGTCGAAGCTTTTGATCGGTTGTCATGGCAATCTCAAGACCGAAGAACGTATATAAACTCCGAGTGTAGTCGACCACTCGTACACTTTCTAGCTGGTGGGACGACGTCGCGATTCCGTTGAAGAGGGCGTGCGACAATAGAATAGAATTGGTGTGGAGCATTAGAAGCGGCGCATAGCTTTCAAGTCAACCTCGTCCGACCTCACGTCATCCTAAGGTGATGATCTCCAACTGCGGGGAGAAACCGCCCGTCGCAAATGCAGAAACCCACTGGCAGAAAACCCGACGCCTCGTTCTGACGAGCCAAAGTCATACCAACCGCCTTCCCACACAAAACATGCTGCCACTGAGGTTCTGCGCCATCAATTCGGCCCTTTGCTACGCGGGCATCTCGTCATGCTCGTGATGCACGGGAGTGAGGCGGATACGCTACCCGATCGGGACAGTTCCGCTCGTGCGGCCCTTCTGATAACCTACGCACCTCCATTTTCGCGATCAGGTTCTACTCGGATCTCCCAATCCTCGTTCACTGCTGTGGGAAGGCATCCGCCATCAGACATGCTCTACTCTCGCCTCTCTACGTGTCGTGCCTCGAGGCAAGTCGCGGCGGCGTCCTCGCCGCTATGACGGTGGCGATCGTCTCGGTCTGCTGGCCGGTATGACGGACGAGATGAAAGTGGCTTTCCATGCCCGACTTCTCGTTCGGAAACTGGTTTGGGGATGCGACTGTTTGGCTGACTCGACGTACAGATGGAATTGTCACGACTGGAGTTGCGAAATTCTTGGTCCAATCAGTGCGCTTTTTCTTCGAATGTCGTTCCTCGGAAACTATTCGGGCTTGCAAGTACGACGTCTCATCGGAGACAGACTTTCTCGTACGCCCGTGTCGTTCAATCAATGGACCACGAGAAAGATGGGGGCGGAGACCGGTCGGCCCGCCGAAAGAAAAATGTACGAGGAAGAGCGCAGAGGAACGGAAAGAGGAGGCACTAGGAAAGGCTTAAGATATGTCTGGTCTACTCGACAGAGGAGGGTATCAAATCTCGAGAAAAGCGCATTATTTGTCCAGATACGACCCGGCCATCCCGAATAATGCAGATGGAGCTGTCGACTGTACTCCGCAGATTGTGCAGATACAGCAACACTCACATCGTAAGGTCAAGCTCGAGGCCACGCTGAGTCTTGCCAATGGATTGTCACAGGGCCAACACCCGAGGACTAGCGGTATGCTTTCGAGGACTGGTCAATTTAGTCGTGACCGGGCGCACTTCGACCTCTCCACCGCCTGTAGTGTGGACTCATTTCGACTTCTCTGGAAGGATAGACATGCTTCTACTCTCCGGTGAAAGCGCTCTAGACTTACTTGAAAATCCTCTGGAATCGATTCAGGAGTTGCTTCAAGATCGGCAGAGAGGTCATTATTACATCGACCTGGCCTGGCATGAAAGTTCCGGGCGCAAACAAGCAGCCCGCCCCTCAGCTTCCATGGTATGAGAAGTTGGAATATGTCACCATGGACAGTTTTGGCGCATGAGCAACATTCCATGTGGTCAGCCAGTGCGATGACGAGCGAGCGCAAATACCGATGTTCACAACATGGCTTGGAAAACGTATCAGAGTGACTTCTCCGAGATCGACTCCACGGTGAGCCGGGATAGCAAGGCAAAAGAAGATGAAAAATGAAGAGAGATGGAGGGACAAAACAAGGCTCGAAGTTGATGCTCTTGGAAGGACAGACGGAAGATGGCAATCGGGTTATCCTGGCCAAGTCCAGCGGGAAACCAGGTACTGTGCGAAGCAAGACATCTCAGGATTCACGAGTGGTTTGAGGGACTCCCGATGCTGCGAATTGGCAGCTACCAATAGGATCAGCCCACCCCTCGGTCTTCGGAATGCACTCATCTCCTCGGCTACGGGCAGGAAGAATCCAAAACAGCGCCATCCATCACGGAAGCAGGTGAAGACTCGGTTTATTCCGCCAAGCATCGCGTCTTGCATCTGCAAACCGATCACCCGGTCTTCCGGAACCGGCGACTTTCAGACACTTTCTCCCAACAAAGCCGAAGCTGGGAATTCACGGGGTGAAACAACAATCGGGCAGTGCTGGACTCCTGTTGCGACGTCTTGGTCTGGTGGATTGCGTGGAAGTGCATTCAGGCGCTGGGTCGTGCGGACGCATGGATGCCCGGTCTCCATTCATCGGCGACTGGAGAGGCGGGGAAGAGGTGGAATTTGCAGCGGGGGAGTCCGGGGCAACGAGATTGACGCGACGGGTCGATATCGGCTTCACGTCGGGGTTTAGAAGCTGTCACCGCGGCTAGCCCGGCCCAGCCCCCCAGGATGTGACACTCGGCATTTGCTCACAGAACCGTCACATCGGCCTTTGCAGTCAGTTTTCTTAACACGAACGCGACCAGAGCCCAGAGTCCAGAGTCCAGAGTCCAGAGTCCAGAGTCCAGAGTCCAGATGCCGCATTCGACATGCCGAGCGCGCGGCAAAGAGCGGATGTCTGCGTCTTTGGAGACAGTCCTGCTCACGGGGTCGACTAAGTCGTCTTTTTTCTTTCTTTTCCTCCGAATCCGAATCCGAATCTGACGCGTGGGCTGTAACTTACGGCTGCGAGTTGAGAGGCTGCATGGCCTGCATGGAGCGGAAGCAGGTCGACCACAGCTCGCCTGGTTATTCCACGAATGTGGGTTGCGAAAGGCATGCAATCTGTTGGCTTGTCGACACGTTGTTTACGACGTTCCTCTTTGCCAACCGAGTCACAGGCGCCTCGGCTTTCCGTTTCAGTGCTGGATGCGTCAGTGTGGCCGTCGCTTTGGCAAGTTCCGGAGGTGAGGCCGGCGTGCCTTGATCCATCCGGCTCTAGCGCATCCCAGGGCTGGCCTAACAATCCAACTCGTCCAACTGATCCATCCGGATCTCCATTGTCGAATCAAAAGAAAAGACACTTTGTTTCGCCGGCCAAGACGGCATCGGGAAGCCTTCCAGCCACCAGGCACCGCAACGCCCCGACGCACACAAGTTAACTTAGCAGCAGCGTAGGGCTGCCGCGCGCACGAGACGAGGACTCAACTATGGTGGCTGGCCGAGTCGTGCGGCAGCATATGCCGGGCCTGATTTCCTCAACTACCGAAAAACGTCCGGTCGTGGAGGCTGTGTGGACCTCTGGAGAAGTGGGCTGGCGCGTTTGGGGGGACTCCATGGGGATTGGGGATTGTGGAGGCCCACTCTCTCTCCAACACTTTCCCACTCGGCCTCGTGCTGACCAAGTGACTCGCCGCGCTTCCGAACGAATTATATGGCGCCAACGGCCGCGCCAGCCAATTGGATCCGGCCGGCATCACGACGGGACACGATAGATGGACAACGGATCCCCGGATACAATGACGTCCGCGGGAGACGAAGAAAGCCATGCCGCTGCTGATGACAACGGCCAAGGTCCTGCGCTTTGACTCCAGGACCACGTCCTCGCACGCCGCGTGATGGTCTTGGCGGGACCCATACTGGGTCGCCCACCGGTACTACATAATGAGACTCCCCATTCCTCCTCTCTGCTTGTTCCTCCTCCCACCAGCCTTCTGAGCAACCACCCAGTTCCCGCACGCTTCAGTGGCCTTCACCGGCATCATGGGACTCGGCGACATGTGGTCTCGCAAGGACGCGAACGACGCCAATGCATCACCATCCGACTCCGATGTGGAAAAGACAAAGGGCTCTTCTGATGCTCTGCACATCTACAACTGGCGCGTGCTGTACATGGGCGTGTTGGTATCCATGGGCGGTTTTGTAAGTTTGGTCGTTGGCTTCTAGTGAGCGCTACTGACATCCAATCTCCGCAGATCTTCGGCTACGACACTGGTCAAATCAGCGGTTTTCTCGAGATGGACGATTTCTTGAGCAGGTTCGGCAACACTACGGATTCGGACGGTAACCCGGCGTTCACAAACGTCCGGTCTGGAACCATCGTTGGTCTGGTATGTTAGGCTACTACACAACCTTTCGAGAAACATGAGCTAATGACCTCCATAGCTCTCCATCGGAACTCTCCTGGGCGCCCTCGTTGCTGCGCCAATTGCAGACAAGTTTGGCCGCAAATATTCCATCATGTTCTGGAACCTCATCTTCATCGTCGGAGTCATCGTCCAGATTGTCACCGACCACAAATGGTACCAGATCGCCATAGGCCGCTGGGTTGCTGGACTTGGTGTCGGAGGTCTTTCCGTCCTGACACCCATGTACCAGTCGGAGACTGCTCCTCGTCAGATCCGTGGATCCCTGGTCTCGGCCTACCAGCTCTTCATCACCCTCGGCATCTTCACTGCTTACTGCATCAATTATGGTACCTCGGAGAACTACGATGGCCAGCCTGATTCCTGGCGCATCCCTATGGGCATTGGCTTCATCTGGCCAGCGATCATGGCGGGTGGCATGCTTTTCCTCCGCGAAAGCCCTCGCTGGGACTACAGGCACGGCAAGAAGGAGGCCGCCCGTAACACAATCTCAAAGTCCTACGGCGTCCCTGAGAACCACCCGCAAGTGGAACATGAGATTATGGAGATTGAGTTGAAGCTTGACGCCGAACTCGCTGGGGGTGGGAAACACCCGTGGTACGAGATCTTCACTGGGCCTCGCATGATGTACCGTACCCTTCTGGGTATGACGCTCCAAGCGTTGCAACAACTTACTGGCGCCAACTTCTTCTTCTACTACGGAACCACCATTTTCACCGCCACGGGATTGAACAACAGTTTCGTCACCTCGATGATTCTCGGTGCCGTGAACTTTGTATGCACGTTCCCTGGCCTCTACTTTGTGGACAGGTACGGAAGACGGCCTTGCATGATGGCTGGTGCCGCTTGGATGTTCGTGTGCTTCATGGTATGCCCGAAATCAATCACTGCTGAACTCCGACCGCAGCTAACCCCTTCGCAGATCTTCGCCAGCGTCGGCCACTTCGCCCTCGACCAGGAAACCCCCTCCAACACCCCTAAAGCCGGCAGCGCCATGATCGTCTTCGCCTGCCTCTTCATCGCCGCCTACGCCAGCACCTGGGGTCCCATGGTGTGGGCCGTCGTCGGCGAGATCTACCCGACCCGCTACCGCGCCAAGTGCATGGGTCTCGCCACGGCCTCCAACTGGACCTGGAACTTCCTAATCTCCTTCTTCACGCCCTTCATCACGGGCGCCATCGACTACCGCTACGGCTACGTCTTCGCGGCGTGCTGCTTCGCTGCCATCTTCGTCATCTACTTCTTCATGTGTGAGAGCCAGGGCAGGAGTCTCGAGGAGATTGACACGATGTATGTGTTTGGCGTTAAGCCGTGGCATAGTGCCAAGTGGCAGCCGCCGGAGGGAGAGGAGCTTACCGCGCTCGATAACACGTACCTCACTCCTGGTGCGCGCAATATCAGGAAGGCGGAGGCTGCCGGCCAACCGACGGCTGAGCATAATGAGGGGATTATTCCTGACGACAAGCCCAAGCCGACGGAGTATCACCCGTGAGTTCCCGGGGACCTTTCTGCAGCGTCGGCGCTTGCCAGCTCAGTTGGACTGTTTGCGACAAAGTGTTGTCGGATTCGGACATGCTCGAAAAAGCGTTCTGGATTTTACGTGTAATTGATGATGTGGAATGTGTGGGTTGTATATATATCACTGGAGGGTGGTGGGTTTTCCTTTTCTTTGGAATAGGTTCTGTGCGAATATACCACGAAGCGTATAGACACATACCCGTAATTTTACGAATGTCATGGTTCCCTACACCGAAGATCGGCCTTCCTTGTCTGTTGTGAGAGTGAAAGATGATTGCGCTGAAGCAGACGAGCTTGAATTGGATGGTGATGGCAGCAAGGAATGCACACACGGCCCCATGAAGCGTATAGACATATACCCGTAAATTTTACGGATGTCAAGGTCGCCTGTACCGAAGATCGGTCTTCTGTCTTGGTCTGTTGTGAGGGCGAAAGATGGTTGCGGTGAAGCAGACTGGCTTTGAATTGTTGGATTGTGATGGCAACAAGGAATCCACACACGGCCCCACGAAATCTCAGCCCCGGCCAAACGATCTCCCGAAGTCTCGCTTAGCGGGTATATAATCCCATCTCGCCCTCCACTTCCTCCTCTTTTCTTTCTTCATACTTACCTTGTCGGGGTAACTGTGATCAAGAAGACGGTCTACCTGTCAGACTGCCCTGCATTGCACAGCGCGGCGGCGGGCTGGCATGAATCTCCTTCGGGGGCTTCACCGGCGCAATTTTTGTTGGACTTCCTGCCATTCAATGGCACCTTTTTCGTTGATTCTTGCGTCTGCGGGCGCGAGTTCGAGGAAGAAGCTCTTCCAGTGTGAGAATCCGAACTTGTATCGTGATGGTTGTTCGTGTAGGTAGGTCTTAATGTCGCATCGTCACAGGGTTGCATCGCTGCCCAGGCGGATATTGCTCGACGCGTCTTGCTTGTATCTTCTCTGGGTCAACGACTCATCGCGTCTACGAAGTCAAGCTTCTCGTTCGTTCTGCTTGACTGGATTGTCGATGGCTCGTTGCAAGATAGATGCACGCCTCGCTCATCGCGCCCATTTCGCCCGTCGCGCTCTCGAGATCGACCACACGATACATTCCAATTCCGCGCTTCCATGCCTCGCTCTTGACGCCTACGACCTTGCGCTTCGCCTCCGTAAAAGCCGATCATCGTATCATCATAAAAGGAAGGACATCGGGCAACAAAGTCCAACACAAGACAGCAGGAATATATTTGTACACTGTTGGGCGGGAACTGCGGTGATGCAGGGGCGAAGCCGTCGAGATGCTTCACATCGCCTTTCGAGCTCTGGCCGGAGAAAGCAGATTGTCTGCTCGAATAGACCGTGAACCCCTTCCATGGACTAGATACTCATCACAACAGTTATCCACCCGCTACAGCTTCTCCATCCTCTTCATATCCCCATCCCGCTGTCCTCCCTTCCTCGCACCCTCCACGAGCTCATCCAGCCTTTCGCCCATACCCTCCCAACCACCGCCCTCGGCCAACGCCAACAAGTATCCCTGAAACACAGGCGCGAAACCTCGTCCCAGGCCATCTTCGTTATCAGCCGCGACGGCTTCGTACGCCGCGATCAGCGCTTTAAGCGGAGGACCCGGATACTTTGGCGCAGTGTCGACGACTTGGCGCAGGAAAGCGACATCGGTATCGTTGAGGGGTGGTAGGGTGTCCATCTTGGCTTTCGCTCGACTCGAGCCGGATGGAGATATTGGATAGATTGGCAGCGTCTCGCGTTGATGAATGGAAACTGTATGCTCTCACCCGACTCTTGCCATGTCAAACGCAGCACACAACGATGGCGAGCTCGCACCCCGCGGGACCGCCCCGCTAACTTACCACCCACCGGCAATTGACAGACAGCCTTCAAGCCGAAACTCCGGCTTCTGTGGACGATAGTAATCCCTCCAATTGCTCCCCCTCCAAGCACAACCCAGGACCCGCGCATAAGAAATCGCAACGCTTAGATGCTGCGACTTTTCCCTTCTTCTCCCCGCGCCCTCACCCCACCCTTCCGGACCGGAGCTTTCGCAGCCGCAACGCGCAGAACAATGGCCTCGTCGACAACGCCCCAGAAGCACGAATGGCTCATCATCCTGCCTGACCAGGCCAACGCCCTGCCCCGTCGCATGGAGGTGCGGCAGTAAGTCCAGCGCACCCGCTCCCTCCACCACCCTCCCTCCACTCTGCGCAAAAAAAACTCCCTCTTCTGACACCCCGCCGCGCCGCAGACAACATCTCACCAACTTGCAATCCTACCCCTCGGACTTCTGGCTCTGGGGCGGCGGCTTCCTCGAGGACGTGCCCAAGGAGGGCGAGCCGATGAAGATGCTGGGGTCCGCGATGCTGGCCTGGGCCGAGTCGAAGGAGGAGGTGCTGCAGAAGCTCAAGGAGGACGTGTACACCAAGAATGAGGTTTGGGACTGGGAGAAGGTATGTTTGGATTCGGTTTGGCGACTGTTGAGTTTGGCTGCCGAGGATGCTGATTGCGGGCGGTGCAACAGGTGCAGATATTCCCGTTCAAGAGCGCTATCCGGAAGCCCTTGTAGATTACTGGAAGCATGAGGTGTGGAAAGGCGCTGGTCGCTCAACCGGCGGACGATACGACGGGACGGATGGAAGATCGAGCTCACGAGAATCGTCGAGATGTTCATACCAGCACAACGTCAGATTGGATTCGTAACATTTCATTCTATATCAGGGTCGCCCAGTTGTCTATCACCAACCGGATCACATCAGATCGTCTATTTGACACCCGGGATGCTCGTCGCCTCGTTGTTCCCGAGTTCCTCTTCCTTCCAACCCGCACCGGCGCCAACCTTGCGACCGCCCTCAGCTCTCTTCACTCGACACCACATACCCACCTCCTTGTCCCAGATAAACTGCCAGATAACATTGACCCAGCTCTTGTGCTGCGGTAGGCCATCATAAAACTCGTGCGCAATCTTGTTGAGCGCGGGTAGTCGTGTCCAAGGCACGGCAGGGAAGTCGTGGTGCTCGTTGTGCAGACCGACATTGTACGTGAAGATGTTCAACGGACCGTAGTACGAGAACGTCTCGGGAACTGGCGCTAGGCTGGCAGGGTCCTTGGAACCAGATGTCTGCTTCTCGAACACATAGTGTTCGGCAATGAAGTGTCCGGCGCAGGGGTGCAAGCTTCCTGCTAGGAAGGAGCTCATGATCAGGTAGGCGAATGCATGCCATCCGGCCGTCTTGACGAGGACGATGTCGAACGCTATTTGGACGACGATGTTGAAGAGGTGGATGCGCGAGATGGGCAACTGGTAGATGAACATGGGTCGTAGGGCGTAGAAAAATATCTGGAAGGTCGCGAAGAAGGCCTTGCCCAGGACGGAGTCGAGGAAGAGAGCCTCGAAGGCGGTGGGAAGGTCCGTGTCGAGACCATCGACGCCGAGAGATTTGTGGTGGGTCAAGTGGTATGGCTGGAAAAGAGTGTTAGAATTGTGGTACACATACTGCTCGTAGGTCGACCAGACGTACCCTGAACGAAGCGCTGTATGGTATGCCAATGGGCAAGTTCGCAAAGACGGCAAAGATGCGGTTTGCAAGAGGCGACTTGAATGCAAGATTATGAGATATCTCGTGTATAGCGAGGAAGATGTTCTGGTTCGCCGTGGCGCCAATGATGTAGGCCGTGAGGAAGAAAGGCCATGATAGTATGGGTGTATTCCGCAGAAGACAAGCGCAGAGGACTTGTAAAGCGACGACTCCAGTGACGACGTATTTCGTCAATGGCTCGGGGCCGCAGAGCTTCGTGACCTGGAAGACGCTGTGAGCCGCTGTCCCTGCATTGAGACATTGATGAGGTGAAGACGGACCTCTGGATGGGCCTTGATAATGGCCATCCTCCGGGTCCGATGGGGCTCCTCGGTGTAGGTCCAGAAGAAGCCCTCATGTTCGACGTCAGCGGGAGCGGGCTGCTCAACCGTAGCGGTGGTGACCGAGGAAGCGGTCATGATGGGTAAATAGGGCGAGGTGTTTGGTCGGTTGTGCGGTGGGCCATGGGGGAGAGGTGGTGGTTTTGTGCAATCGATAAAGCCGGGCAGCCTGGACCCACACATGGCGAAACGGTGGAGAGAGAATCGCGCCCTTGCGCCAGGGTCTGGCCGGTGCACCAAGCCAGTGGCGACCACCTCTCTCATCACGTGCAAATGTCACTCTGAGCCGTCAACAATTCCCCCTTGGCCGTCAACACTTGATAGTAGTCGCGCGTTTTGTCTGAACTATCTAGTATCTCTAGTAGTCGTCGCCCCGGCTGATGACCTCCTTCACGTTCGGTCTGAGCAGGATGGTCTGGGTATTCTTGATCAGCACGCGCATCTAGACGCTATATCATCGGGGCCGCCAACTTACGTGTTCATACTGGGCTGTGTAGGAGCCCTTGACATCACATAGGGGTGGGTATGCTTCGACAATGCCGCTTTGCACCAAGTTGTTCAACTGCGCTGGTCAGCCACCAAACCCAACCAATCACAATCCTGCTGATGTACTTACTCCGAGAAGGTACTTGTCGTGGCCAAGACGGTCGAGATATCTCCTGCAGAATGGCAAGGTACCAAAGTTCTTCGTAATCGAGTTAAGCAGCGTCTTCGCCGACGACACGCGCAGCGCGACCTTGGGCGCATCCACGTTCTTTGCGTAATGCGATGTTTCCATCTGCCAATTTGTCAGTCCAGCAGTACGATATCCCAGAAGCACAGCAACCTACGTCGTCATGCACGTAGCCCTTCCCTGTGCTGCCAAATGTCTCAATCGCAAAAGTCTCGCCCTCCTCCATCTTCGTCTGGTCGCGACCCTTGACAATGGGCACGCTCTTGCCGCCGTGGATCTGGTACTGGTTGATGTTGTGCCCGTTCAGGTTGCGAATGCACTTGACAGGGTGCATCTTGCCGTCAAGCTCGACTTCGTAACTCTCCATGACTTCCTGAATGGCAGCGCCAATATCCGACATACGAACGTCGATGCCGGCTTCCTTGATACCAGTGTTCGTGGCTTCCTTGACTGCCTTGAGCAACGGGTCGTACTTCTCTTCGAAAGCAACAGTAAACGCACTGTCCACAATCCTGCCGTTGATGTGTACGCCAAAATCGACCTTCATGACATCGTCCTGTCCCAAGATCATCTTATTCCCGGCATTGGGCGTGTAGTGCGCGGCGCAATGGTTCAGACTCAGACCAGTCGGGAATCCCATGCCACCCTTGATGTTGTCACCCTCCTCGAGGCCCTGGTGACCCGTAAGATGTCTCACGCCATCTTCGATGCCTTCGGCAATCTCAGTCAACGACATGCCCGGCTTGATGTTCTTCTGCGCCCATTGCCTGACTTGTCTATGCACCTCAGCGCCCTGGCGATACTCATTGAGGAAATCGTTGTTCATGCGATCCAGATGCCTCTTCTCTTCGTTTGTTGTGCGGAATGTGTTTTCATCGCGGTACTCTTCGATCTGACCCTCCGGGTATTGGCCATTCGAGAACAGCTGTGAGATGGGTACTCTGGGAGGATCGGATTGGACCTTGGCTGCGCCAGCCTTCTTCTTCTTTCTCGGCTTTCTCTTCTTTTTCTTGGCAGCTGTATAAAAGTGTCAGCCCACCTGTTGCGTGGTCCGCGGCCATGCTTTGTCATGCCATTGGGATTCCGCATTTACCTCCATTTGCAGCTCCGGCTTCAGTCGCGTCCTCCGCCTCATCCTCTGAATCTTCATTGTTGTCTACATCTTTGCCCGCCGATCCGTTAGTTGCGGCGGCGCCTTCTGGGAGGTTTCCCTTGACCTCCTCCACTGAGCGGGGAATATCAATTAGCGGTGTCGGAAGAAACCACTGGCAGCCCGGAGTTTCGACGTACATTTGAGGTCCTTGATCCCCTCTGTTGCGACTGCAGTCATGTTGGAAGAGAAGTGGTCGGGGAAGGCGGAAGTGCTCGTGGCGGGCAGCGCAACAATTCCTTGGATGGATGCGGCAACAAAATCGCACGTGCCCGAGCCACATGCCGTCGCGGGCGGAGAGTCGGAGGTTAATCCCGTGGCTGGCCCTTTCTCGGTGACGTCCATGCGACACTCCAGCATCGCATGTCACTAACACTCACGCAACCGCCTCTGCACATGTATCTTCCACCATACCCTCCCTAGGTGTTCTCCGGACAGAGATGAGGAGGTATGCCACACCTTCCAGTCCCGTCAACAATTCCCTTCCGGAGATCCATCTCCCGGATCTCCATCCCCAGGAGGCATCCCATCCAATGGCACCTCTGGCCGCCACCACAGCACTTCCACACCTCCACGCGATCCAACGCGGCCGCCGCAACCCATTATGAAACCCTTCAACTCCCCACCTCGGCCACTCCCGCAGACATAAAGCGCCAATTCTACGCCCTCTCCAAGCTCCATCATCCCGACCGCAACAAGTCCGATCCCTCCGCCTCCCAGCGCTTCGTCCTTATCTCAGAAGCCTACCACGTGCTCGGCTCCCCCGACCGTCGCGCCCGCTATGACCGCGAACACATTCATACCGCGGCGCGTCACCATCCCCATCCAAGTGGCTCGCATTCCTCACACGCGGGCAGCAGACCGGCGAGCGGGCTGAGCAAAAGGCGGACTACGTTTAGGGGCCCGCCGCCCAGTTTCTTCAGGAACGGCGGCTGGGGCGAGCATTCGGAGAAGAGGTCGGCGCATGCGGCGGGCGGAGGAGGGGGTTTCGCCAGCGCTGCGGGAGGCTCTGGTGGCACGAATGATGCTGGGACAGGCGCCAATGCGAGTGGTGGAGGTTTCGGACCTGGTCAAGCGGAGTCTGGCAGTGATTACACTTCTTCGTATTGGAACCGTCAAAGACATCATAGAACGCAGGAGGAGATAGCGCGCAGGTTACTCGAGAGTAGGAAAGCACGAGGGATTGATATGGGTGATGCGAATTTTGATCCGGATGGGGGGAAATGGAGTACGTTGGTCAATTTTGTTGCTGTGGCTGGTGCGATTGCCTTCGTTACTTCATTAGCGAGTTCATTATCGGGAAATGCAAGGCAAGGAAAGAAAGGGTAAGGCTTCATTTGGTTGGGAAATTTCTAGCTGGTACGGACGGTTCGGTTTTGGTAGGGTACGCATGCCACGGCATGATGTAGGGCATGGTAGGGGTTGTCTTTTCATACAAGTTCGTTCTTCAGTCGCAGTACTCCAACTGGAACACCTGTATTGACTCGGACGTGAAAGTGAACAATCCCCGAAGAGAAGATGCTCTAATCTCATGATTCTCAAAAGCCTCCCGGAAAAGGGATGCTAGCTAATCGGATCAGGTCCAGCCCCCAATAATCCTCTATATCGCAAAACGCATCATACATAGTCATAGGATATTTAACCCTCGAAGGTGAAGCTGGCGCCAATCTGCTAAAACGTTATTTTCTATTCCGAAACGCGAATCGAAGGCGCTAAGCAATCTTACCTTGTGGCCAGCCTCGTTCAGCTTTTGGGTGTCGAGGGAAGCACCAATGCCGAAAGTGAAACCAGAGTTGATCTTAGTGTTGTAGGCAACCGCAGCAATACCCTTGTCGTTGATCTTGGCCTGCAGGACGTTGTCAATGTTCCGCTCTCCACAGGGATGTCACGGAATAGACGTACCTTGGCGAAGGACATGGGGTCAAGCTTGTACTTGGAAGCAAGCTCGATGCCGACGGCAGAGCCGGACTTGGCGTCGTACGAAGCCTTGGCGGCGGTCTCAACGGCGGCGTTGACCTTCTGGTAGTAGGCGGCGGTGAAGACGCTCAGGTTGTTGGTAGCGGTCAGGGCAGCGCTGTAGTTGGGGCCCTGGTAGCCGACGGAGGCGGCGTAGCGGGTGATGGCCGCCTTCTGGACGTCGTAGCCAGCCTCACCACCAACGAGGAAACCCTCGTGGCCGACGACACCGTCAACAACGGCAGAGACGTTGCCGTTGGCAGCGTAGTCGAAGAAGGCGCGGGTGTGGAACTGGGGCTGCTTGAAGTGCAGGTTGAGCTTCTGGCCCATGTTGCCGGAGGCGGGGGAGAAGATGCTCATGACCTCAGTCTTGAGGTTCTTGGCGAAGGTGTTGTCCATCTCGACCTTGGTGTTGAGCACATTCTTGGTGTTCCAAGCCTCGGTGATGGAGATGCCTGGGTAACGAAACATTATCAGCGCTGATACGTCGCCATTGTGCTGCGTATTGCGGCCCGGGAACTTGGTGACTGCGAAGAAGAACCCGAAGTCCCGTTCCCGTCCTATGAATAAGGGTGCTTGAAGAGATGCATAATCGAGATATATACCATTTGACAGCGCCTTCTTGCCCTCAACCTATATCGAAGGAAGCTCAGCATGTGAAATGTTCGTCAGAGTGCGGTTGTCTTACGGATCCGGCGATGGGACCCTCGTGGGCGGAGGAGCCCTTGGTGGTGACAGCAACGCCGTTGGGGGACTTCAGCTTGACCTCGAGGACAGCTGTAAGCTCGAGTCAGCAAGTGAAGTGCATAGAGTAGGCGGGATAGCTACCGGCAGCGGTGTGGTAGAAGTCCTTGTTAAGGAGCTGAATTGCGGGTTAGTCGCAGCTTTGTTGCGCGGATATGCACGCCTGCGATTGCGCGCTGACGAGGCATGTTTTCACGTACGTCGTTGGATGCCTTGGAGACATCGGAGAAGGCGGGGATAGACATTCTTGCGGTAGTTGCGGGGGGAGGGTTGAGAGATGGGTATGCGACTGGATGCGATGGGTGATGGAGATTGGGATGGCAGAAGAAAACAACGGAGCTTGGGGAGCGCTTCTTTGGCGGGCCAAGGGCGGAACAATCCGGCGTCCCTCCGCCTGCCGGCAAATCGCTCTCCCACGTGTCAAGCCCGCCCTCTTCCCTTCCACCGCTGGCCCAACACCACGCTAGACCACCAGAAGGGCCTTCAGGGTTTCACTTCACATGGGTCATCCTCTATCACGAACCTCTCAGCGTCTCGCACTTTGCCTATCACGACAACAGGACATCACCGGCGACTGTCAAAGGCCGTGAGATGCTTATCAGGTCCCTCAGGGCGATGGCGGAGAATGCAACAAGCTTACTCCTATTAATTTGGCTGATGGCCGCCTGGTTCACACTCCCTAGCTAACTCTACCACTACATCTCTAACAGCTGTCTCCTTGGCCTACTGGACCAGCTTCTCAAGCATCGTCTTCGAAGCGTCCACGAGCGATATATAACATCTGAGCGCTTCCATCGCCCTCGTCAGCGAGCCATCAAACGGCTTCAAGATGTACATAACATCGTTTCCGAAGAAGAAACCAAAGCCTCTGTCTAGCCGTGGAACAGTCGCCCTTTCCGCCTCTTCCCCATTTCCCTCCAGCCAGTTCAGCAAAGACAGACTGGCCGGGTAGAGGAAGCGACCGAACGATGGACTGGAACCCAGATTCTTACTCGCCAGATGGCGAGTATGTACAGAATCGACTCGCACGAATTCCAACGTTGGAGGTTTCTGCCTCAACGGCGTGCCACTTCAATTGAACTCTTGTCGATGAGTCCAATGCATGCGAACTGCATAGGTTGGCAGCGGTTGGTAGATATCATGTTCAAGGACCGGTACCTGCCTTCAAGAACCGTCACGATCGTAGGAATAGACGCATCGAAAGGGTGGAGGGCCGAAATTGGAAGTATATGTAAAGTCCAACGGTGAAAAGCCATGAACCCATGGACGATGGAACCTGGATGATAAACCACATATGGTCCAATGGCGACTTGCCTATGTCGGAGGCAAGCGAAAGACTGGTTGCAACCCTGGGAAACGACCATCGATCGAAAACGTCCGCGTTCAAAAGACCTCAGACAACCTCGAAGATTTTCGGCGGCATCCTCCCTTCTTTCAATCGCTCCTGGGTTTCTCTTTCTCTTAAGGCGTCCAAGTAGCATTCTCCCACGAGCCGCCACTTCTCGCCCTCAGGTCTGAGTATGACCGGCATCGGCGTTCCGACAAGAACGCACACAACGTCACCCTCGAGCATCGCCTCGGGTCCAAGTCCCAGGGCCCCGTTTGCCGTGAAGAAGAGCCTTCTTCCTGCGCACGCATCGAGCGCCGCCTCCTCGAAGCGATCGATATCTGCCGATTTCAACTGCATGGCGGGCAGCACTTCAGTGGCTCGACAAGCCGCCTGCTGACATGGCCACGACAAGTCGCGATACCTTGTACATTGCAGGACCCATTGGCAGAAGCCGGCGTAGTGAGCCTGCCCTTCTTCCCCGCCAGCCACGATCACCTTGCCGTTGCAATCTCGGCCGGCAGTCAATGTCCAGGCGAGTGAGGTGCGGCCCTGATCTGTCTGGAGAAGTCTGGCTACATCTTCGTGCGCCCCCTCGACGCAAGAGTAACGGAGGATGTCCCAACAGACCTGGTTGATGTCGTTGCCAAACGGCTCGAAAAACTCCGTTACTGCGCCCACATCGTAGCCTTGCAGACTGAGCCTACCCGAGTCTACTACTCGAGGAAACTCGGCTGTGCGGACTGGTAAGCCCATTGATGCAGTCTGGTCGACTGGATGGTCTGGTGGCAGCAATAAGCGAGTGAACATCCGATCCCACCGAGGAACCCAGGATGGCAGATTGGTACAGATTTCAGAGCCGTGCTGAACGCTTGAGAGTAGCCGAAGTGATGCCTCTTGCTCGAGCACTATGCTGGCGAACCGGTGATATAATTCTTCCGCGGACAGCTTGTAGTCCGGCTCCATGGAGAAGACGCCAACGTCTGGTCCTGTATCACTAGTCGGTATGCCAAGAAGAGCGTATATTCGATCTTTCGGGTCTGTCGTCGCAAAGTGTCTGGTCAACTCCAAGAGCTTAAGGAATGGCAACTTGGAAGGCTGAAATTCGTCTTCCCCCAAAGAGATCCGGTACATGAGGTAAGCATTCGAGAGCCCTTTCAGATCATATTTCCTCAGCGCATACGAGTTGTGCGTCCTTATCTGGGTGGCGGCGAATCCAATCCATTTCCACGAAATGGATGCAGTTCCCCAGTACACAGTGGCAGATTTGCATGATGCGATTTCCTGGACCACCCAAAGTCGCCAGAACCACTGCGTTCGAAACAAGGTGACGAGGACATCCCAGTATGGTTCAAACCAGAATGCACCCGGCATGGTGGCTATCGAGCCACCAGGGAAATATCCAGCATCCGGTGCGGAGTCGTCGGAGGGACTGAAGGCGGCGGAAGTCTTGCCATAGTACTCGTCGTCCGAGATGTAGCAGCTGTTCGCGATGCTACATATAGTGGCAAACGCGGTCTCCGCTTCCGATGGTGATTGGGGTTGACCGAGCCAGACGAGCACTCTGGCAGCGCCCTTGTAGATGGTTCTCATAAGTCGCACCTGGCGCCCTCGCTCTTCCAAGTCTTCTTGATTAATGCAAATTCCGTCGGCCCAGACCAGCCTGGAGCGACCGGGATGACGAAATCTGCAGAGCGCGTCGTTGAGAGAACGCGTGACGCTCATGGAGTAGCCGTTGCAGCGGATCGTGACGCGGTCTTGTGCGTCGCCCCATGCGTACGATATCGCTTCGTATGAGGGCGGGTCTTCGCACAAGCTGACGAGGAGGAGAGAGCATCTTATCTGCTCAGTCCCCTGGCCTGGAGCGAGCAAAAGCAGCCGGACGGAGTTCTCGTCAACCTGGTTGCGGTAGATGTCGCTGTTGTAGGAGTAGTCGAGCTGCGTTGCAGGAGCACGGCCGCTTGCAAACGCCTCTCTGGCTCTCCGCGAATAGCTGAGATCCCGTGGCTCGGTGGTTGTTGTTGTTGTTGTTGGCGCAGCTGGAAGCACGGCATCCTGTCCTGCTCGTGGGTGGTAGATGTCTTGATGTGCGCAAGGCGAAGGCGTAGAAGGTGATCGCCACACGGTGGTGACCGGATCGTCGCGCCTGGGACGCACAGGAGTTTGTGCCATGAGTTCGTCCGCGGACATCATCTGCCCTCTCTTTTCAAACAGCTGCCCTTGCTTGAGCACATTTTGCATCGCCACTCGTCGACGAGTCCCGATTTCTGCTGCCAAACCGCTCAAACCGCTGGGCCGTCGCTCTTGCGACATTCCATCTCTTCCTCGACGATGCGTGCGGGAGTCAGGGGCGCTCAGTTTGACGCGCTTGGCCGGATGCATGCTCCAGAGGCGAGAGAGATAGTTGCTGATCTGCCGCGTTCGTTGTTGAGGCAGAGGGCGCGAGGCTCTCGCTCCCGGGTCAGATCATGGGGGATGCGACGCGGGACGAACGCCGGGAGAATGCATGGCTGGGATGGCCTGGCCTGGCTGACTGCATCAGGCGACCCGGAGCCTTCAACTCTCATCTCACAGGCGGTCTGACCCTGCTCAAGCTGCTTCATGAGTCCATCTACTGAGTTCCGCTGCGACGTTGATACCCGTTTGTCGAGTTAAGCTACTCGTAGACATGCTCCCGAACTACGGTAAGTTAGACTAGGAAAAGCCAAGAGAATGCAAGCAGCTCGGCTGAACCACTCCATGCGGAATACTCGATAGATAATGCAAGATGAGATCAAGCAGCATCGAACAGAATGATCGCGACTCGTGCTCCACCTCAGGCTCTCGACAATCGTCAGTGGCGACAATTCAGTCGACGAAAATAATAGCCATGGCGCTGCGAGTACAAGTTGAAGTAAAGTTTGATATCTTGATCATCTGATTGGTATATCATAGGTTGCAATCGCAACCCGGCAACCCTGTTGAAAAGGGTATCACCTATCTAACGCACGCTGCTCAGATGTTGAACGCTTGCACTTTTGGACCCACACCCCGGCCCATTCGTTTCCCAAAACGCCCCGCGTTCCCTTTGACGTGACAAGAAACGCCGATGTTGAAATCATAAACCGCTATACCCATCCCCAAAGTTCGTATCATGCCTGTTGAAAAGGCTTTTGTATCGTCACACGTGATACTGGCAGTTCCCGTTGCGAGCTGTCTGCCGGATGCAGCTTGTTGATGTAGCTGACTGATTTATGCCTTGCCGGCGTGCTTCTCACGGAAGTAGATGGCGGCGTTGACCATGTTGACAAGCGCAGCCTTGGTTTCCTTCCACTGGCGAGTCTTGAGACCGCAGTCGGGGTTGACCCACAGCTGGTCGGGCTTGAGGTACCTGCAATACATGTTAGCACGGTGCCTGCACACTATAGGACAATAGAAAACTTACTGGAGCATCTCCTCAATGCGGTCCTTGATCTCCTGCTCGCTCGGGACACGGGGAGAGTGGATGTCGTAGACACCGGGACCGATGTGGCGGGGGTAGGCCTTGTCAACGAAGACCTTGAGGAGCTTGGCATCGCTCTTGCTGTTCTCGATGGAGAGGACGTCGGCATCAAGAGCGGCAATGGCGTGGAAGAAGTCCTGGAACTCGGAGTAGCAAAAGTGGGAGTGAATCTGGGTAGAGTCCTCGACACCGGCAGTGGAAAGCTTGAAGGAGTCGACAGCCCAGGTCAGGTAGTTCTCGCGCTCCTTGCCAGTGCGGAGCGGCAGACCCTCACGAAGAGCGGGCTCGTCGACCTGGATGACGTAGATACCAGCAGCCTCGAGGTCAACGACCTCGTCGCGGAGAGCAAGAGCAAGCTGCTGGGCCTGGACAGACTGGTGGACATCGTCACGGGGGAAAGACCAGCGCAAGCAGGTGATGGGACCAGTAAGCATGCCCTTCATGGGCTTCTTGGAGACGGAGGCGGCGTACTTGGACTCCTTGACGGTCATCGGGGCAGGGCGAGAGATGTCACCGACGATGATAGGAGGACGGACGCAGCGCGAACCGTAGCTCTGGACCCAAGCGTGGGTGGTGAAGACGTAACCGTCAAGGCGCTCGCCGAAGTACTGCACCATGTCGTTACGCTCCGGCTCACCGTGGACGTAGACATCGAGGTTCAGCTCATCCTGAATCTTGATGACCTCGTCAATCTCCTTCTCAATGAACTTCTCGTACTCCTCAGCGGTGATCTCGCCCTTGGTGAACTTGTTACGTTGGATACGGATCTCCTTGGTCTGGGGGAAGGAACCGATGGTGGTGGTAGGGAAGGCAGGCAGGCTAAGGTGCTTCTTCTGCTGAGCGTAGCGCTCAGGGAACTCAGACTTGCGGTTGTGCATCTGAGCAGTGACCTTGGACTGACGGTCCTTGACCTGCGGGTTGTTGGTGCGAGCAGAAGACGCGCGAGACTGCATGGACGCAGCGTTGGCCTCGAGCTGCTCCTTGACGGAGGCAGGGCCTTCGGTGACAGCCTTGGCAATGATAGCGACCTCAACGGCCTTCTCTGAAGCGAAAGAGAACCAGTCCCTGACTTCCTCAGGCAGGTTCTTCTCGCTGGCGAGAGTGTGAGGGGTGTGGAGAAGGGAGCTGGAGGTAGCGACAATGACTCTCTCCTTGCCAAGCTTCTGGACAGCGGTCTCAACGAGCTCAATGGCCTTCTTGAAGTTGGTCTTCCAGATGTTACGGCCGTCAACAACACCGCAGGACAGAACCTGCTCGGAGCCGAGGTTCTCAATCACAGCCTGGAGCTGCTCAGGGTTGCGGACAAGGTCGACGTGAAGAGCGTACAGGCTCTTGGTGGCAGCAAGAACATCGAAGTTGTGGACGATGTCACCGAAGTAGGTGGCGAGGACGACCTTGGGGATGCTGCTGTTGGAGCCAGACAGCTTCTCGTAAGCAGGCTTGAAAGCAGCCTTGACCTTCTCGGGAAGGTCGAAGACGAGGACAGGCTCGTCGATCTGGACGGTCTCGGCACCAGCCTTCTTCAGAGCAGCCAAAAGCTCCTCGTAGACGGGCAGAAGCTTCTCCAACAGAGAGATGGGGTCCACAGACTGGCCACGGTCCGCCTTACCCAGAGCAAGGAAAGAGACGGGACCAAGTATGACGGGGCGGGTAACGATGCCGGCCTCCTTGGCCTCGAGGAACTCGCGGACGGGCTTAGGGTCGGCAGCAAGCTTGAAGGTCTGGTTGTCCTGAAGGGTGGGCTTGACGTAGTGGTAGTTTGAGTCGAACCACTTGACCATCTCCAGGGAGGGAACGTCAATGCCGCCCTTCTGGTGACCGCGGCCCATAGCAAAGTACTCATCGATGGGGGCGAGGTTGTGCTTGGAGTAGCGCTCAGGGATGGCCTGTTAAGGTTTGTCAGATTGATCGTACTGGAATGGACGGATTGGAGATATTTACGTTGAACATCTGGATGTGGTCGAGAACGTGGTCGTAGAAAGCGAAGTCGTTGCTGGGGATGATGTCGACACCAGCATCCTTCTGGATCTTCCAGTGCTCGAGACGAAGCCTCTTGCCCTCGGCAAGGACCTCATCACGAGAGATCTTGTCCGCCCAGTAGGCCTCGTTGGCCTTCTTCAGGTCACGGAGGCGACCCATACGAGGGAAGCCCAGAACTGAAGACTGAACCATTGTGATGCGGGGTAAAGAGAATTTGCAGGTGGTTCAGGGCGAGAAACGAAGGGAAGGGTATAAAGCAAATGGGGAACAAGTTCTCGTTGGTGGTGAGAACTTTGAGAGGGGGAAGAGGATTGGGATGGAAGAGAGTTGGGGCAGAAGAGGTGGGGAGGACGGTTTAAGAGGACCAGTGAGAAATTTCAGCCCCTCCAACGTGGGTGTCCAATGGCGTTCGGCGCGCCCTAACGCCGAAAGCGTCGCTGGCGTGCTCATCCCGACATCGCAACGCCGAGCCAGAGCCACTGGGCCGCTGCAGGTCGAGCAATTGATGCAAAAAGTCACGACAACAATTTCTGGATAGCTACGGACAGCTTGTATATATGTCTGCGCGTCGCACTACCCCGCGAAATCCGGGGAACGCACCGTGGTGGGAGGCTGCAGAGGCCAAGGGGCTCACTTTTAGTCGATCTCGGCATTGAACCCTCGGCATTCACACTCGCCCTGCTATTGTCCTTGACATTGTCCTCGACAACCATTTCGAACAACGAGCACTCTCGAGGGCTGTAGGCTACTCGTCAACTTTGTTTGCAAATACTAGAATAAAATACCCAATCTTTTGCTTTCTCATGAATGCCTTCTCGACAGCAACCGCCGCCATTCCACGGCAGTAACGAGATCACCGGGAACTTCGCACCCCTTTGGCCGCTGTAAAGTCTCCGTCGGCCGCTTAATCCTGCGATTGACTAAGCTTCGGCGTCACCTATGATTCGTAGAGATCGTTGTATCGGACCCTGGAATGCTCTTCGTACCTCCTTCGACTTGCTACTCATCTCAAGCGCCCGCCATTTCAACCCGCTTCATCTAGTCACAATCACAAGTCCGTTGGTCGACTGCATCTGTTTCAAAGATCTCTGTAATTCACGGAAATCTGTAGTATACCCAGTGTACATAGAACACACACATCAGTACTTACAATGCTTGCCACCCCACGCAGCTAATTCGACCCGATCTATGAGTTGTGAAAGCATTACTCCGTCACTCTCTGCCGCTCGCCAGGATCAGCGCGTTCGCCCTGTAAAGGTCCGCCGGCATCTATCGTTGCTGCGACCCTCTTCGCTCTCCTACGAGCATCAATGTACATCATGTACTCTGCTATCATCAGTGCCCTGATACAATGGTCTTTCAGATATGGCAGGCTTATGCTTACCTGTGTACGACCGAGGCATGACCTTCACGTCCTTCTCAACCGTAAAGGTATAGTTGAATTGACCGGTGGGTTTGGTTGACCCATGTTCGACATCCCGAACCTTCGTGTCTACGCGAACTTGTACTCGAGTGTACTTGCTACTCGAAGCAGCGTCGTCATCGGGTGCGGACACAACAGGTGGATCGGTGTAAACGACTGTGGCCGTCATGTACAAGACGCTACCGACTGGTACCGGATTGAGGAATGTCGACGGGTCCAAGCTCACGAATGTTGGCCGTGTATGGGCAAACGCGGCGGCACAACAGAAAGCAAGCTCAAAAGTCTGCTTCATAAGGAAGCCACCAAAGATCATGAAGTGATGTCTGTTGCGGTACTGAGGTTGCATGATTGCGGCCGTTGAGACCTTCGTGGCGTCCATGAAGTACACATTCTGTGGGCGGCGCAGAGGGTTGTTAGGGTCTGGAAATGTGTCAGCTTGTGTGTCAGTCTTCTCGAGAAATGGCGGCTAGTGGGTATCATCATACATGCCTCGATGCATGCTGTGGCCATGGTGTCACTTACCGTGCCATTCTAGATCTTTCTGCCACATGGCGTGGATCAGGTCACTCTCAAGGTCATTCGGTGTGTGCTTGAGAAGCGACGTGTTCTTGAGCTCCTTGCGATGTTGTGTGTTTTGCTCTCCTCGAGCATACAGTTTCTTTTCCTCTTCAGTTTCGATGAGGAGTGGATTCACGTTGACGGGTCTGGATATCTGTTAGTCAGGGCTTCTTTACAGCTATGAGCTGGCACTGACTTCTTGGTTCCCGGATCCAGTGAGACCATAGTAAAGGTGCAGTTGAGAAGCACGTCTTCGCTCTTGACAGCTTGACCTTCTTCAGGGGCCTTCGCTACCTGCAAAGATATCTCCATCGAACTTCTTCCAGTGGCATAAGTGACCTGCCCACTCAGCTGTAGGTCGCATATTTCTGTCAAGGGATGCTGGATCGTTATACGGTCGCATGCTGCAGTGACTGTTGTGACATCGTCACCAGTGTGTTTGTATGCAACAACACCAGACAATGCATCAAGATCCATGAAAATTGTCCCAAGCCTGATACCCGTCAACCCTGAATACTTCCAATGATGCATGCAATGACGCTTTACCTGATATGGCCGGAGGAGTTCAGATAAGTGTCCAGCAGCCATGGGTCTCGCGCAAGCGGCAGAATCTATTACCATATCAGTCAGTGGATGTCATACCCAGGACTTAACCTCATACTCACAACACTGTGGTAGGAGTCAGACATTCGCTTGGGCTCAAGCTTGCGGTCAGCTGGGACCTGGGGCTTTCCCGAAGCCTCGGTCGGATCTTGTCCGCTTGCTTGCTTTTGCCGCAACGCCTCTACCCATGGAGTCCTTACTCGGACTTCAGTCAACTCCCGGAACACGCCGTCTGTTGATCGCGCAACGGTGTTATGCAGAGTTCGGGAATTGGCGGCTTGCTTCCCAGCGCGACCACCATTAAAACCTAGTAAAGATTGACGGCATCGCCTCGCGATATTGCGCGCAGCGAACATGTTAACTTAACCTGGTGTTGTTGTGGTGTTTGTTCGCACACCCTGAGAGGATTAAGGTTAACGTACACACCCGTAAACTTCCGACCAATGTCATTCCCCGGATTTCGATCGGTTTTACGGAACCCTTCCGCGTCACGCTAGAGTGCAGTCATTGACAACTGCAACATTCAAACTTTCAGCTCCCTCCCATGGCAGCGACGCGTCTGAGGAAGACGTTTCGGTTCCCAGAAGAAGAGGACTCCGACGATGGCGTTGAGGGCATAGACGAGGAGGGTACGTTGAGCCTACCTTTGACACTTTAGTTCGCACCATATCGCTGGGCTAATCCCAACGACAGAGCAAGAGAAGCTTATAGCCGACCTCCATAGTCAGGATGCCTCCAAGACCGAGTTCTACCAGGTATTCAACCCGCCCTCATTCATGTATCGTGGCACTAACAGCTTCCAGAAAGCCTTTCTCGCTCTCCCAATACTCTCCGTGATCATCTACCTCCGGCCCCTCTTCGTACCCTCCTCCTTCTCCGAATGCATGACAGCCATTCTATCGATCACGTCTCTTGTCGGATCCGCATACATATTGTCAGGCATTCCTCTTAGCCCCGTCACAGTACCCTCGCCGTATGGAGGAAACAGGAGGGCGGGTGTCTTCGAGCTGATGACGGGGGATGATGGCCCAGTGGATAGATATCTCGTATATCTGAATATCGCGCTGTGTGGGTTGCTGTTTGTGAGCTCTTGGGCGAGTAGAGCGAAGTTGAGTGGATGGGAAGGGTATTTGCCTGGACGTAAGTTTCCTGCGCAATCCTCCTGCACTGCGGAGAAAGCTATGCTGACATTCGGGCAGTCATTTTAGGCATGGTGTTTCTTATACGGTCACAGCTGGCGCCTATTGATGTTGCTGGCTTGGAACGGCTTCGGTATGGATACAAGGGAGCGTGATAAGGTTTTATGTCTCGTCCTGGGTCGACTTCTTGCTCTGTGTTTTCCTAGCTGCATCTTTATCAAGATACCCAATTGTATCGAGTTTCATGTCCCTCATACAAGGTGCATATGAGCGAATACCAGCCAATAGTGACGACCTTATGATGACAGGTCGAGCATGGTGCACTTCAATACGGACATCCAAGCTCCTCCTCTGAGTCAGTTCACAAGACGCTGTCGGCTAGAATGAATCGCGTAAAGTCTGCCGAGGTTCCTCCGCAAGCGAGGCCACTCCGAAATCTCAGAGCACATTCGAGCCCACCTCACTTCGTCGCGACGACTTTGACACCGGACTAATCCCCCAGGCCCTCCAAAACAATCAGTAAGAGCCGCAAACCCGTTGAATTGAAGCTCTGCGATCGTACAGTCGCTGACATCGCTCTCCCTTGCAGCAATGCCCAACCAGGCCAAGTCCAACAAGCCCACCGCGGGCAAGACCCAGCGCAGCGCCATCGCCGACGTTGTCGCCCGCGAGTACACCATCCACCTGCACAAGAGAGTACGTTCAGTTTGGTGAAGTCCAGAAATGGTCACTCCGAAAGTGGCATAGGGCGGAAGACTGATCGCGGGATATTATAATCATTAGGTCCACGGTGTCTCTTTCAAGAAGAGGGCTCCTCGCGCCATCAAGGAGATCAGGGACTTCGCCACCAAGTCTATGGTACGTTCAAATCTGGACGCGCGGCTGATGCCGCTGTCCTGGAAAACGAGAGGAATTTTGGGCTGATTTTCCGCGAACAGGGCACCTCCGACGTCCGTCTCGACCCCCAGCTCAACAAGAAGGTCTGGGAGTCCGGCATCAAGGGCGTTCCCTTCAGGATCCGCGTCCGCATCTCCCGCAAGCGTAACGACGAGGAGGGCGCCAAGGAGAAGCTGTACTCCTACGTCCAGGCCGTCAACGTCAAGAACCCCAAGGGTCTGACCACCGCCGTCGTCGAGGACGCTTAGATGACTTGAAAGGATCATGGGGGGCCATGGCAATCAAAAAAGTTTGGGCGTCAAGGAGAGATGATACCGGCTGTCTGGGATAAGGTTCCGACGGTAGAGGCTCGGGCTTCTTGTGAATGAATAAATCACTTTGGGCATTGTGACCCAGCTCCATGCATCGCCAATTTGCACTCAAATATCGTGCATTCTGTGCAATGAAAGTCGGAAATCAGCTAGCTCTGGAAAACCAGCGAAAAGAAGCAATACCCAATTCAAGGATTATGATCAATTCCGTTCCCAACGTCTGTTTTTGGCGGTATGAAAAAGACCATAAGTGGCTTATCGTGCCAATTCCTTGGGCAACTTATCGAAAAACTCATGAAGAGAATCTAACCAGCGCAACCAGTGACTAAGGTTTCCAATTTGATTGGACCAAACTACAATTATCTACGCGGACAAAGACAGGTAAAGCTAATCATCATTTTTCTAAACTAAAGCTCAGTGCTCGACATGCTCATCGTTGTTTCGTCATTCGTTAAATCCGTCCGTGACAGGCATCAATCTACCAATCGGAGGCGTCCTGAAAATTATTTATACTTCGACCTCGCAGTACCGTTCCCTTTGGGACAGCGTCAGTAACGGCTGTCTTGATGTTCGTTGTCTCCCTGTTTGCCTCTTCCTCGTCGCACTATATGTCTCATTGGTCATGCCCATTTTCATGGGAAGGATTGAGATCATGTACAGATGGGCTGCATCGTACAGATGCGGTCCTATTGTTCTTCTTTCGTCTGACTCCCGAGATACCACGATATCTCTTGGTATTGATGAGAGCATCCGGCAGCCTCTTTCGTGGCTTGGTAGGTGACGCTGACTGCCGTTTTCCGGAGTCTCGCGGAAGCTGATGAAGTCCTCTTGGACTCTTCACTCCTACTCGATTCGAGGATCAACATATTTCGGCACGGCTTGAAGCAGAGCTGGCGTTCGCAACGAGAGGTGCTCGCAAGCAAAGCAGGCTGTATCAAGCAACCGACCAGCCTCGCAACAACTTCGTTTTCGAGCACCAAAGCCCTCTCACTCCCCCTCACTTCTGCACCAACCGTTCCTGCACCTTAAGAAAAGTCCTCTGAGCCGCAAGCACCGAGGAAGACCTCTCAAACCCAAGCCTAACAATGCATCTAAGCGCAATCATAGCCAGACTCTTCCTTGCGAACGCGAACTCCCGGCGCCGATACGCGTCGTACGAGTTCGGGTGGCCCGCCGTTCCCGGTTTGATCATGGCTTTTGATGCCGCGAGAGCGGACGGCGTTTGACGCGCGGCGGTGGCGCCTACCAGCGTGATCCAGAGTAACACGCCTATCATGTCGCCCCAGCAGTCGCGGAGGTCGGTGTGTTGCAACGCTGTGTGGATGGCGACGGAGGGGTGTGCGGCGTACGGATGCGCGGCGCCAAAGTCGGAGCCCTCGACGATTGGGGGCATTGGCGCGCCTTCGAGCTGGCGAGCTGCGACGGAGAAGGGTAGGCGGTTCAGGAGGGCGTACGGGTAGAGCAGGGCTGTGAGGCGGCAGGACTCGTGGACCCAGTCCCGGGGGTTGGAGCGCCAGTCCGCGGCTGTGGGGAGGGTCCAGGTGTTTTTGTAGACGTTCCAGATGCGGACTTGGAGGCTTTGGCGGTCGTGTTTTGTGGCGGATAGATCGGTTATGTTGGCGTTGACGAAGTCGGCGCAGGGGACTTCGAGGTCGACGCCTGATAGGAAGACGGCGGTGAGATCACGCATGTCGCGGAGGATGCGGAGGGTTGGTGCAGAGCAGAGGTTGTTGATTGTGTAGAAGTCGCGGCGGGGGCAGTAGATTGGTGACTCCGGGAGGCGAGTCGACACCTTTACAGGCGTGTCGTGGTAAAGGTAGTCGAGAAAGGAAGATGGTGGCTGACTTTCCCGCAAAGAGCCTGAGATGAAGACCATTGCCGTAACTATGCATGATATGAGCCCTTGGGCCCCGACCTCATCCAAACTACCTCTCTGCTGGACTATTCGCTCCAAGCCTTTCTCGTGTATGTGCAACACTCTCTCGTCTCCTTGGACGATCTCGGAGCACATGAGCTGCGCGATGGTGATGAGCATGCCGTCGTTGGCTTGAGTCTCGGGCCGCGCCATGCTCTCGTTGATAAGCCGAATGACCTCTGCTTTGATGGTCATGGTGAGGGGGCTTTCGTTGACCATGCCGTCGAGAACATCTGCGTAAGTGCTCTTGATGCAAGCGGTACTGAGGAAGGCATGGCGGCATCCTTCCATTGCGGGAAACCAAAGTGTCCTCATAACCTCGTTGACAAAGGCGACGTCGAAACGGCGCTTCAGGTCCCATATGTTGACCTTGGGGTCCGTGAACTGCGGCATGCATGACATCTCGTCGTCTCCAGACCCCTGTTTGGACAGATGGGTCTTTGGTAGCTTCTTTGATAGTAGCTCGGAGGGCAGGAATTGTGGAGCGTTGGATCCGAACAGGGCATTGGTGCTCTGCACTACGGAGTAGGCCTTCCATCCACTCTCGGAGAGAACCATCTTCATTGAGCTTTTCTTAACGCTTTTGTGTTGCTCGCCCGCGCCAGGCACCGCTTTCTTCTTCCGCGTGACTTTGAACTTGGTGTTGCCTGGCTTCTGGGCAACGAACTTGATTTGCTTGCCAGCGTTCCGCCCGTCCTTGAGCTTAGGCTGGCGAATGTTTTTCTCAATTTTCTCGTCCTCATCCTTGTCACGGATTTGCTTTGGTCTTGACGGCAGCTGGGTTTTGGCGTTCACATCAGGATGTTGCTCCTTGTTCCTGTAGTGGAGCATGGCGTGAGAACGGATCTGTTTGAGGAAACGGGCATTTTTGAATTCCCCCGGATTTGACGTCGTCAGGAATTGGAAATCGACCTTGTTAGACGCAGGTGCGGAAACATCTCTGACATTGGGAGTGGCCATGGTATTGGTGGTCATTGTGAATTGGATGAAAGAGAGTCAAGTCAGAGAGGCTCTTGGAGGCTCAAGTGAAGACGGGAAGTAAAAGTAAAGAATTCAGCACATGCCCCTTTGAGACAGACGTGTAGACGTGAATGCTCGACAACGTTGTGGCGCGCGGAGAGGGGGAGGCTGGTATTTTGGCTTTTTGGTCTGAGGACAGTCCCGTCGATTTGTCGATGGTCGTTAACCCCCACAAAGCAAAGGCCTTTAGGCATTGGAACGCATCGGCCGACAAGCGCGCCAGGTTTTGCCAGTGTCACAGTGTTTAGGGCGAGGGCGAGAGCGAGGCGGACGCGGCCAGGCCCGGATGGCTCTCCTATTCGCAGCTTGCGGGCACAGAGAGTCAGCCAACTTGAGCCAAAGGCACATCAAGCGAGCGTTGCGCCCGTCAATGCGCAATATGTAAACTACACAGACGCGGCGCACCCGTCTCCGCCAGCGCTGATTTGACATTCAAAGAGCGCCCTTCCCAGCTGAACTCTATCAGCCGAAGTTCGAGGGGGAGCCGTCTGGGAGCTAGCAGTTGCTCTCCCATCCACTGCCGCTTCTAGAGCAAGCCGGACGCGGCACTGCGGCAACGAGCGGCGAGTGACGAGGCAGCGGCGCGATCGCTGTAGAAGCCGCCAAGATGGTGTCAATCGTGTGCCATCGAGTCAACATATCGCGAGGCAGTTGTTGAGGAAGTGGTACGGACTCTGGGGCTGTCGAGCCATGTTGGTGACCTCCATCCGGATTCGGGAGACCTGGGGGTCCTCGGGAAGGATTAGTCACCATGTACAGTAACTTATCGCGGGGCAGTTGTTGAGGCAAGTGGTACGGACTCTGGCGCTGTCGAGCCCTGTTAGTCAGCGCGTCGCGAACAGGGACCAGGACACTTCCATCCGGATGCGGGAGGCCCGGGGGTCCACGGGAAGAATTACTCATCATGTACAGTAGCTTACTGTGCAGTACAGGAATCTCCGAGCCCCGAGTCCTCCGCCGCCACCACCACCAGATCTGTTAAACCTTTCCCGTTACTGTCCAGAATTGTTCATCATGAGTGCATCAACAATCGCAATCGTCTCCGGCGCAAACCGCGGCATTGGCTTCGGAATCGTCCAGACTCTCGTTCAATCCTACAAACAGCCATTGGTACTCTATGCCGCATCCCGCGCCGGCGTTAACCTACAGATCAAACCTCCATCTCCAGATATACAGGTCAAATATCCCAAGCTCGACGTTGCGGACCCTGCCAGCATCAAAAGCTTGGCACAGATGATCGAGCAAGAGCACGGTGGCTGCGATATTTTGATCAACAATGCTGGAGTCAACCTGGACAATAGGTACAACCCTGACAATGTTCGACAAACTCTTGACATCAACTATCGAGGAACATTGCACGTTAGTTTTGAGAACTGCAACAAGCATTCTATATTTAATCAGTGAATCAGATGTGTCAGCAATTCATTCCCCTTATGAAACCCAATGGCCGCATTGTCAACATCTCTAGTATTGGTGGTGATCTCACAGGCTATTCCAAGTCATTACAGGACCGATTCCGATCCTCTTCCATGACCCTGAAGGACCTCGAGGCGTTGGCCCAAGAATACCAGGTAAGAAATCCCGACCTCATCGATCTGTCCCGCGAATGACCTATCCGGCTATCCACTCGAAGAAGACGTTGGCATTGGTAGCCCGACCAGGCTAACCAACCTACCACCACCCCAGCACTCCGCCAACAACAGCACAGAACAGCAAGATGGCTGGCCTCCCCAATCCTACAAAGTCAGCAAATCCTGCATCAACGCACTGACAGCCGTCCTCCACCGCGAGAACCCGGGCCTCATCATCAACGCGTGCTGTCCGGGCTGGGTGAGCACCGATATGGGCAAGATGGTTGGCAAACCTCGAAAGACGATTGGTATGTCGTCAGTCCCAACCGCCTCCGCACCACTTGTGGCCCACGTGTGGCCCACTTGTGGCTTAACTGGGAAATGTGCTTGTGATGAGTTTGTCTTGCTGACTTTGCGCCACAGAGGAAGGCGCCAGAATCCCGGTCAGGCTTGCGACTGGGGACATCGGGGGTGTCAGTGGGAGGTATTGGGGGAATCCGAGTATCATGGATACGGGCTACGGGGACGTGGTGGAATGGTGAAGTGTTACGACGTGCGTAGTTCCAAACCAAACCTCGCATCTCGATGTTCTGGATACCTAGATTACTGCATTTATCAATTCCATTCCACTCGTCTGGATACAGATGCTGCCCTGTTCGGTCCTCCGCCTTCAAACTCAGAACGGGGCATGTTGACGTCACGGCTCATCCGCAGATAAAGTTCGAAAGCAAAATTCAGAGGAACAATCTTGGACTGCTGTAGATTGACTGGCTGAAAAACGGTAGACAAAGAGATGGTGGAGAAAAGGCTGCCTTTGTTTTTCGGGCCCAATGTAATGCCCATTTGGCGTATAGAATTTCGAAGACTTGTGTTACCGTGTAAGTTGGGATTTTATATCCCCAAGGAGGCCCTGCTGCAAAAATGGTGGTTGTTGCTGTGGTCGTTTCATAAGTTCATTCCACTCTTCTAATTGCAGAACGGCATAATGGACTGGCTGTGAAAGTTACAGGAGTACAGCAGCAAAGAAGTTATAGTCCCGTAGTAAAGGAGTTTCTATCACCGAATATTCGCTACATATTTCGTATCACTACACTTCGCCAGATAAATCAATCTGCCATTCCACCCCCCCTCTCTTACCCCAAAAAGAAGGAAAACTCATCCACTCATCCATCATACGAAGACCGCTCACCAACGTCCGGAGTTCCCGGAGCAGGTGTATGGTACTTCTCATGCTTGCCCACAAACTGCAACAAAGCCTGATCGACGTCCTCCGGATGGGAGAAGCTCAAGAAGTGCTGGCCGTCCTTGACAGTCACCAGCCTCGCGTCAGGCGAGTTGGTGAACAACTTGATCTCTTCCTCGGCATTAGCAACGGAGTAGACGGCGTCACTCGTACCCTACATCTTGATTAGTATGCACTAAATCCCAAGAATGGGATTAGAACAGGCATTGGTTTCGTTACTCACATGCAGCCAAAGTACCGGACACCTAACATCAAAAAGCCGGTCATGTAACCCATCCCTATCCTTCAAGTTAATAGCCGCCATCCTAGCCCTGCGCCTTCCATCATCTCCCTGGTAATTCGACTTAATCGTCTTGACCCAGAAGTCACGGGTCTCCTTGGGACAGTCCTTGCCGAAGCCGATGTCGATCAAGAAATTGCAGTAGTCGTCGTCGGGCTCGAAGCCTGGCGTTGGCGTCTTGGACGTCCATTTGCGGATCGGGTCGCTGCAGGCTGCGGCGCCGTCCCAGCAGCCGAGGGTGCGGGTGCGTTCGGATTCGTAGTCCATAGATGTGCCGAGGGGGATGATGCCTTGAATCTGTTGCGAGTGCGGAGATAAGCATCCCGTTCTCTAGTTCCCTTCTGCCTTGCTATTTTACGATAACTGAAAGCCGCACAGAGGAAACACATCCGCTTACCCTCTCAGGCGCAATCAGCGCCATCCTCGCCGTGATCCAACCCCCCTGACTCGTTCCAAGCACAAATGCCTTATCAATCCCCAATGCATCCATAACCTGTACGTTCATAATAGCCGTGTCCCAATACGTCCAATTCTCGCGTCTGGTGCGAGTCTTCCCATGACCCAGAAGCTCGATGGCCAAGAGATTCATTTTGGACGTGAGGGCTTGGTTGGCAAATTGGCTGCGGTAGAGCTCGGAAGAGGTGGTAAAGCTGTTGACGAGGATGAGGGTCGGTTTCGAGGAGTCATACGCATGGGGCATTTTGTAGCCTACTTCAATGCCGCCGAGGTGGGGGACACGGATGGGTTTGGGTGGAGCCATGGTGGGATCCGTTTCTCGTGGAGGATACTGATGGTGTTGTCTTCTTTCTTGGGAGTCGGGGAGACTTTGGAAGGAGTGAGGGGGTGTGATTAGATGAAGTCCCAGGTTTTGTATATCAAGGAATCGGGGACCACCTTGTCCCCGCTGCGGGGAGAAATGACATAATGGAGACCAGCGACCTAGCTTCGTAAGGCCTCTTGATGTGCGGAGAAAACATGACAGTGCAGATGTCCACAAGGGGTTACCAGATTCGGTCTTCTGAAGCTATACTTTCCAATGCCATTGCTTTGTTCAACGGCATTGTATATGCAATCAACTTGTCAGTCGACCCCGTCAATTGGTATAGTCTTAGAGCTCCCAGAACGAAGAGCTACAGTAGTATCTCCTGTGATGTCCGATGCCAAGTGACAAGTATCGAGGGGGAAAGACTTTCATCCCCGCATTTGGGCACGAGGACGGACCCTGACGTCTGCTAGCACCGGAAGTAAGCTAGGATAGTAAACGCTTGCGCCTGAGCGCTTGTTTGGTCGAACAACACGACAAGCGAGGTACGTGGTCGCGGAAGTCGCGGAAGCGTTGGAGGCCGATGCAGTATGTCGGACGAATGGGTATGCAGCAGGGACTCAGAACTGATCTTGTCTTCCTGCTCGGCAACGGAACGGAGCTGTGGGTCGTTACTGTGTTAAGGTGGCTTCCGTTTGTCAGAGCGTCTGAATCTGATTGGATGTCTTATAGACTTTCAAGACCTTTCATCGTGGTGATTGAGCGCTGTGAATCAGAAAGTTTCGCGTAGTTGTCAGCTTCAACTTGCAACCCGAGAAGAAAATGATTGAGTCAACTGCATGGGGTATCTAAGAGCAAGAGCCAATTAGAAGAGAGCTTCTAACAGGCAGTGAACAAAGCCCGGGATATCTCATAAATCGAGGTGGTAGTCAGATGACGGAAGTTAGCAATTCATCGATCACCTCCTGACGCTCCTTCTACGACCAGCTGAAGAGAAAAGCGTTCTCGAAAGTGATTGCGCACCATCCGGACGATTGAAGTAGGTAGGGCTCATTTGAGAGGACCTGTATGTCAAGGCAGGAGCTCCAGATCGTGCTCCGCTCATCGAATGGACTGCGCCATCTCTTGTAGGCCCCCTTCCCGGTTGTGAAGCGTACATGTTCGTAGCTTGAACGGACATCGATAGAGGCGGCCGTGATCCTTGGTTGATTGGTATTTGCTGGGGAATGGCTGAAGCCGCATCCGATTGTCTCAGCTCAGAGCCTCGAGGCAGCCCTTGCTGATGGTTGTATCGACCTTGGCCAAGGGCTTGATTGTCACGTCGCAAATGAGCCGACGAGCCAAGATTCCCTGTCTCGTACATGCGTCCCTTGGAAAGAGGCTCGTTGAACCGATTACGGGGCTCGTTGATGAAGGACAGACCGTTGATGCTTCGTGGTTCATGCCAATCGCCGGCCGCTTGAACCGAGCGATACTCTCGGGATGCCTCCATGGGCTCTTCTTGCCTATGAGCCGACATTCTAGCAAAACCGGAAGTGAGCCCAGTACGCTCGTTACCAGGTTTTTGGCGGAAAAAAGGACTGGCCACCGACTCTGGTCGACAACCCGGACCTTGCATTTGCATCCTTCTTGCTGCAGGCGTGATCGGCTCGTGGACGAAAACTTCTTCGGGTCTGTTGAATCCATGGAGGGCCGTAGTAGAATAGCTTTGAGTGTGCTGGGCACTTCTGTCTGGCACCTTGGTGAAAGTGCGTTTAAGTGAAGGAGTCGGGTGACCATGCATGCCACTGCCGTCTGCCTGTTGCAAGTAGATATTGCTATGCCCTCGAGATTCTAGAGATTTGCTCGGAACTCGTGATTTCTGCCCCATCTGCACGCCCTGAGTTTGTCGCATAGGATCGATTATATGTTGATCTCGTTCGGCCACTGGCAATCTAACATCCCTCCGGTCATAGTGGTGACGCAAAGTCTGACTAGGAAGCCTTAGACCAGTATTGGGTGATCTATGAAGTGCGCCGCTCATTTGGTACTCTTCAGACTGATCTAAGTCCCGGCGTGCTTCGGACACCTCATGAACGTGCAAATCATCTGATGGCGGAGCGCGGTGCCATTTCCCCGCTTCATAGACCCGTGTGCTGGGCGCTGAGGCCTCATGAGGCCGGGAACGACTTTCTCCCCGGACTGAGCGCAGAGGAACCTTCTGAGCATGACGTAGCATCGGCTTGCTGGGTGGTGGCATCACATCTCTGCTTTCCCTCACCCTCGGGACAATGTTTCCCTGATGGACCTCGGAAGTGTTATCCAGGTAGTCGGCATGTTTTCTTTTACGTCTTGAGCTGCTTTCAGAAGATTGTTCAAGCCCTGCCAAATACGTTCGTGAGCTGATTGGGTGATTAGTTGAAGTTGGTCTCTGGTCCTCACCATTAGGTAGAACCTCGAGCGGGTCTGCATGAGGACCAGGCGTGGGAGTCTTGCTTCCCTGAGCTCCCATGCCTGCTCGGTCTTGATCCTCTTGTTGTTTTCGCAAAGCGGCTTTCTCTGCTCCTTCTTTGGCCTCCATGGAGTAATCTCGTCGAGGAACGGCATACCCAAGACGGCGCAGCTGGTCACGGAGTCGATCGATCTCTCTTCAAGTTCAAGAACATGTTAGCCGCGCATAGTGACTGATGAATCCGACTTACGCGATGAGTTCCGGCCACATTGTCAGGTAATGCGTTATCTGTGGCATCCTTTGCTTCCATTTGACGACGTCGACCTGACCTTTCTCCAACTCCGCGATCTTTGCCTTGAGGTCTTGGTTCTCCTGCTTCAGCTTTTTGTGTCCGACTGCTGCTTCGGCCGCACGAGATTCCGCTTCGCGCTTTGCATGTACGAGCTGTTGCTGACTCTTGGCCTGTGAGATGCCATAACGGACGAGAGAGAGGTACTGGAACTACGAAAGATCAGCGGAACGCTCGCGAGAGTGATTATTTTGTCTCAGTACGGAACCTACCTGCAGTGCTTCCATTTCAGGGCCAGGACCATCGAGCTTGATTGGAGGGGTAAGGAACAACTGCGCCGGTATCGCATCGTCGTATGAGCCTTCCTTCCAGCCCCTGACGGCGAACAATCTCCTAGGCCGCACATCTTTGCTTTCGAGGACACAGACAGGACAAGGTGCTTCAGGTCGCTTGCCTTCCGGGTGAAAGGGGGCACCTATCGCGGTCAGCTTTGTCTTTGACGTGTATCTCAGGGTGCTGACATACCGCCGCCCTCTAGATGCTTGCCGCACACCAGATGCATGCACTCAGTGAGCCATAGGCTTGTGACACGTCTGTCTCCTGTGTCTGGCCGGCCATCGTGGAAGTCGCTGCTGCTTGCACCAGCGTCGTAGATCTCGGATATGCTTGCCTGACAGACATGGCAGCTGAAGATGATGTTGAGAGGAGAAGGGGTTTGATCGGACGAAGTGAGGTTGTCCATTGCAGAGGGATGCGATTCATGTTGGATGGTGTAGGAAGGAGCGCGACAGAAGCCTTGGCGAGGTGGTGAGGTTCGCGGAACCAACGACTTCCAAGTTCCGCGCATCTCAGCGGAATTGAAATCAAACAGAGCAGACACCCCAAGATTGAGACCAAATATTGAGAGTGACCTACAGATGCGAACAGCGCCCACGCCAGCGTTTTCGTCTTCACAAACGACAGGGCCAAACCTTCCAATCGGTTGCCTTGAAGCGTTTCTACAGGCTAGCAATGGCCAGTCTGAGGGATCTATGTTCGAACTCAACGCTTGTGCTAGCCCCATGAGGTTCGTTCGCTTGCGATAGAAAACTGCCTCATCTTGCGAGAGCCTGGGGGCCAACATCTTTGACATCTTGTCAGGATAGTCAGTCTGCTCGATTGCACTATGTACAAACGCGCACCCCAGCAAATCAACGCCCCTTTCTAAGTAAACCGATCACGTCCATCTACTCGAAAGTCCGGCATGGATAGCTGTCATGGTCGTCAGCATGCTCTCGTCACCTCCAGCTCAACCAAGCCGGCAACTACTTACTTGGTGCCATACGACTGCTCTTTCAACAGCTCATACGACTTGCTCGCCTGCTTCCCCTCATGTAACCCGCTCGGCAGCGGTGGCATCCCGCCCTCACCCAATACACTCAACACAGCACTCTTATCCTTCTGAAAGAACGCCGCCAACCCCTTCTCACCCTGTCCCTTTGCCTCGACCAACGCATTCTTCCCCGCTTCCCCAATCAACTCAACCTTCTCGTGGCCCTTGCTGCCTACGGTCAACAGGCTGACCGCGTCTGCCTGCGTCACCGTCGCCAGCCGCGGGTACCGCCGGCGGATGTCGCGCTTCCAGTACGGGTTCTCGGCCAGGTCCGCGGCTGGGACGGTTACCGGGTCGTCGTAGGTGCGCGGGTCCAGGCCACCCGGGGGCGGGTTGCGGTATTGAGGGTTCAAGGGAATGCCGGTGGAGCGGTTGGGGTCGACGGCGAGGAAGCGGTTGATGCGGGCCCAGAAGCCAGTGGGTTGAACGGTGTATTTCTGAGAAAGTAGTGGTTTAGCAAAGCTACTCAACGAATAGAGGTAGGAAATCAAAGGCGCTTCATCGCAGCTGATAAGGAAACCCCAGTTTCCGATACTCTAAGCACGGCTATGGATGCGCGCAGTCGGTGGAGAGATGGAGGGATGCGGTGGGTGGAAGTACTGACATACCTTGTATTCCATGAGCTTCTTCATCTTTCCAGCAGAAGAGCCGAGCTGGCTCCGACCGGCAGACATAATTGTGGTATCGGCGAGGGCGGGGTTGTGGAGTCTCTCGTCTGGGGGATGTTCGGTCGTGGTGTTCTCGGTCGTTCGTGGTGCGGCTCTGTCCGCCCGCAACGTACAACAAGCCTCCGAATGGTCGATGCGCCGGGGCCGTGCGTGGCAGGCTGCGGGCCATTGGCGATCTTTACGTAGGGGTGTACAAGCAGTACAACAGTCTCTTTAGTGAGTCACAATACTTGTGAAGCAGATTTTCGAGCGAGCGCCACCCAGATTCTAAGCAAAGTCATCTAACAAGGGGAATACATGGACGGAGGCCAGGTTAATCCAACAGTGGCCATGCATAGAAATCCTACGTAGTTGAAGTAAGTCTAGCCAACGTCTAAGAGAAGACATCAGTAAATATGCCTTCTGTATCCGAGAAGTTGAAGTAAGCCCGCACAGCAGATAGCTAAGAAGTCCAAGTGCGCCCGGTCCTCAAACGTCATTCAACGCTCAAACCAGCGCTCGTCTAATCATCAGTCCAAAAATGATCTATGCATTCGTTCTCCCATCGTCACCCACTACGCCTAACACTCCTCTTCTTGCTTCTTTGCCAACCTCGCATTTCTTTCTTTCCTCCACCGAGGTCCCCATTTCGATTCCACGTACAACAACGGGCTAAAGACAGCCGCAATCGCGGCCAGCATAAGGAACGTCCATTTGGGCGACAGTGCATTCAGCAAAGGCTGCACCACCGCAACACCCGCCGCCCCAAGTGAACACCTTACCAGGTTATTCGTTGCGGTCGCGCCTGCCGAAGCACCAGGGTACAGATCGACAACAAGCGTACTGTTGATGCTAAACACAGCAGTCGCAGTGTAAGCGATGAGGAACTGCAGGACCAGAGGCAGATCTATATCCATCTGCAGCGAGAAACCGTAGCCACCTGTGGTGAGGACAAAGGCAGAGATGATCCACCACAGGTTGCGTTGTCTCGCGCGCTCGATCGGGAAGTCGGGCTCGGCTTTGAGATCGACTTTGGCGGTGAAGGCGACGGCGGGGGCATGCCAGTACTCGGCTTCGGTGCGGCGGTAATCGTAGTTCATGATGAGGCCGGTGGTGTAGGATCCGAGGATGCAGCCGAAACCTGGAGTAATGATACTGAGTCAGCTCCAATGTTGATCAGGGATGCCGCGAGTGCCTTACCGTTTGGTAAATAGGCAAGTCCAACGTATAGGCTGTTGAGCCCATATTTTTGCTCGAAGATCGAAGTCGTGCTCGATGTGACCATGCTCCAGATCGTGTAAACGATGGCGCCGTAGAATAATGTGATGAAGACATCCTTTTCAAAGAGGAACCTCAAGGGCGAGACCACAGTCTTCAAAGATATTCTTGCCTTTGGCCTGTCTGGATCCGGTTCTTGAGTAACATGCGGCTGTCCTGTGACATAATAGGTGAGCGGCTTAGACACTCCGTAAAGCCGGACTGTCCCATCTCCCGCAATTGGACGCTGCGTTTCGGGCAGGAAGATCACGATGAACACGAGAGTGATGCCTCCAAGGATAGTAAGAGCCCAAAAGATACTTCGGAACCCGAGGTATTGGGTTAGAATACCACCGAAGACGGGTCCGATGGACTGACCAAACATCCGAACTGTGAAGGTCAGTCTATGCGGAACATGTATTTGGGTAAAACCTACTGCCGCCAAAGATGCCCATGTATCCGCCTCGCTCTGCAGAAGTGGTCAAGTCTCCGATAACGCCCGCGCCTACGCCCGTGTTTGATCAGTCTTTGCAATGGATCATTTGGGTGAAGGAATTATACCTATGCTGATAGTAGACGCACTTCCTGCAGCCTGGATTGCTCTAAACACCATGAGAGTCTGGAAGTCTTGGGATAAGGCCAAGACGACGTTCGCAATAAGGTAAACAGTAAATGTGCCAATAAAGATTGGTCGGCGTCCCAGTTTGTCTGAAAGAGGTCCCCAAAACGAAGGTGCTATGCCCTGCACAATCATGTATACCGTGATTGACAGCGTGACAAGCGAGTAGCTTGTGTTGAAATCCTTCGTGTGGGTTAGCAAACTCCGAATCGCCCTGTGAAGGTGTTGAGAACAGGTACCAACCTTGGCTATTGCTCCGAGAGCTGGGAAGTAGATGTTTGAAGAAAGAGGACTGAAAAGACCAGCTAAGCTGACGATATAGACCAGCAGGCGCTTTCTTCTGTGATCGAACACATGATAAGGGGGCTTCTGCTCGGACAGGGCCTTTTCTTTAGCTAGGGTCTCAAGAAGAAGATCCAGCTGAGGAGATTTCGCCCAGTCCCATGTGGCTGGCATGGAATGACGCCGGGCAGGTGAAGAGACGTAGGAGCCATGCATGGACGATGTATGCTTTTCTATTGAGTCCATTTTGGAAGAACAGTGGCAAGTGTATGGAAGCTAGGGGTCCGGGCAGTCAGAAGTCTGGTAGATCCAACCTAATCATTGAGTCAAAAGGGGTTTGACGTCTCAAGCAACAAAACTCTGATATAAAAGATCGGATTAATAGCTGGTGGTGCAGTCAAAAATGGGATTGTTATCTCGAAGACGAATATGGAAACGCCCTACACTGGCTATTTGAACGGCTATCCCGCCACGTCAAGCCAAATTCTACCCTGATGGAACCGTCGGGGTGCGAGCGGATGTCTACGCGTTCGAAAATAGTCCCGGAGGACCATGCACGACCTATCTGTGGCCAGGGGGTACCATGTGCTTTGCGCACGCCACACTACGTCTTGTAGGGTTGAGCCCGGGCCGAGCCGGCGCCTTGGCTTCAGCTGCCTATTTCGCGCGACGATTGGGTGTCATCGATAGCTACGTCGGTGGGGAGTCTCTGAAGCTTCGCTATCCTTCAAGCTTCTCGTTCTTGGGGTCTTGGACACGCAGCCTTAATGGGTATTGTCATATATGCAAGACCTGCGACTTTGCCTTGGCTTTTAAAAGAAAGATTAGAGTTGACGCCTTTACCGCATCGATCTTCGGAATGACTAGATCCGAACGCCACAGGCCTTGAAGGCCTCGAGTCATCGCGCATGCGAGATTGGTGATTTTCTGCGATTGATGGCGAAGTTATACTCCTATCAGTGCTTGTGGACCGAGGGGTATCCACGCTGCAGTGTCGTCTGTACTGGGAACTGTCCGGGATAGTGGAGCAGAAGAGTCCCAGCGCCTGAAGGGGTGTAAATGTCTGGCAAACCACGATTGGGTGGGGTGGTTGATCTCTGGGCATAGTCCATGCTACTAGCTTTCATGTGTCTCGGTTTGCAGCGGAATCTGTGTTGGGTTTTGGTATGGGCCAGCCGTTTGTGCAATTTTGGCCTGACGCCGTTGTCACTGGCGCCAGGCGATTGGTCTTGTTAAAGACCGGGCCCGTACCTGTGAAACGAGTCAGACAGTCGACCAAGCATGATGCAGGCAGTAACTTTCATGAAATCTGCGCAAAGACATCGAGGTTACGACTTCAAAGTGGCTGAGCCAAACTGACCTCCTCCGTGACGCTCTAGGTACCACATGTAAATGCGGGTTGAAGATAAGTTACTTCGTGTCAGATAAGGCTGTCAACGAACCAGCCGCAAGCAATAAGCTGCTGCACCCAGTAGATCCCCGTCCTGGACCGATGGCCGTAGCCAGCTTGTCTGAAGCGGTAACCGTGCAGTCAGAGCACTGCATGTCTTGCTGTTCACCTACCCTTACTGGTGTGAAGCCCGAGCTCACAGCACGACGAACACACATTAGGGGTCCACGAGGACGCTGCTGAGACTGTTGGTACTCGTATGGGCCTCCAGCCTGCCATGGGCGATCTGCCGGTCCGGTTTGACGCTCCTGTACCCATGGGTAAGCTATGATTCTTGCTCGTGGCATTTGCAAAGGGGCGGCGTGGGGACCGAGATGCTTCGGACATAAGGCGAAGTCGGGAGGACGCGATGATGCACTCGCATGGACATGCTAAGATCTACAGCGCCAGAGCAGTCTTTTTCAGCATGGAGAGAGAGACGGTATCTCTTGGCATGCAAAGTCGTGCGATGAGGGAGATAACGAGAGGCTCGCGAGGCCTTGGCAGTCCGTGATAGAAAGGACTCGGCTCAGAGGTCGCTCTCGCTCGCGGGGAGTTTCTCTCGATTGGCCGACGAAGCGCCCTGTATCTGCGGAGTGGGTTAGATAGCTGGAGAGCGGGACTCAGGCTACTATTAGCATTGTTCGGCAGGAGGTGAGACCGTCGGGTCGAGGTGTGGCGGCTACGGTAAGGTAACTTAAGGTCGGCGGTGACAGAGTTGTCTGATTCTCCATCCCCGCGCTGATTTCCCGCCTGCTCCCTGCCAAGAACACTCCGCCCACCTCCAAGTCCAAACCTAACTTACTTTCCCTCTTCCAGCTCCGCCAGCCGACATTTCTCTGGCTGCGGATTAATATGTTTCCATTGTACGCCATCGAGGTACAAGTCTTGTTGCAGCGTATGACGTATCATCGCAAAGGGAAGTCGAATGAGAACCGTGGGATGGCTTTATTCCACCCTCCCAATTGGTCGGTTGAGTGCACAGGCATGAAATCCTACGCATCTTGTCAGCATCTTATTTCAAGTTCCGATTCTGCGTCTCTTCGTTCTCTTCCTACAGTCTTACTCCATTAGCTGCAAAGCGCGCCAGCACAACATGTCATCATCTGCCTCCCTACCGTTCGTCTCGTTAAACCCATCAGCGCATCAAAGCATCGTATTTGTTCATGGTGCCTTTTCAAGCCCACGTGAATGGGCGCCGGTCTGTGGACATTTCAAACGCTACCATCTGCTTGTCCCTTCGGTACCCGGACACAGCCAAGCCTCAGACATTGACTTCAGCCTTGAACGGACATCTGAACTGCTGGCAGACCTTGTCAGCAACAACGCGAAGAGTGGTAGAGCTCACATTGTTGGCCTCAGCCTTGGCGCAAGTATCGTACTTCACTTCGCAAGCGCCTGCCCAGAACTCGTGGACACCGTGTTCGTGAGCGGTTGGGGGAATTTCGGACCTGCAAATTTCTTGAAGCCGCTCCTTCCATGGGCCATATTCTTCGAGCAGAGATTCGAGACCAGTCTGCCGCAATCCATGGTCGCAAACCTGATGGAATGGCCAGAACAGCACTATGACGACGAGCTTGTGAAAGCTTTCGCTAACGTCACCGAGACATCAATCTCCGTTAAGCTTTCCAAAGCCATCGTCGATGTTTGCACGTCTGAACGGAAATTGGTCCCTGTCCCGGCAAGGACTCTGATGGTGGCTGCGACTAGGAGGACTGGCATTATTCCTACCGACGACTCGCCATCGAAGGTCAGGTCGGCGGCGGCGGTCATGAAGGAGGGGAATAGAGCGAGCAGAGGTGTCCAACATCCGCAAATGAGACATCCGTGGAATAACCAAGATCCGGGGCTGTTTACCAGGGCTGTCGTTGCATGGATTGAAGAAAAACCTCTCCCTGAGGGCTTCTTGGATCTGTAAAGGTCATGACGACAGCTCGTTTTCGTTCTTCTTGTTTGACTCTCTGCGAAGAGCTCTCGAACAGTCATGATTCAACAAATTCTTTTCCTTCAACATCCGGGTTCTATTAGATTCTCTCCTTCATCACGAGTCTTCTCAGTCTGCCCCGTCTCATGTTCGACTTGTGCGTAGCGACTGAGCTCACTTCGATTTCGGAGTGGATTGTTCCACTGTCGACGCGATAGATTGGTTGATCCTGCGATGTGTTTACTGTTCAAGTCGACGCATGCCACGTAGGCACCCAAATGAAAGGGCGCATTCCTGCGTCTTCGGTCTTCTTTCTCCTCCTATTTGGCTCCAAGTCGTTATCTCCTGATGCAGTTTCCTGTTCAGGCCGGTAGCGGAGACAACGGCGAGATCTCGGAGATCGGATCTCCACGCGGTGGAATGCGGCTCTCGTCTCGAGCTTCAGACCGAGGGAGCTCCATCTATTTTCCAACAAAGCTTGCGCGGTCAGCTTGGATGCGCATGGGCTAGACCCCACGACAACAGTACAGTACAGCATCTCCATGCACTAGCCACAGCGGGAATGACGACTCGAGCCAGACGGACGACTCACACGTTCAGCACGCGGCGGAAGTGGGCGTCCCATTGGAGCAGGTCAAGAAGCTGGCAATGGCGCCTCTCGGGGCATCCTCTGCTCGTCGGGGCTCGTTGGTGGTTCGCTCAGCTCCGGTCGTGCAGGATTGATTGCTCCTGGGGCCATTTCAAGCGGCGCATGAAGCAACCAACGGATGCGAGGATAGTTGCGAGGATGCAGATTCATGGACCCAGTGTCTGGAACGCATTGGGAGGCCAGCTCGAAAATCACGACCTGGGCCAAGGACGCAATCTTAAAACCTTAACGGCCTTGATATGCGGACACGGTCTGCATGTGGAAGATGAGGCTACGGAGGCGACGACAACGAGAAGTGTTCTTGCTCGAACGCGCCCTGTCGCCGAGCTCGTCTTTTGAGGCCAAACTGAAGCACCGATGGCGTCGCGGCTTTCCATCGCCCTCCAACTTTCAAGCCGCGTCACCGATCCGGGCTTCAGCCGACCAACAGAGACAGGGTTGGTCACAACACGCTCGAGTCGCAGATCCGGGATCCACTTCTCGTTCTCACGGTTCACGCCGTAGCTCTGCTTTTCTGTTTCCATACAGTCCGAGCCCTACGACTGCTGTTCCATGAATAAAGTGCTTTTTGGTGGTGTTGAAGGCCGCGTAAGACTGCCAAAGCTTGTCGTTTGAGCCTGTCATGGCGCCTCGTCCTCTGAGGACCATATATATCCTTACCAGGATGCTCGCAGTCATGCTCCCCAGCAGTCGTTCTTTCAAGCTGTCTGCCAGCCCTAGTAGTACCCATCATGCGTCCTTCTATTGCCTACCTCTCTGCTCTGTCCGTCCTGGTCAGCGGCATTTCCGGCTACTCGACCAACTACACCAGTCAACTGCTGTCGTCTGGCACGAGTAAGTCCTAGAAGCTTCAGAATCACCCCTTCGGCGTATCCCTGACAGCCCTCAGTCAAGCTCGGTGATTGGCAAGATGCCTATGACCGCGCAGCCGCCTTCGTCGATACTCTCAACACGACCCAGAAGATCGAGTTGATCACTGGATCCAGCGTCTCAAACTTCACCGCTCTCTACCACAGAGACTCCGGCGACTCCATCCTTGACTATTTCTACGTCACGACATGGCCCTTGTCTTCTTCGCTGGCGATGACATGGGACAAGGAGCACTTCTACCAACAATACAAGGCGCTTGGTGACGAATTCTACGCCAAGGGCATCAACGTTGCCAATGGCCCAGTCAGTGAGCCTTTGGGTCGCACCCCGTGGGGCGGCCGTAACGGCGAATCCTTCGGACCTGACAGCTACCTCAATGGCATTGCCTTTGGTAAGGCCGTCAAGGGCTATGCTGATGCTGGTGTCATTGCTGGCGCCAAGCATTTCCTGTTGAACGAACAGGAGAACAACCGCACGGTCAGCTCAGGCGGCGGCGGCGGCGGCGGTGGTGGTGGCTCTCCTCCTAGCAGCAGTGGCAACTCTTCGTCTCCAGGAGGCGGCATGAGCGGTGGCAACGGCGGAGGCCCTGGTGGCTCTTCCTCCTCTTCCTCCAGCTCCCTTGCCTACTCTGCGAATGCGGATGATAAGACTCTTCATGAGACGTACTTGTGGCCCTTCTACGATGGGGTCAAGAGTGGTCTTGGTGCGGCCATGTGCTCACTCCAACGCGTCAACGAGGTAAGTCACCCTATCTTGTTCATGTTGTGAGGACTGGCACTAACCTAGTCGCTAGACCTACGCCTGCGAGAACCAAGCGCTCATTGCCGGTTTGTTGAAGACTGAGCTTGGTTTCCCTGGACTCGTGTTTGGTGATGTTGGTGGCCAGAAGACCGCTTTCGGCTCGGCGAACGCTGGTATGGACTTCGGTGATTCCTCAACCTGGAGCGAATCCACCATGACCGTCGGCCTGAACAACGGTTCTCTGACCCAAGCTCGTCTTACCGACATGGCCGTCCGCAACGTGCTGCCTTCTTACTACCTCAACCAGCAAGATGGAACCTTCCCGTCGGAGGCCGGACTTGAAGACTACGTGGATGCACGTAAGAATCACTCCAAGATTGCCAGGAACATTGCTGCCAACTCTTTGGTCCTGCTCAAGAACGAAGGTGCCCTTCCTCTGAAGGCTCCGAAGTCCATGGCCATCTTCGGCACTCACGCTGGACCGGCCAGTGCCGGACCCAACGACCCTCTGTCGGTTGTCGGTTCGGATGATGTTCACCAGGGCCACGCTGCAACTCTCGGAGGCAGCGGTATCGGCTCTTTTGCCTACCTCGTCGACCCGCACTATGCCCTTACTGGTCGTGTCATGGAGGATGGTACCCAATTCCGCTACTTGATGAACGACACCGGTTACAGCAGCTCGTCATCAAGCGGTACCTCTGGGTACTCTTCCGGCACTGGAGCAGCCCACACTTACACCGCCTACGCAAGCGATGCGGAAGTCTGTATCGTCTTCCTGAACGCCTTTTCTGGCGAGGGCGCTGACCGCGGCGAGCTTTACAACACCGACCAGGATGCGTAAGAAACACAAGATCCTGATGTACAGACTGCCAGCTGACAGATATATACAGGATGGTCACTTCAGTCGCCTCCGAATGCAACAACACCGTTGTCGTGATCAACGCCGTTGCAGCCCGCCTGGTCGATAATTGGATCGAAAACGAGAACGTCACCGCGCTCCTATACGGTGGCATGCTCGGCCAGGAGTCCGGTTTCGCCATCACTGATGTTCTTTACGGAGACGTCAACCCCTCAGGAAAGCTGACCTACACCATCGCGAAGAACGAGAGCGACTACAACGTCGGACTTTGCGACACCGAGATCTGCGAGTTCACCGAAGGCAACTACATCGACTACAAGTACTTCGACGCCTACAACGTGACACCTCGGTAAGCCAGACCCCTCAGCAACCCTTATCCACACCTGCTAACAAACGCCAACCAGTTACGAATTCGGCTACGGTCTCTCCTACACCACCTTCACCTACTCCCCCTCCATCACCGCCAAGAAAACCAACTCAACCGCGCTAAGCTACAAGCACGCCTCGGGCGCCAAAGCCATCGGCGGCCGCGAAGACCTCTGGGACATGGTCGCCACCGTCTCCGCCTCGGTCACAAACACCGGCTCCCGGCCCGGCGCCGAGGTCGCCCAGCTGTACGTCAAGTACCCGGCCGCGGCGGACGAGCCGGTCAAGCAGCTGCGCGGCTTCGAGAAGCTGTCGCTCGGCACCGGCGAGACGGGCACCGCCGTCTTCGAGCTCCGCCGCCGCGATCTCAGCTACTGGGACGTCGAGGCGCAGGAGTGGGCGCTTGCGAGCGGGACGTATGAGTTCTTGGTCGGGGCCAGCAGTCGCGATCTCAAGGCTTCGACGACGCTGACGCTGGCCTTTTGAGGCGAGGGACCGGGTTTTGCTGGTGAGGTCGCCAGCTGATGGGGTTTCTGGTTCTGGTTCTACGGTGGTGCGTTTGTTTGGAGATGGCGGGAATGTTCGGCTCTGTCTTCTTTGGCTGGCTTTGCTGGTGTATAGTCAAGTGTAATCGATCTGGTATCGCTGTTGTTCGTCACGAACTTGTTGGTGTCGTCGTTGCGTCCCCTTTTGCATTCATTCGCCCGTTACTTCATCTTTGCATCCGTTCCCTAGGCTCCCTTCAACTCATGTACCGTGTGACAGATGATTGCAATTGAGGGGGAAACAAAAGAACAAAAGATAGTGGCGCAAGAGATGCCGAATTACTAGATAGTTTAGCGAAGAGAGACCGCGGCCATCACCTGCAACCGCCTGCTAGATTGCGTCTCAGCTTCGAGTCTAAGATGTGGAGGATACTGGCCTCGATCCGACCATAGTAGTAACAGTGGAGGACGGGCCTGGTATACCATTTCATCACCACCTCCGACCGACAAAGGCTCCCAGCCCTTCTTCAGCTACACAAGAGTGCCTTCTCCAGAGCCTAACAACCGAAATCTTGAAATGCGATGTGATTAACATGTTTTGCTCTATCAGCCGTATGCACACGAATCCAAGCTGCGGACGAAAAAGAGACAGAAACCCGGGCACACATCGTTCCACATAGACATACCTCGTTACCCCGACGCATCCCAGTCGCATCACCCCAACGCCCAGCTAACAGTAGCTGCCATCCGTCTGGGCGGTGATGACGCCGGCATCGATCAGATCGACATAGGACCAATAATCCTTCTGCTCGCCCTGGCCATCCACCGCCGTCGACGAAAGGCTCCTAGCCGTCCAAAACGCACCGCCAGCGGCGTACTTCTGCCACGCGTAACGCTGGGTATCGAAGATGGACTTGCGGCCAGCGAACGTGTTGTTGAACATGGTCTGGACGCTCCACTCGCCGACGAAGACGGGGAAGTTGGCCGAGCCGGTGACGGCGGCGGCTTGGCCGCAGATGGCCCCCGCCACGTACTGGCTGTACACGCCCGAGGCGGCGAAGTAGTAGACGTGGCTGTCGAAGACGAGGTTGGTGCCCGCGGCGTAGAAAGGCGACCAGTACGAGGCGCCCTCGAAGCAGTCCTGCAGCATGACGGGGATGCGTGCGTCCACTTTGCTGATGCGAGACAGCACGCCGGCTATGTACTTGTTTATCCAGGCGGTGCCGGCGGCGGTGAGGCCGGCGGCGGTGGCGAAGCCGGCGAAGTTGTCCGAGGCTTCGTTGATGGGCGCGATGGTGAAGCCGTTGGTGTGGCCGGAGAGTTGGATGAAGGAGAGGATGGCGTCGATGGCCTGGAACGAGTAGTCCAGGTTCGTGGCGTTGAAGAACCAGCCGTCGTGGCCGACGGCTTCGCCGATGTCGAGCGTGTTGACGCCGCCCGGTAGGCTGTGGAGCCCGATGATGACGTGCATGTTGTATTGTTCGATGGCGTACTTTGAGATCTTCATGAGGTGCGTCTGCTGGTTGCCATGGTAGAGCTGGGAGCCGGGCACGCTCACCCATGCCGCGTAGGTGGTGGGGATGCGGAGCGTGTTGACGCCGACGGCAGCGAGCTTGTCGATCGTTGAGGTGTTGATCCAGGTAGCATACCGTTCCTCCAACACAGGACCGCACTTTGAGCCGAGGGTCTCGCAGAAGGTCCACTCGTCCTCTGCATCGGGTGCGTGCTCGTTCCACCAGTCCGGATCGTGGACCTTTTCTTGCTCGAGCCAGGCCCCGATGTTGGCACCGTTGGCCTTGTACGTAGTCCAATCGATGAACTTCGACGTCGTCGACAAGGAGCTGTCACCAAGGGTAGGGGCAGCCGTTACCGAGCACGCGGCAAGCAGTCCCGCGGAGAGGATCGTAGAGCAACGCATGGCGGAAGAAACGAGAGTGGAGCTGCGGAAGAAACCAGAGAGATGGTACTCGTCTATGCGGAGTGCTGCTGATCTGGGGATGCACATGCTGGAATATCTCCAATATATACCAGGATTCAAACACGGACTGAGTCTCTAGCGGTACCGTTTTCCAGACTACATGGTCGCCGAGGATCTGACGGAGAACTCCTCCACGATCAGATACTAACATTCTAAAATTGAACATGGAATTCAGCAGGGTCTACCATGTCCCCAGAGCCTCAAGTCCCGGCTGCCAGGCACTGACCGTCGCAGCTAGCCGCAACTGGAGGCCAAGCAATCCGGCAAATCCGAACATCTATTATACCAAGCCGCGAACTGAATCATGTCGGACTGGATTGGGAGAGTTGAGACGCCTGGACTGGTCCAGAAGAGGAGCGAGCCCGGCAGACGGCGTTCAGCGGCTCAACTGGGTCGAGGTTCAAATAACGTTAAGAACAGCCAAGCTTCTGCACATGGGCTGCAGTCTCCTTTTTTCGGGGAACACCGCCACGTGGGCGCCCGACTCAGCTCCGGGTATCCGTACGACGTTGACAGAATGAGCGGCTCTCGTTGCCCTTCGCGTCTCAGCGTCGTGAGCCAAGTATCTCGGGGACACGGCAATGCCGAGTTGTACGGACGCCTCCGTCAGTTGCTCAGCCACCGCGCCTAGAAGTCGTGATCTCTCTATCGAGTATCGTGGTCGCGTTCTCGCAAATCTTTACTCATTGGCTCGGGGAACCCTACCCGTTGTTTGCCTCGGCATGCCATGGGCCGGCCATGGCTCGAATCAATGAAAAGCTGTAGGAATGAGTGTCAGAACAGCATCGGAAGAGGTGTAATAAACATGGCGAGGATGATGGACGCCTTGAGCCTGTGGACCGTAGATAGTAATAAGAAATAGGAGGCGGAAAGAAAGCTTGGACCTCGGACGAGGCTAATAACTTACAGTAACTTTACTGAACCTTCCGTTGTAGGGCTGATTGGGCTGCAGCGACTGGCATGACTCGTGGCGTGCGACTCGACTCGATCGGCTGCGCTGCCAGATATCCCGAGGGCCGACAACGACAGCCTTCCGCGACTCATTGTTAACAGTCAATTTGACAGCTCAACGAAAAGTCCAAGACTGGTTTCAGGAGTGTAGGAAATCATGTCCTGGCTTACTTCGATAATTGCAGAAGAATTTAACGCTATCCGAGGCCCCAAACTCAACTACACGGGACTGATCGGTCGTCCTTCACGGAAGGTCAATCACTGACGGTTGCCATTAGGTCGAGCGACAACCAACACAGCGATATTGAGATGACCTTAGAGTTGGACTCGCAGCGTGTTAATACTCGCCAAGGAATATTCTGGATTCGTTCGATGCCCGACTTGGACCTTGATTCGAGTATGTTGTTGCATTCTGAAGAGCGCGTGGTTCGGCTAACGTTACCATCGCTGAGTATGGATTTGATTCTCTGTCTTATCTCTACCCCAAGACAAACAAGATGGGTGGCGCGGAGAGCTCCAAAAACCCATCTGAAACAATAATGCTACAGATTGGCGACACTTACATTCTCTGCAATCGTCTTCGTCGTCGGTTGATGACCTGGCCTTTGCAGTACCCTCCTTTATTGACATCTTCCTCCAGACATGAAATCGACTCACCCTGAACGCGATTCACTTTATCAGGATTTGGTGCCTCGCCCTAACAGCGCCGGATACATGCACCGATGCGGGCAAGCTCAAATCTGCGAGGCAAATGCTATCGATAGCATTGCTTAGAAAGTCGTCTCTCCTTCAAGGACTTCCATTGAAACGGAATTGATGAACAGCTGCTCAGACTGTACTCTTGGTATCGCTTCCTCGACATCTGGAGAACACTTATCCGTCGATCTTTGCTTTTCTCCAAGCATGGCATGGGGACAGGTGGGAAAGGTTAAGGCCGTCCACCCCACGCTCAGCAAATTACTCGCGGCGCTCGAGCCTCGATGTGGGTACCCAAGTGGCCGGCGCCGTGCCGTTGACGACAGCCGATTCCCGCACCTCGGAGCAGTCCGAGATTATGTGCGTTGGGCTGAATCCTGAACAGGCATTCTGCCCTAGCAGATGGAGATGTAGAGATCAATCAGACGACGCCTGCTGGGAACCTTTGACTACTTCTTTTAGGTCCGCCCCTTGATCTTGCGAACCCGTTCTGCCAGGCGGTAAAGTGGTTCGACGAGACTGTAGTGATCGTATTAACTGCGTGCCATTAATCGTTAGCTATGTGTCGGACAGATAGTAAAGGATTTTCAACCGGTTGTAGGGGCTTGCGGGGGCCAGATGGAAGCTCTGCTCCGAGAACGTCACTCAGATACTCAACCAACTTTCAATGTTGGGAATTCCACTTATAGGCAAATGAAAGGACCGGTACTACTAGCAGAGTAGAGCAACACCCCACCTTCGTCGTTGCAAAGGTAAACAGCTCGACTTAGAGAAATTGTCACAATCGCGCTTATTCGTCGATCAACGGTCGCAACGTCAACGTCCGTCTTCTCTAAACCGTCCAATGCCTGTCAGCCGAGCGACCTGCATGCAGAACCTCCAGAAAAAGTTTTTCTCCGCTAGTCAGGTCGCATTCGCCAACTCCGGGTGTTGCGCTGGTCCCAGGAAAGCGGTTTGCGTGGGCTCGTTGCCGATACTTGATGACACGAGGTTACATGAACGTCGGATCGTGCCTGATCTGCCGGCAACTGCGGCACGTTACAAGGTGGTTCCCTGACGCTGTTCCACGAGGGTCTTTCGTGGGCTCCATTCGGTATCAATATCCAAGGCCATGTAGCCTCGCTGAGACTTGGTCATGATGTTCTTCTCGATGGCATCAGCATCGCTGCCTTTTGCCGTTTTGCGAATCCAACACCGAAGGACACTGTGTGTTCAAATGTTGCGGATATCGCTCGGTAGTCGCACCTGCGGCAGTCGTCAGTGCCATGATCGACACAGGCATTGGCCAACGCGTTGGTCTGGTAGCGAGGTCGGCCCACTGTCCAAATAACAGGAGCCGTCTTGTCTGATTGCATGATTTTAGGTTCGTGATATCTAGGGCCTAATCAGCATAGCTACATGCAAGTGTATTACAGCATATTAGCCTTACCTTCAGCGATGCACGCCACCTCGACGCCTCAGCAACGCCTCTATTTGTTTCGAGAGAGGACAGAGGTAACCGGATGTGATTGCGTAAAGCGGTCAAAGTGGTGCGGCTGGGCCATGGACTGGCTCGCTTGGGCTCGGATTCTGTCATGCGCTTTGCAATATTCCCTCCTGCTTTCTCAGCAATGCTATACTGATCGAGTCAGAGATTGGTCTTGTGACTGGTCCAAGGGTCTGAGTAACTTACTAGCTTCGAAGTCCGTGAGCACCCTTTGTGTTGGATAGGAGGTCTTTACGACACGAGGAGCCGCCGGGCTGATGTCATGACTGTCGTTCATTTTGCAGGGTGCCGAATACCTGCCATCGCACCGCTTGATGGAGGCTGCGATGTCTCACAGCTGACCTATCCGGTTAAAGCTTCGAAATCAGTGGTCGTCTATCGTACTTCGCGCTGACGTCCGACGGCGATGTGAATGCGACGTCCGGCAACCGCTTTAGTGGTCCACAGGCACTCGGCGGAACAACTGAAGAACAGCCGATGATGGATGATGTGTTGGTGTAGGGCCATCGAGTTTGCGTACGACAGAGCTCAAAGCGTGAGTTGGCCATCATCGGTGCTGTGTGTCAGGGGTCGATCGGAAACCTGCGGGATCCGGGTACGAGCTGTTCGTTACAAAGCCTGAGATGCCATCTTCATAACCTATTCGCCTCAAGAATCCTGTCGTCTACTACTAGCTGGGGTCTTGTGTAGCGGTGGATGAGATGAAGTCTCGAGACTGGTGGCCTACGATGTAGGAACTCGGCGTCATGTTGACGTGAAGAGGTCATCGGATACGACGAGGATCGAGCAGAGTCTTCTGTCGAAGTCGAGGTCAGTCAAACGCTCCTTTGGGCTCACTGGTACCATCTGGACTGCTCAGCTGTAGCTCTCCTGTGAGGCGGATGTCCGGACTCAGCAGCAGGCACCCGAGAGGACGTCGGGAGGCAGGCTGTTGTAACGAAGGCAGCTGGGACTGAATCCGCTCGATCCTGCAGCCTGATCTCCTCCAAGTGCCGGTCAGAAGAACCAAGATAGCATTCGGAATGATGGGTCGGCGTGTGGGTTCTGCGAGCTCAGATACACGGAATAGGGGAGGTTGGCTAGGCTTGGCGGAGAGCGGTGAGTGGCAGTGGCATGCGTTTCTGCAGTGTGCAACATTCAGAGAAGCAATTGTACAGATGCATCATGGCCGTCGCTGCGATGCAAAGACTTCATGAGGCAGTCCTAGCGGCTGGGCCATGCCGACGGCCGTGTAACGAGAGTGGTGGCCGGGTGGGCAGGGAGTCGGGATCACGACAGGGCGACGGGCGAGCTTGATTTCTTGGATGAGTAAGGATCGGGACAGCGGCTATGCTGAGACCCGCTGTTGCTTTTCTGTGTGTGAGATGGCTGCAGATCCGGATGGCACAGAGCCACTTGCCGCTGCAGTGAAGCGGCCGGGCGTGCGAATCGGCATGCGAAGCAAGGCATCCGGCTCGTATCGTCTGAGAGGGAAAGCAGGATTTGGGCGGGTTGACTCGAGACAGATTCAGAGGGGGTGGGGGTGAGAAGAAGGGCAAAGCAGCAGTAGCAGCAGCAGCAGCATGCAATTTTGACGATAGCAGTGACAAACAGCGACTCCCAAAGCTACAGTGTGATGTTCTGGATGTTCTGGAGGAGAAGAGGCAGACATTGGGCATTCCTCCATCTTGACGAAGCTGACGAAGCTGACGAAGCTGATGAGCCGGCCGGATGAGGCGAGCAGGGTTTGCGACGCTCCCTCGCTCCTTCCTCAAACTTGGAGCTGGAAGGAGAACCGAGCGTCAGGTGATTGGCTGACACACCTCCGAAGCCAAAAGCGAGGCCAGACAAGGATGGAAGAAAGAGCGGACGATGGAGGGAGGAGCGACGGACTCCCTTTTTCTGCTGCGACTGCCATCCAGACGAGCTGACTGGGTCTAACTTGGACGGGGAGAAATGGACGTAGGAAATCGATCGTCTGGAAATCTCCAAAACGCAGACACAGACTTGAATTCATGGCTTGGACTCTGCTTGGGTGTTGAACGGGTGCGATTGGCAGTCTGTTCGCGTCCATCTGCACAGGTGACTGAGTTGGGAACTGTTGGAATCCAAGTCGAAAGGCCCCAAGACCGTCTGTATACACCGAGCCGAGTCCCAAGCTCTTGAAGAATGTAGATGCGAGCTCAGATGCCCAAAAGGGTCAGCTCGTCACGGTGAAGACGATGCATCTCCGCGGGCACATCCATCATCACAGTGTGCGGGCTCGGGGATGTGACCTTTCTCATCCACATGCCGCGCAAGCACGACGTCGGCCAGCGTCCAGGTTCGACGGGATGATTTTGAACCAGTTACAAGACGGAAGACTGGCGGCCAGAAAGCGTCAACTGTAGCCATCACATCAGACTCGAAGGCAGAAGAGAAGACGGGGCAGGATGGCGGCGGGGTTTCAATTCCAGCGCAGGCTTCGACAGACGAGCGCTTAACGTTAAGTTAACTAAGTTAGCAGGGCGGTGGTAAGCGGCGACTATTTGGCGCATGCGCATATGTAAAGGCGCGCGTGGCGGCACAGGCGCACGGGCGGACCCCAAAGGCGAGCTTCTGCATGCGCGCCATCGGCTGGGAGGCGGTACAGTACCGTAACGTTAGGGAGTGTAGTCCACAGTAACCGCAGTAACTTAGTGACAGTGCCTACAGTGCAGTACGCGCCGGCGGCAGCAGCGGTGCAGTAACTTGGGGTAACTTAGCAACTTGACTTAGCCTTGGGCCCTCAACGCACTGCTACTGGTGACGCTCGACTTAGCGGTACAGTAGGTCTACTGGCGAATTGCAAGGACACACACACCCTGACTGATGACACCCCCGACACCGCCGACACCACTGCTGCACGCCCTGCCGCACGCCCTGCCGCACACCCCCCGGCCAGCTCGAGCAGCCAGCAGCAGCAAAAAGCAAAAAAAAAAAAAAAAAAAGAGCTGCGGGCGCATGGCGGGTGTGGGCGGGACTTCTCTCATCATCATCATCAGGCGGGCGGCGGGCGGCGGGCGGCGGGACTCATCATCAATGCCAATGCACCGGGCGGGTCCTTGTCCTTGGGTCACGGATGCGTCTGCCTCTCAACTTCCCCATCGCGCCTGGTCGACATCGCCCTGTCCGCCAGACCCTTGGACCCGCCGTATTGCACACACACACTCACACACTGTGCGTGCTGTACTGTACGCACTGCACGTACTGTACTCTACTGTACAGCGACTTGTCCGTCGTCCGTCGTCCGTCATCCGCAGCCCGCAACCCGCCCGCCATACGCCATGCGCCATGCGCCATCCAAACTCCCCCAGCGCGACACTCCCACGCCGCAGCACAACCCATCCATCCTGCTCTCCTGCATATCTGCGGCCTTCTGGGGGCGGGGCGTCTGGGGCGGATGAGGCAACGAGGGTGCACAGCTCCGCCACGGCGTGTGTGAGCTGCGAGTGCGAGAGCCAGGCGCGGCTCTGGGGGCTCTGGGGGCCCTTGGGCGAGCGGCGTGCCGTCCAGGAGCTGCGCCAAATGGAGGACCACCAGGAATAACCGCCCGCAGCCTCCTTGACGCCAACCAATCATCGGCTGGATGCCGGGGTCGAGTGTGTGCGGCCACGGTGTGAGGCCAACTTAACGCGTGAAGACAAAAGAACCGCCCGCCGCTCGTCTGCCAGCACTGTCGCTACCTACCGCCTGGCCCTCTCTCTCGCCCTCTCTCTCTCTCTCTCTCTCTCTGTCTGAATCTCTGAAATAGGACCCTCGGTGCTCGATGCCCTCGGCACTCGCAAGACATCCATCTCACTGCCCGCCGAACACTCGCCACATTCCGTCCACCGCTGACCGCTGGCCGCTGACCGGTGCCGCCTCTCTCTCTCTCTCCTCGCATGCCGCGGCTATATTAGACGACACATCCGCCCCAGCTCGGTCGACCCGCGACGTTTGCCGGCGGCGCGCGCCCGCCTCGTTCCCACCGGCGGTCCCGCGTGTCCCGCGCGTCGTATGCCCACGGGCTGCTGCGCCGTCGACGAGAGAGCGCGAGTGCTGTCGTGCTGTCGTGCTGTCGTGCTGTCGTCGCCGGTCCTGACAAGACAGTCGTCTCCGCGCCCCCAAGCTAGGCGCATCTGCCGCCTCGTGCGCCCTTCTCGCGGCTACGTAGCCGACCACCGCCGGGCCATCACCAGCAATCAAATGCCCGACTTGGGTCTCGGCCCGTCCATCCGCAACGAGCTTCGCGTAGGGGAGATCCGCCAGTCGCCAGGAATTCAAAGGGACCCGCCAGCGCTGTGGAAAAACCTGGGCGTCTCCGTTTAACTTTTTCGAAGAGTCGGCGTTTCCTTGGCACGTCTCGGATCGCTACCGTCCAGATATCGGCACCAGCCGGACACGTGCCGGAACACGGCCACAATGTCAACAATGGCGCCCGCCGTTCAGGAACCTGTCCATAACGGCGTCAGGCTAGCCGAAAAGGACAGGCTGCCGGACCTCCATTCTTCCGGCTTCACCGCTGTAAATGGCCGGAGATCCCAGGAGGCTGAGAGAAGGAACGGAATGCTTGAAGACCGCGGTCACACACGCCGTCTCCAGAGCCCAAGCGTAGAAAGAGTAGAGGAGAGGAGACATGTCTCGCGTCACCCGGATACCTGGCCCCCCGCAAACTACGACAGGAATCCAGACCCCACTCCATCTGCCCAAAGGCAGGACCCTGATGTCCTTAGCCCCACGAAACGAAAGCGATCGTCCATGAAGGAAGAAGACGATGATAGGCCAATCATGTTGTCCCCACGTCAATCCACTTCCACCCTGCTCGGCAAAAGGATATACGTCGAATCAGACTCGTCCGATTCCGATGACGAGCATAACGAGCGGCCGCAATTCCACGGTCACAAGATGCCGGATTCGCGAACTTACCGATCCACCGAGGCCGACCAGAGCTGGCCGCCATCGCAACGCAACACCTCGAACGGGGACTCACGCGAACCCGAGTCGAGGCGCAGGGACAGTCCACGACCAGATGATCGCTTATCTGGAGTGAGCGGTGATGGGAACTCCGCCAATACCGTGCACAAGACCCATGAGTACGACGGCACCACTTACCACACCAAAGCTGGTGTACAGGAGATCCCTGGAAAGCGGAAAAGGGTAAATCACTTGACATCCCCGTGCCCGACATTACTGAGTATGGACAGGTTTTCAGCAATCGAACAAAAACTGGCTGCCAGACTTGCAGGAGACGCAAGAAGAAGTGCGACGAAGCAAGGCCTGAATGTGTGTAGTCCAGCAACCGATCCTCTGAGGAAGCTGACAGTTAGCGTAGGCCAAAACTGCCAACGCGGTGGATTCGTCTGCGGGGGATACTCCAATAAGACGATGGTTACGAAGCAACCGTCGAGTAAAGGCAATATTCCATTACAATCCAAGGACGGCTTTCCTGAACAGTCAGGACCATTTAAACTGTGAGTGGCTACACCCTGTGACATCAATCTTGATACCCATGACTCCCTGCGGTGGATTGGACTTTGTAATCTATCACTGCTTCATTCCCTTTCCTGCGCCTGTATAATCAATGCAGAAAATTAGTGCAGTGATGCTAACGTAGTAAAGACCTGCCGACGATGGTTTTGTTGAAGCAACACCGCAACCGAGAGACAGCGGTCGCGCCTCAAACATGCCTATCATTCTTGAAGAAACTCACCGACGACCGGAAGCACGAAATCCTTGGGCGAATTCATGGCCGGAGCCTCCCCTCCCTCCTCGCAGCTATACCCAAGAACGTGCTGCTCCAGAATACTCACGGCCTGCACCTTTGCCGGATTCAATGGGCCGGCGCCCTTCGGGATACATGGACAGCGCTCTGTATAACGCAGCACCACCCCCACGGCCAACTCACCAATCATCTTTTGGTCAGCCGTCGCAGTAAGTACTCCTGCAAGGATTGGACACGAGGCAGTGGACCACTATGAACCCGTTCAATCAAGTTCTGACACTGGCATCCCAGGCTCAGCAATTCTCAGCCAGCCACGATGGCACAACTAGCATTGCAACATCAATCATACCGAACGCCTCAGCCACCCGCTCCTCGCACTGAAAAAGAGAAGATGATTTCCGGCGACCACTACCATCCCTTCAATCCACAATTGGTCCAGGAAAGGGAAGATTGCAAAATAGCTCTCTCTCGGTTCAACAATGCATTAACCATGGGCGTCAGCCGCCAAGAACGCTCGCGCCTATTCCGCCTCATTCTCGAGCCCCCACATCTGAAACAGCAGCTTCCCCCGATCCAACCCGCAGGCAGCCTTGGGGAGGATGTGCAGGTCGAAGCGCCGTTCACTTGTGATTACGGCTACAACATCATGATTGGCGATGAAGTTGTCATTGGCGCTAACTGCACCATCATAGACCCAGTCAGGGTATCGATCGGTCCACGCTGCGTCATTGGTCCGAATGTATGCATCTACGCTGGCACCGTTTCCACGAACCCAAAGGTCCGCAAGGGAAGTAAAGGAACCGCGATTGGCAAGCCAATCCATATCGAGGAAGACGTTTACATCGGAGGAAGCGCCATCATCCTACCGGGAGTGAGAATCCGAAAAGGGTCCACAATCGCCGCTGGCTCTGTTGTCGATGAGGTATGCCTGCAACGCCCTCCTATGCCAGAAACTTCGTGAGGGACTGGACTGATGATCGAGTAGGACCAAGACGTGCCCGGCCATGTTATCATGCGTAGAAACCAGGCAAACCAGGCCACCATGCAAAAAAGCGTCTGGGATGACTTACCATGATGGTCATGTTGCGGTTGAAAAGCCATGGCGAAATCGAAATGTATCAACACCTTCGTGATCAGCGCGTACTTTTGGACGCTATTCTAGAAGCCACGAACAGAAAGAGCAGGAAATCAGTTTACTTGTAAAGGCAATGTCATTGGATGGAGACAGACATTTTTATTCAGAGCATCTGCCGGTTGGATTAGAGAGATGGTGTTGATGTGCGCCTGGTGCGGAACTGCCTATCTGGATGGGCATGCATTATACTGGAGTTGATAAGGACTCAAGCGCCGACTATCTTTCTACGCGATCAATACAGAGACAGAATCGAGGTTGACATGGCAGTTCAGCGCCCATCTCAAGCTTGCATCAAGTCTCGTGTCATGTTTTCGCTTGGTACTCGTACATGCAGACATCTCCTGTTGGCCAAGAGATCGATCTCGCGGGCGTTCCGGGTTCCCGAGCCCACAGCCGAGTCAGCTGGGCAGGGAAAGCGGATGGCCGTGGTGTTTTGAGCCGAGGAGATTGCCCCGCGTCTCGTCCGAATGGCTCGCGCTCAAGCTCCGGCGTGTGCGTCAGAGCATCCGTCTCAACCACGAGCAGTCAACACCACAACCCCCGCACTCTCCGTCTCCGCTCACCATGCCGTCCAATGCTACACTACCGCGCGAGCTGGCGTTGCTGCGCTCAGCCATACCTCGACCCAGCTCCCGACGCCCACGCCCATGGCCTTCGCGAAGATGGCTCAGCACACCAGCACCGGCGCGGCCACGCACCGCACTGTTCTTCCCGGGTAAGTTAAGCCTCTCTCCCACCCAGCAACGAAGCCACGAACGACCGCGGACCGCAGCTGACACCCCGCCCTACACCAGGCCAAGGCGTACAGCGAGTAGGCATGGCAACACCGTGGCTCGAAGCCTTCCCGCTCACCGCGAAACCGCTCCTCGAAGAAATCGACACCGTCCTCGGCCTGCCCCTCACGCGGCTCATCGCCTCGGGCCCTCACGCCAGCCTCACAGCAACCGAGAACGCGCAGCCGGCCATCATGGCGACCTCGATCCTGATCCTGCGGGTGCTGGAGCGCGAGTTCGGCTTCGAGCCGGCGGCCCGCGTCGACTACACGCTCGGGCACTCGCTGGGCGAGTTCGCGGCGCTGGTGGCGGGCGGCTATCTCGATTTCCGCGACGCGTTGCGGATGGTGCGCAGGCGGGCGGAGGTGATGGCGAGGTGTGCGAAGGAGGCGACGGTGAGGGAGAATGGGGGCGAGGTCGGCATGGTGGCGCTGGTGTGCGAGAACGAGGAGCGGATGCGGGCGCTGGTCGAGGGTGTGCACGAGTTTCTCGGTCACGGCTCCCCCGGCGCCAAACAGGACTCGGCGTACGACATCCCCCCTGTGCAGCAGGTCATGATTGCCAATATCAACAGCAAGAATCAGATTGTGCTGAGTGGGAGCATTGGCCGGATTAGGATGCTGTTGGCGCATTTGAGGCAGTTTGGCGGCCATGATCCTAGGGCTGTGAGGTTGAAGGCCGATAGCCCCTTTCACAGCCCTTTGATGAAGCCGGCCGAGGAGACGATGAAAACGATCCTGGCGTCCCCGAGTAAGATCACGGGTGGGGACGTCGTTACTTGGCCGGGCGTCATGCCGTGTATTTCGAATGTCTCGGCAAGACCGTTTGGTTCTCGGGATGAGCTCAAGGATCTCCTGGCCAGACAGTGCGTGGAGACGGTCGACTGGTGGGGATCCGTCAGGTACCTCGACAAGGAAGAGAAGGTCAGGAGATGGATAGGGATTGGTCCGGGGAAGGTTGGCAGGAACCTGGTCGGGAAAGAGGTTGGGATGAAGGGTGCTGTCAAGGGCGGCGGTGTGTGGGGTGTCGATGACCCGAGAGGCGTGGAAGAGTTCATGAGGGCTCTCGACGAGACAGAGCAAGCTGGAGAAGAAGAATGAGAGCGACGCAAAGGCACGTGAGCACGGATACTGGTCCCAACATCCTACAAGCGTTCAAGCTTCTCACAAGATGTCCGCCAACGACGCGGCTGGACTCCACGAAGCGCTTTTCGATTGCAGCCTACTGTCCTCAAAGAACACGAACCCGACACGACACATCATCTCCGGCAACAGCCTGTCGTGGAGTTGACGCCAGAGCGCGTCTGCTGCCGCTGTTGCGTGCCGCTGAATCCCGTCCAAGCGGCATGGCCTCACGGAGCAGCGATGTACAAACCCGCATCTAGACCTGTTAGCCGACAGCACCACAAGCAAAGAACAGTCAGTCTCGACGCACCGACTTGGAACTTCTGTCCCGTAATGCTCGTGTTCTTGGCCAGCATCACATACGCATCCGCGCAATCGTCCAGATCCGTCTCCGTCTTCAACGCCGACTGCTCCTTCAGCTCCGCAATCTTGTCATCGCCGTATTTGTTGCCCTGCAGTACAGCTTTAGCTTCGCTTGCGCGGGACGACTAGATGTACGAAAGGGATATGGGAGATGCGCACCCATTCAGTCAGCAGCAGACCCGGCAACACGGCGTTTACCCGAACCTTTGGGCCTTGCGTGGTGGCCATGCATTTCATCAGATGGAGCTGCGCGGCTTTGGTCACCGAGTACGCCATTGAGCTGCCGCTTTGCGAGACACCCTATGACAGACCGCGCCGTCAACGTCCAATCTTGACTTTTGACCAGGGGTGTGGTATCCCATGCGGAAGACTTACGGCCACAGAAGACGTGATAAGAAAGACGCCGCCCTCTTTATTAGCGTTGAAGAAGGGCACAGCTTCACGCAGCAGTGCCAGCTTCCCCTTGACATTGACGGCCCAACACTGCAGATTCAGTGGTCAGCTATTTGATTTGAAAGGTCTAAGCGTACTGATCGCGGTACACGCACCTTATCCCAGTCCTCTTCAGGAAGGGATGAGAGGTCGGCGAACTCGGCGAATTTGGTGTAGCCCTGGCAGTTGGGTTTGCGTGGTCAGCGTCGCATCTACATCATCCACGTACACATAGCCAGGAAGCGAGGAGAGTAGAATAGCGGCAACGTCGATAGGGGGCGGACAACATACCGCATTACCTATCAGAATGTCAATACCACCGAATGCCTTTACGGTTTCCTGAACGCAGCGCGCGCACTCTGCCGACACGCCAACGTCCTGCACGGCGAAACCCAACCCCGTCAGCATCGCGATCCTAGATCAAACACCAGCTCCTGTGCCGTGTGGTTGCACACTCACCGCTTTGATGATACAAGTCCGAACACCGTGCTTCTCCCCAATCCGCGCCGCCAGCTCTTGCGCAGCGCTCTCCGAACTGGCGTAGTTGATGGCCACGTTGCAGCCTTGTTCCGCGAATTTCTCTGCTATCACGGCGCCGAGGCCTCTGTTTGCGGCCGGGAAAGAGGTCTAGTCAGCGCCAACACTTGCAGGAGATTCGTGGACGCGGACAGATTGTTGTCGTGTTGAAGGGCGGCATGCTCCCGACAACAGACAGGTCGATGGCATGGAAAGGTCAGTAACGTTAGGTGGGATGGCGATGTTGTGGTTTTTTGGTCGTCGGGCGTTGTCCGTGACCATAACGGTAACGTTATACTTTCCCAACAACCAATCAACTAGCTACAGTGCCAGGACCCCTAACGTAACTTACGTCTGACGGCAAAAGCGATACCAGCCAAACGACGAAAACAACTCCATCGTCAACTCACCTCGAGCCCCCCGTGATGAGCACGTTCCTCCCCTTGAGCGCGTACGGCATCCCTTCCCACCCTTGCGGCTGCGTATTCGTTCAGTTGGAAGCGGTGCGTCGCAGCGCGTTGGATCGGTGCGGAGAAGCTGCTTTTCTTCTCCGTACGGTAGATTAACGTCAACGTGCTGTAGTTGGAGAGTGTCCGGCTTGACAGGTGCGCGGAAGAAGTGTGTTCTTTGGCATCAACGGGGCCCACCCCCACTCTGCTGCAAAGGGTTACCCCGCGTCCCCCCTCCCCCATTCCCGGATGTTGGCCTCGGTTCGGGTCGGTGGGACCCTGGATGATGGGTTGTAGGGTAGGTAATTGGAGAGTTGACGTCGACCTTCTCCACACGTAATCCGGGTAAGTTACCTCAGCACTCGTAGCCGAGGACCCCTTCTTCCTCTCTTACTCGACACGCGAGCGCCATACTTACAGTAGCTATTGGGTGCTTGACCAAACCCACCCGCCTAGTCCGTAAAACGACACCAGTACCCCGTCACCAAACACTGCTGCCGCAGCCAACTCAGCTTGGAGAAAACAGTGTGCAGCAACAGCCATCCCCATCCCCATCCCCCATCGCAAGACCGTTCTTGGAGTGCTACACAACCAACCGTTCACTTGACTTCCATACTCGCGGCCCTACCGCGGATAAGTTTATGGGTCCGAATTCCTAATCCGTGAACTGCGAGGGAGGGGGGAGCACCTAGTACATTGCTATGTGACTTGCCGGTATCTCAGAGCCCAGAGCCCTCCATCCAACGTTCTAAGTTACAACCCCGTCCACCGCCGTCCAACAAAAAAGGTTCTCCGACTACCTTAACGTTGCCTTAACCTCAACTCGATCGCCGCGGTCCTGGCCGAGGCGCAACTGCTGCCACGCAACGACTCATCGATCCAAGGACGTAGGCAGCGACTTTTGCTTCTGCTGGAAGCGGGAAGCGGGTAATCGAGGCCTCCGCCGGGCTGCGTCCTGGGTTGGGTGCGGATGGCGCTGGAGGCGAGGAGGGGCTGCGGTGGTTGGATGGTGGTGCGCGGTGGTTGGACGGGGAGAGAGTAACGTTATGGACTTGAGGGGCCAAGCGCTAGGGTAGTTGGGGGTGATGTTGAGTTGTTCAGGCCGGGACGTCCCGAGCGTTGCGCGGTGGAAGGAGAACGGAAAGGCTTGCAGAAACCACAAGAGTAAGAGTCGCACTGCAAGATTGTGAGCTCACGCGTTTTGCGGCTGAAGCCTTCGTGCATCTCTCGAGCGCCGTGTGGCAGGAAGGGGGCAGGCAGCCGATGCGGGGCCGCTGTGACATTCCTATCTCAGACCCTCGTGCTCCCCATCCCACCATCATCCAACTCCGGCGCTTCCCCAGGAGCGCCTCGAACCCGTTCAGAGAGTCCGTGTCCGTGTCCGCATCCACTCGACCCCAGCCACACCCTTATCCAATGCAGAAAAGAGCAAACAGATGACCCTTCACCCCCTCTCTCTCATCCGGCCCGATTCCCCACTCCCCATCCATTCTTGATCTTACAAAGCAAAAAGGCGCAGTCAAATGCAAAACAGGCAAACAGAAAAAGATCGATCGAGAAACTTTGCAACCAGCTACCTGAGTTGGATCCGGGTATCCAAACAAGGAACAACAGCGGGGGGCGGGGAGCGCTTTTTGCAAATCAACGCTTCTTTCCGCCACAACGTACGCACTGGCAAACACAAAACCCCCCAGGAAAATGCAAAAAAGAAGCCGAAAAAGCAGCGTCGTTGTTGTGGTATTCGTGCTGTGCCCGCAAAGTAAGGTTTTTTGTTACTCCAAGATGCTCCGACGCTCGAGAGTAAAGGGGAATACGAGTAGTAGGGAATTAAGGGGGGAAACGTCAGCCCGATGCGAGGAGCAGCCGATAGGGTTGCGGCGAGCGACTGAGCTCGGGGCTGGGTTTTGGGTAGTGGAGCGATTGGTGTGATGACAACGGTGAAGGGGAATCGGAGAGTCAATGTGTGGGGATCTTTCGGCCTCGTAGTCGTGATCGTTGGGCCGTTGCTCGTGGGTATGTATCTAGGGAAAGGGTGTGATGAGCGGGTTGTGCAAGTCGATGCAGAAGTCGATGCAGGCTCGAACGGTGAATCCGGGCCGCAGAGAGTCGGCCGGCCGGGTCCTCAGAGTCACGGGGCGTCCACTTTCCGGTATCCATTTCTTTTAGGGGACTGAGGCATTAAGTCGCAGGGATCGTCGGCGCCGAGCATCCGGGGTATTCGGTTCGGGTCCATCGTCGCTTCCCTCTTCGGTCGGCCAAATATCCAAAGCAACCCCGTCGTGTCGATCCGCAATGCCCCATCCGCGACCCTGCTTTCATCTCTAAAGCCCGCGCCATTTCATTTCCCCAGCATGCTTGGGATAGGCTTCCTCTTGGCCTTGGTCTGAGGCATCCTGGGTACGCCCTGGATCACTCGGGGCTCCTTCATCAGCGCCGGATCCAGCTTTGCCGGGATGCGCGATACCACTTGGCGATGGTCACCTGCGACCCGAGAGTTGGGCGGAGTGGCCGCCGCGCTGCGCCAGAGATGGTCCGATGTGTCGTTCAGGAAGTCAGTCGACGACTTGCTGAAGAGTGAGGTGCGGCCGCGGTTCTTCTTGGACAGGATGATCTGGTCGAACAGTCTGATCGTGGGGTCGTCGGAACGCTTGCTTTCGCGCTCGTGGATGAATTCGTTGAAGGCTGTGCGTACTCGTCAGTTGCGAGACACTTGGCCTTGGGTTGAGTCAACTCACCCTGTGTCTGCTGCAGAACAGCCATGTACTCCATGTTCTCGGCCGGCATGCTGCGGACGAAACCCTCCATGTTGAAGCGGTAAATCATGCCCGATTTCTTCTGGTCGCCCGACGCCGGGTGCAAGTAGCGCCTGTACGTGTAGAACAGGCTCGCGAAGCACCGCACGAAGGCCGCGCGGATCTGATCAGGATGGAAGACGGCCGGACAGACAAGCGATACCTGATGCGCGCATCTGCTGTGAACACAAACGCTGCAGCCTGGAGTTCGTCAGTTTGTGGTATCTTTATCATCCAGTTGCTGATTGGACAAACTCACTGGAACACCTGAAGATGCCGTCGTCCGACTTGTCGTCGCAGACAGAGCAAGTGGCCCTTTCGTCGCTGGGGCGCCATTGCAGGCAATGGCCCTCTACCCACTGAGTCGTATCCGAGCTGCGCACCGGTTGCACCACCATACCAGGCATGATCGTTGACGCCGCAAGCGTGGATTGCGCATACACAGACGGGGCGTAGGACGAAGGCGCGCGGATCTCGGTGCTCAGCGTGGACGTGGACATGCTGGAAGAATGACCGAGGTATGGTTGACTCGGCCGTCTAAGCGTGTTCATACGCTCAACACCAAACTGCGATTCCTTATTAGTGGCTTTTTTATATAATGTCGAGAGGCTGCGAGTTACCGAGGAGCTGCGACGTGACATCGAGTCGAAGTGGCCAGAACGCTTCTCGCGGAGGCTCGCTTGCAAGGCGTATCCGGAATCACTGCGTGAGATTGGGGTTGATGGGAAGGCCGAGAAAGCCCCGGAAGTCGGAGATGTAGAGCTACCAGGAGATGGGGGAGAACCGTTGGTCTTGATGGTGGAGCTGGTCGAAGGTCTTTCGTTTCCTTTGCTAGACTCGCTCCGCGATTGGAGAAAAGCGTTGAAGACCAAGCTCCGTGGTGCAACGACGCTCCCAACAGCGCCGAAAGACGCCGAGTTGAGGCTGACGTAGGTTGCCAGCGTGGAGCGAGGAGCTCTGTGGTTGAAGATGCTGGGGTTCTCCGAAGAGAAAGAATCATGAGGGTAAGCATCCACCGCGTACGCAGGGGGACCGACTGGGACACCATATTTGATGTGGTGTGGAGCAGCGAGTTGCAGTAGGGACATCAGCTTCCGTCTCTGCTGGCGCGGCATAGCCGGAGGCGGTGCCGTGCTCTCGATTACATCGTTATCCAGATCGACCATGACAAAGTCATCCTCGGGAAGCTCGACGCCCTCGTACCGGCGCTCGATACCCACGATATACGGGCAAGGCGCTTCAATCGCTTGTACGAGCCGTGCCGGAAGGACTGGAATGAAGACGCCGGCCCACTTGAGCGGGTAAAGGAGATGCGTGATGGCCGCGCTGACAAGATGCAGCATGCTGGTGTGAGAGGAGAGCAGAATGATGCGGCCTTCAGCCAAGACATACTCGAAGAGAGTGACGACGTTGTGTAATGATAGAGACCGGAAAAGGGCGTAGAGATCCGTGTTTCGAGAGCCGGGGAGTTCGTTCACGGCCTCCTTCCGCGCGTACATTTTCAACTCCCGGACCGCGAGCTCCACCTGGGTAATGGAGGAAATTGGACTCAATGCTTCCGCGCAGAGGTTCACCACGTAGCGCTCCAACGGCGCCCACATGCCGATCTTGGGCGAACTTGCAGGAACCCGCATGATGCCACCATTCGTCATGGGCGTAACCACAGCCTTCAACCACTCTTTCCAGAAGCTCGTCATGCCACCATCCCTGCCGAGAACACCGTAGACGCGAGGAATCCAAAGTCCGGTATCGCCATCGGTCAGACCGTCAATCTTCGAAGCGGCTCCGTGCCGAACCGGGCGCAGCAAATCGTTCATGAGACCGATCTTCTCCTCGACCGCACTGATGTCGTCTTCGAGCTGCTCTCGGTCCTCGGATCCGGATGGGACAGTGGGAAGCTCTGCCAGTAACCTCGAGAGCTTGGCCCTCTCGAGGGCGAGACGCTCGCCCAAGCTACCAGCAAGCTCTCTCTCCTCTGGCGTCATGTTAGCTCTCCTCCATTCCTCGCATTGCCGCTCAAGCTCCTCAGCCGCAACAGGGTTCAGGGGAACCCAGATCGTCAGGCAGATACCGTGGAGTTTGGATCCGTCCCCGTTGGTCATGGCGAAACCGTGCCAAGTGGAACGTGGCCGCTCGTCCGATGATACCACACTGACGTCGTTTGGGAAGGCGAACATCGGGACGTAGTCTGGGAAGGGATTCCGTCTCTTGAGTTCGTCGACCATGTTCTTCGGCGGGTACCTGTCGAGCAGGACTGGCTCGTAACGTCGTTTTAATGGATGCATTTTGGGGTCACGGTGGAAGGGCTGAGGTGAGGGGACGACCGAGTTGTATCCGCTCAATCGCTTCGACGTGCGTATCGATGCTGTTGATGGGATGTAAGTACGGGTGCAAAGGAATGCGGACAAGGCCACATGCGACTCGGGCGGATCTTGGACTTACGGTTTCTGATCATGCTCGGGGACCTCTTCATGCTGCTCATGACGCTTATTCTCCGGCGGATACTGCCAATGCCAGCGCTCAAGCCGCCCAGCTCATCATTGACGATCCTCTGCGTCTTTGGCCTCGGTCTTGGCTTGTTCTCCTTGGCAATCGTGCCGGCACTGAATTGGATCTCCTCCAGGAAGTTCTCGCGTTCGGCGGCGAATTTGCGCAGCGCATTGTCAAAGTCCTCTTCGGTGAGACCGGAGCCTCCCACGGTCTGGACGCCCTTGATGGTGGCGCTGCTGCGATTGCTGGCAGTAGGGCCCGGTTCGCCGTTGCCAGGGCCAATGACGCTGGATATGGACTTGCGGGTGTCGTAGCTGAAACGCTTGGTGAGGCCATCCTGGGAGGCCGGTCGCGTGACGGTGATGTTCTTGGTCTCGAGGGCGGAGTCCTCCTCGATGGTGGACTCGGCCGGGGGAGCGGCGGCGCCGTTGGCTCTGTGCTCGTCGTAAACCTGCGACGACTCGATGCCGGAGATGAAGAAGTAGTCGGCGAGAGGTTGGTTGGAAGAGTCGGCCGACGGGGGCGGCACGGCGGGGGCCATTTTCGCGTGTTATTGTTATGTTTATGCGGTGCTGCAGTGGGTGGCAGTTCGGGAAATCAGGGTGGCATGGGAGAGTTGACGGGCGTCGGATTGGGACAGTTGCGCGCGGGTGTAGGAGATAGGCAAGAGCGCAATCAAAAAGCAGGCGACTAAAAGGAGCGGCTGTGCTGCGCGGGAGCGAGCACTGGGGTGTGTGAAGCGGGCGAATGCACTTGTGCAGTCGCTGCAGGCGGGTCTTCAAGAGTTGCGGCGATGGTGGTGGTGGTGGTGAGGGTGGTGCATGGGCGTGAGGCGTGAGGGCGGCGGGCGGCCGGGGGTGGTTGTGCAGCGGATGCCCGGGCCTGCTGTGTGACTTTTGGGGGGGGCCCAGGGTCCGGTTTCGTGTCTGGGCGGGTCGACTGCGCGGTACGGTGCGGTGCGGTGCGGTCGCGGACGTGTGGTGAGAGTGTGGAGGCGAAGAGGTGTAGTAGTGAGAGTAGAGTGAGAGTAGAGTGAGAGTAGAGTGAGAGTAGAGTGAGAGTAGAGTGAGAGTGAGAGCGAGAGTGGAGGAGTGAGCGAGTGTGGCTTGGAATGGATGGTGGGTTGGTGTGTGATGATGATGAGCCTTGGGGCGGGCAGGGTGGTGGGCGAAGGTGGAAGGGGAGCAGAGCGCTATGATGGCTTTTGTTCGATGATAAGAGAGCACGGCCTACGGGCCCTGTCCCTGTCCTACTACTCTAGCACTACGGGGAGCAGAAGGCCTATGCGCGCGTCCTGGGTGCTGGTGTGCTGATGTTGCTGCTGTTGCTGCTGCTGCGGCTGCTGTTGCTGTTGCTGTTGCTGCTGCTGCTGCTGCTGCTGCTGCTGCTGCTGCTGCTCGAGTGAAAGCTGTTGCTGCTCTGCCGCTGCAGCAATCGACTGCGAGAGGGACGGGCGTTTGGGGCGACGGCGCAGTGGCTGACGGTTGCGGTGGTTGCCGGGACTCGTTCGCTGGGTGTGTAATTACATTACAGTAAAACTTAGGTACGAGCTGGATTTGGGGTGTAGGATTGCTCTCTCTCTCTAGCTGTTCACCTACTGCTACGGCACTGCACTCACTCGTACGCGTATGGGCTGCTCGTCGGCCTGACCCTGGCGCTAGACAAAAGCCCAGGGCTCTCCCGTCTCCACCTCGCCTCCGTCACCGCGATCTACAACACCAATAAATTGAGAGTCCGCGCGCGCGAGACCAGCAAGCAAGACGCAAGACCCAAGACGCAAGACCCAAGACCCAAGACCCAAGACCCAAGACGCTCGCTCTGCTTGCCGCTGCCGCTGCCGCCGCCCAAAGCCCCCAAAAGCCGCCATCGCCGTTCCACCCCGTCTCCATCCACCCGTCCATCACCCTCTCATGTATGCCTCTGCCCCGTACAATGCTTCTTGTACTCGTGTCTGTGTCCTGCCCCGTGTGTTGCCCGTCACGGTCGTTGTGTGCGTGCGTGCTTTGCGCGCCGGCGGCCTGCGACGATGGCTGGCTGGCCTTTCTTCGTGCTTCTCGACCGATGGTAAGTTAAGTTACTGTACTGTACCTGACTAGCAGCCCATCCGCGTTTTGCTTCTTCCCACCACCCATGTCCCTCCCCGTCCATCCAGCGCCTAGATGCACCCAACTGCTGCTGAGAGCTGCACAAACGGTACAAACGCCCGTTGTCCACGCAAGCCAAACTCCCCAGTCCAGCTTCGTATGTTAATGTCGTCCGATTCCCACGCCTGACGCGCGAACATACCCCGACTGCCCTCATCGTACCGGTACCCACTCCGGCAACAGTCCCATGCGTGTACGTACATACGGTGGAATAGGGGGCAGAGCCCCCAACACCACCACCTTCCCCCCCTCCTCTCCCCTCCCCCTCGACCACCTCCAGAACACATCAGCGCATCGCGCATCGCGCAAGCGCCCGCGCCCTCCCCAGACCACCACTCGCCCTCGACCCTTTCTATAATTATCCATCCCTCCCCCGCCCTCGTCTCATCCCCTTCTTCGAAATACCGGGAGACAGCTCGCCTGGTCCGCAGCAGCAGCAGCAGCAGCAGCAGCAGCAGAACCAGAGCCAGAGCCAGAGCCAGAGCCAGAACCAGAACCAGCAGCTTCGAGCCACCGAGCTCTTCTCCCCTCCCTCCCCCGTCCCCTCAGCCCGTGCCTAAGGCACCCGCCCTCCGGCGTCCCAGCCCTACTGTAACATCCAACGGCCGCCAACGCCTCACCAGCATCGCCACTCCCACCATCCCCCCCCTTCGTCCTCGACGGCGCTGGCGATCATTCACAGGGCTGAGACACCCAACCAAAACCCGCCTTACTTTTCCTTCCCGTCTCCGCCTCCCTTCCCCAAACCTCGCCGGCCTCTCACCTAGGAACTTTACGACCATCGATTGTCAGGGGAGCCACCGCCGCCTCCGGGAGGCGGTTCCACTTCAAGGTTGGACCAGCAAGCTTCTTCCCGGCCCAGCCCCGACTGGCACGCGGGACGCTTGGAGCCAGGATATAACGTTAAGGGGGGGGGGGGGGCTTTCTTCCACGAGTTTATTATTATCTATCACCCCCGTTCCTGGCTGGTTGGTCCAGGTCGTATCGCGCGCGCGCCGTTTTTGCCGAACTCGGAAAAGCCCAGTCGGCAAACTTCTGCTCGACAAGCGTGAAGTGCAACAAAACACTCCGTCGGGAACACGAGGCTTTCCCGCGCTAACCTAATAACTGGAGGCCGCCGTATTCGGAGCCAAGGCGCAAGCGTCCCGAGTTTGGCCTGCTTGCTTGCCACCCAAAACACACCGTGCCACTGTTTTGCCGTGCTTTTCTGCGTGCCGCACACGTACACCCGTTAATTAAGCTATGCTGCCAACCTACCTACCTACAGTACCTAAGTCATCCACCGTCCCCCGACCTTCCGAGACAGCAGCAGCACATGCAGCTGGCGGCCTCCCAGCCCTACGTGTCCCCCCGCCCCCGCCCCCCCCCCAAAACACCCATCACCCCGTCCTTGGATATACCCGGCTCTTCACGCCATTTGTCTTGCTCGGCCTCGAAGAAGGTTGACAGTAGTCAACCACACACTCGGCACCCACACGCCGGCCGGAACTCTGTGCCTGGTGCCTGGACAGCCACCACAAACCACCTTATTCCAACCTCCACCCCTCAAGAAAGTACGTACCGCGCTCCCCGAGCCACCGCATGCCGCGCGGTCCAGAGCGATGCGAAAATGACGTGCTTTCGTCTGCATACACACATACACACGCACACACGCACACACGCATCTGCTGCGGATCGGCATGGGCAGCCGTCTCGTACCAGTAACTTTAGGCTTCCGACCACCGCTACCGCGCGGAGCTACCGGTTCCAAACATCGCGACTTCGCGGGGAGAGAAGCCGTCTAGCACGTTCTAGCGTAGCTTGCAGGGAGAGAAGCCGTCTAGCACGTTCTAGCGTAGCTTACAGGAAACGGCGTGGTGTTGAGCCTTTTCGCCGGGGCCGCTTCGTTCCGCAGACGGCACGCCAAAAGGCCTCTGGCGTTCCCCCCAAGCCCATTGCAAAGGACACAACAAGACAGACGTTTGTGACGTCTGTCATTTCCCACGCTTATCGATCCTAACACCCAAGACTATCGAAAAAAAAGAAAAAAAAACGGCTCGTTGACGTGGCAACGAGGTACCTGAACGTGCGACTCTCGAAACGGACTCGAGTTCGCCAGACGACGTTCGTCGGATTGACTTGACTTGTTGATCCCCCGCCGAGAGTCCCCCTCTTCCGCATTACTCGCCATGATGTGACAGCAGTTCGCAGATGAACGCCGATCCCCGGCCAGGGCCCACGGGGGCGAGGAATCCCCTCGGAGCAACGTGTATGCTTCGAGTAGATGATCATCCGTCAACAAACAGCTCGAGCTCCGGTTCGACTATTGACGGAGTCTTTCCGCTCGTGGCGCTTGCCAAGCGGCCGGGAGCACCCACCTGACAAGTGTCGCTCACCGAACAGTGACAACGGCTCCAAGGACATCGGACGGGACCTGTCAGCCCGGACCCTTGCTTGCTCCTTCGCTTGCTGAGGTTAATCTTGCACCCTTATTCTTTCGACGGGACCTGCGCCTGTATGACTCGATGAAACAGATAGGGCCGCGGGCAATCGTATGTTGGTCCCGTGGCTTACCTGGTCTGTCCCTGCCAGGTGGACATGGCCTCGTGATTCTAGCGGCCGGATGAACTTGGCGTTGTGGTGTCTGTCAGGGAAGCCTCGACGATGCCTAGCGTGGTTTGGAATACAAGGGTCCGATCTTCAGTGAGCCTCGTCCGCCAAGTGGACTTCTCCATTGCACGAAGAGCTGCCGTACGAGCATACGTCTGCCGGGGGTAGGTGTAATGGTCTGAACGGATGCATCTGCGTCTTCCTGTTGCTCGAGAAGAAACGCGACTTGCATGACGTCTTTGGGGCCCAGTACCGGTAGATGAGGTGGCTCCTCTTCTGAGGCGTTGATCGGCATGTTCAAACTTGTAGACTTGAACGGCGATTCCACGTTCATGACAACAGGCTGTCCATCAGTGTGATTAGCCAATACTCAATGCCATTCCCAAGTCCATGTCACGAAGATGCCCACACTCACCTCCAAACTGATTTTGCCTTGTCCCAGATTTTCCAGCTGTGCCTCAAGCACGTACTTGCCCGCCCCCCTCTTTCCAGCCAATTCACTCGTCTTCGTCTTGACACTGATAAGGCCTTGGGCTACGAACTGATACAGTTTTCTGAACGTACGAACGCGTCCGCCGGCCGCCACTTTGCCCTCCGCGGCAAGCTGCGTCTCCGTGTAAGTCACTGTGACAGCCAACGTGTGTGAGCCCTCCTCCTTCAGTTCAAAAGTGATGATCTTCTGCAAGCTTTCCGCCGGAGCAAGCGAGACGCCCGCATTCGGCTGCACCTCTGGAGGCTCCGCCTCTTTGAGTTCGGCGCCAACAGACAGCTCCAGCGGTACACCGTTCGGCGACGAAGGCGTCTGCATCTCCGCTGCAATCCTGACCCCGCTAACGCTCTTAGTTTCGTCGTCCCCAAGCAGCTCGTTATTCGCGCACAGCGTGCATGAGAACGTCTCGCCAACGTATGCGCTCCCAAACGCTTCAGGCAGCTGCAACAGCGGGGTTACCACGAACGGCGTCTCGGGGTCGGCGGTTGGGTATGGCAGGGTGGCCGCGGGCGGGATGGCTAGGGCGTTGGCCGCGCTTGGTCGCGGTACAGAGCAGCTGTTTGCCAATGTAGGCCTCGAGAGCCTGCAGGTCTGTGTCAGCAGCTGTCGCTTTGCGGAGCTGGTGGGGTCGTTGGTTACCGGAGGACCTTCAGGCTCACGCTGTGCGGGCCTTTGAGGGCCTCGCTCGTCGAGTACGTCCGGGCGTGAGCCATGGCGAGCGCGGCGCAGGGACTCGGGCGGTCTGGCTCAAAGTTTCGCGGACTTGCTTCAGAACAGCAGCTGGTAGGTGTAGAGGACTGTGACTGCAAGATGGGAGGGAGCTCGACAGCTTGAGGTCCCTTGGTCGATCAGGCCCGCCGTTGTTGCACCGTGCACGACAGACGTGCTCGGCGGCATCGATTGGTAGGCAGGTGGGCTGCGCGGGCAGGGTCTTCAGGCTTCCCGGAAAAGTTGCATCTTCTGGCAAATCTGCTGTGTTACGCTGCAGACTCCCGGCTTCACGAAACGAAAGGGAGAAGCAGAAAAAAAAGCGGGAAAAGGGAAATGAGCGGGAGCACAAGGGCTAGCCACCATCACGTCGCCCTACGGCGATGCCCAGATCTTGTGCTCGTCCTCGACACACCCAAAGGTTTCGTCTTGTCCCTGCTGCATCCCGCCGACGCATATTCGCCACTCGAGACCTCTGACATGTCCGTTGCACCGCAGGTAGAGGCGTGTTTGCTGCCCAAGATATCCCGGCTAGAACGGTGATAGAGACTTGCCCAGCTCTAGTGCTCGGCATAGAGGAGAACGAAGAGCATATTAGACACACTTCTTTATATCATTACACCTAGTATGTCGTAGACGATAGCGGAGTCTTTGTTTATTTGGTAAATGTATTGATCACTTGCTGCAGCAATTGGCCTGTTAGAGATGCAGAAGGCAAGATGAAAACGGCGCAGGCCGTCATTTTTGGATTGGGCTCCATGTTCAACCACGCGAGAGATCAAAACGTCGGCTGGGACCGGGATGTAAGTCGTTTCTTGGTACGCTACCAAACCCTCAGAGATGTCAAAGCCGGAGAAGAATTGTGTAAGTTCATATCTGCCTTGTTGCCCGTTGAGAATGCAAGTGTGCCTAATAGAGCCCTAGGCATATCCTATGGCGAACGCTTGACGTTCAAGGATACCGATGCCCCCGTAGACGTATCCGAGGGCGACGGCACAGATGTTTTGAATAGCATACAACTCGATCCATGAAGCCCGCATGCAGCTCGTATCTCAAGGTTGACAGAAAGCGCCGGTTCAAGAAGCCCCCAAACCCAAGCACCATGACCGGCCAATGCATACCTCGCTGTGTGTTAGACTGAAGTCCTGAACATGAAAGGGTATGCCAATACGCCAGACTGGAATAATGTAATGAAAATTGTTGCCATGTGCGTGCAGGGCAGCGATCCGATTTCCCGCTCATTCAGCCGTGATGGTCGTTTGCGGTGACAACTCAACGTTGATGCTCTCCTTCTCCTTCTCCTCTTCCTCCTCGTCATCTTGCTCTGCCGCGATCCGAATGGTGTAAGCGAGGTCAAAGCACTCCTCAAGCAGCTGTATCACAGCACCTTGACCATCAGGGATATCGTTGCCGATCATGAACTTGCCGTCTTGACGCAAGTTGTCGATGGAGTTGAGCTTGAAAATGTCAGTTCAGCTTCTGCGGAGTATCAAGGCAGATCCATTACCTTCATGGAGTATGGGTACAGCTCTCGCGGCGAAGACACTCCACCAGATCGCTTCACTTCCTCGAGGCATCGTTTGAGCGTGTTGAGTTGATTGTAGATCGGGAGGAGCGCTTCCGAGACCGGTTCGGAAGAGAGAATGAGGTAGTAGATCAGGGAATAGCTCTTGCGGAGCAAGTAGAGGAGAGTCTGCAATATTCGTCAGTGTTGTCATGCTGCGAAGGTTCATCTAATGCCTACTCTCTGAGTATGCAGATCGGCGGGATTGCCGTCAGCGTCGAGGAAGTTGCCATCCACGCGGCTCTCATCTATTCTGTCCAGTTGACGCTGGAAGCTGTACAGATCCGTCTCGCGTAGGGACCACGCCTGGGTAAGCTGCAATTTCTCAAGCTGAGTCTTGAGGCTCCCGAGCTTTTTGTAGGTATCTTCAAACTTCTCGTTTATCTTTCCCTGCCTTTTCGCTGTCAGAGATCATCCTGCATTGCCACTATCGATGACTTACTTCTCTTCGATGATTTCAACCCACAGAAGACAACGAATTAGCAGGTCTTTGATGAGCTCATCACCTTCCAAGCTGGCATCGGTCTCTCGGATCTGCATATGATGATACACTTGCTCGTATCGCTCCTCGATGCTAATCGCCGCATCTATCTTGCGCTCGGCATGGAGTCTGGCTTCGATTTCTTTGAGTTGCTGGTGGTACTCGGCAACCTCGGCCTTCGGATACTAGATGATCGTTAGTACGATCTGAAGTCTTCGCCCGGGTCGTGCTGGGTTCCCCCAAAGCGTTATTCGCCAAAGTATTTGCAGAAACTTGCCGTATCCAAATTTTGGTCGCCGCATTTGCACCACGGAGACCCTTGCCACGAATGGAGGGTACTTACTTTGGATTTCGTGTTGCAAGCCGAAAGTGATCTCAGTATCGAGACCAATTTTTCGTATGTTGGCTTCATCTCCGGGCTTAGTTTCTCAAGCTGGTGTTGCAGTCTGTGCAGCAGCTGTTGACAGACGTCGATCCTCGCTTCAAGTAGAGTTAGGAGACTTGGACTGTAGGTGTCCTTTCCCCGCTCAATCGAGGCACGGTGTTGCTGTAGAGTGTGCTCGATGGATTCGATGTCTTGCGGCAAGAAGAATGCTGCTTCCCATAGATGATCAAGGAGACGCTGCAAAACCGTTAATCAAGTGCTTTGCACGGAGATTTGTAGCACACAAGTACCTTCATGGTGGAGACGGCGGAATAGATAGCGGGTGCCTCGAAATTCTTGCCGATGGCCATGTAGGCCAGCGACACCAGCTGGAAACAGTCATCTAACACTGTATCGACTGTTGGTGGTTGTCAGCTCATGTACGGACGTCGACTCCGCTGGTCCGAAGTAAAGACAAGGAACGACAACAGCCCAGAAACGTGATGTTGCAATATGAAGAAAACAGTAGGTAGTTCATTTATGGCACAGTCAACGAATATTGCCACTGCGCATCTAATCGTCGACCCAGGCAGCTGGCGAAGTTGCTATCATCGCCGCCGGTTGTCAGCTTACCTCGGTTTTGCTCGAGTCGCTTATGCGTCCTGATGTCGTTGAGACGCTCAACCTGCTCGATGAGCAGATTGTAGAGGCGTATGACATCTTGCGACTTGACGTAGGTGGACTTGTCCGCGCGCAGCAACTCCAGCGACGTCCTGATGCTCAGAAGACGGTCGAGGATTGGCTGCTCGCTCGGGTCAAGCGGGATGCGGACCGCGGGCGAGTCGGTCATACTGCTGGCGGTGGTTTGTTTTGCTGCACACGAGTATCCCGGTGCAGGTCTGTCTCAGTTACGGGGCTCGTATGCGAATCCGGGGTAATGCAAGCGGTGGTGAGGTTGTGGGTATCAGCTGGCGTGAGTATCAACTGCCCTGGACGTGGGATATCTCCCGGTGACATCGATAAAGCGGGGCGCGCTGTGGCTTGTGGCTTGTGGCTTGCGTCTGGATGTCTTGCTGCCTTGCTGCCTGATACCTTGATGCCTCGCGCCACACCCCCAAGTCGGATGCACGGCCCTCGCTAAGGAGAAACTATCCGCCGGCACACATCTCGCGCCCCGATGCGTCCGAAAAAGCCCATCGTGAACTTACGACCGCTACGACGACAAGCACCCTCACGCCGACTCCCTCCAGTCAATCCCACCGACTACCCTTCAAAATGTCCAACACCGCCGAGCTCGCCGCGTCCTACGCCGCCCTGATCCTCGCCGACGACAACGTCGAGATCACCGTCAGTCAACCCGCGCGCAGCCCGTCATGATGCAGAGCGCATGCTAAACTGTACCCAGGCCGAGAAGCTCCAGACCATCATCACCGCCGCCAAGGTTCCCGAGGTTGAGCCCATCTGGACTCAGCTCTTCGCCAAGGTACGCTGGAACCGGATTGACAATTGTGGATTCGGGAAAACGCGCGGATATCTGACATTCGGGACAGGCTCTTGAGGGCAAGGATGTGAAGGACCTGCTGTTGAACGTCGGCTCCGGCGGCGCTGCTGCCCCCGCTGCTGGCGGTGCCGCCGCTGGTGGCGCCGCCGCCCCGGCTGAGGCCGCCGCTGAGGAGAAGCCCAAGGAGGAGGGTACGTTCGAATTCCTGGATATTCGCCAATCGGCGCGCAACGATCGCGAGCTAATGCCAGGACTCTACAGAGAAGGAGGAGTCCGACGAGGACATGGGCTTCGGTCTTTTCGACTAAGAAGCTTCATCTCCTTCATCCTTTGTCTTTTGCATGTAGCCTTGGCTGGCGTTTTGTCGATGCAACGGGTTAGCTGGAACCTGAATCAAAATACCTCATCCTCGGCACATCAGTACGACCTCAGCAACATCTGTGTGACTAGGTGCAGCAACAGGCCGGCGAGATGGATGGACGCGCTACGCTTTGATATGCGGAACCCTGGGGGTCGGGAACTGGTGGGATTTTCTAGTCGCGGGAAACAATCAAAACGCTTCCGGCTTGTTCGATATGAGAGTTCCCAGCTTGCAGAGCACATTCAGTGGCGTCATCCAATCCCGCCAAATGCTGATGCATCTAGGTTGTCACTTCTCTATTGACGTCGTGGCTTACAGATACCAGACCATGGATTAGATGACTTGAACATTATGACATCCCTCAATACCCTACACACCTTGTCCGCTAGCGTCAACTACGAACAGCCGGCCAAAAGCAGTGGAATCATAGCTCACCGATTGACAAAGCATCCCTCTAAGCGGAGAGGCTTTTACTGCCAGGCGTCTTCTGGATACTATTTTCACTCCCAGACTTATAATGGACTCTCAAGCATGTCGTTCCTGTTCCACAAACCCTACCACGGTACATGCGATTTGAAGAACCAGAGCAGCCTGTTCGCAAGGAAACAGAAGTCTCATTCGTAGCTTTCCTATATGAAAAGACATTCGCTTCCAAATGACTTGAGATTCTCCCAAGATAGTGTCCAATCGCAATCCCGCCCTTCGCGCCACATCCTCAGAACTTATATTCAAGTTCGTAATCCTCGTCCATCATCAAACCCCCAAAGACATCGTCCGGATCGTCCAACGGTTGCACCTGCTGCTGTCCCTGCCCTTGACCTCTCGGCTCGCCACCCAATATACTCTCCATACTGCCATCTCCCAGCCCCAGATCCATCTCCCCACCATCACCTCCAAGATCCATCCCCCCCGCCCCAGCAGTCAGATCCAGATGTTGGTCCAAACTCTGCTGCTGCTCGAGGGCTCCTGCAACATGCTGAGCCGCCTGGGCGTCTGCCGCGCCGGCAGCCGTCATGTTCATGTCTTGTATCATATTGGGCATTTGAGGCGCGAGATCGGCCATGGCCTGCGGCGGGGTAAGCTGAGCCTCGACGCGGCGATGCAGACGGACAGCCGCCTCGGCCAGCGCCATGTCCGTGGCAACGAGGTTGGCAGGGTCGTCGAGCTCCGCCTTCAGCATTTCACGGAGGTTCAGGCGCGTGCGTGGGTTCATGGTCGAAGGGGCGGACGAGTTGACCCATTCGACTGGCATGCAGCTGTTGATGGGCAGGGGACTGCAGACGAGGTTCGTGATGATGTCGAGAGCGACGGCGCCGGAGCCCGCTTCTGTTTGTGCTTTCAGCTCTTCGAGGAGGGCGAGGAGGACTTTCCGGGTGCCGAGGATTTGGACGGCGAGGAAGAGCTGGCGGTGCGTGTAGGCGGGTGGCATGGGGTTGAGGCCGGAGGTCGAGTTCCACATGACAAGGGCTTGGACTACGTTGCGGATGACGAGGCGGATGGATGTGCCGGGTGTGGACATCCATGGTTCGAATTCTGCGGCTGAGCTGTAGGGCGTTCGTTCGTAGTCACGGTACCTTGATACTATCTCGAGTAGGCCGTTTATCTCTGGGCGCGACTCGCGGTGCTGGATCGTTTGGAGACATTTTTCGAGCCGACGAGCGACTATGGCTAGAATTGTGCCGTGTATTGCTTGTGCATCACCCGAGATTGATGCTGGACGAATCAGTCGAGTAAGTAGTTGTATCGTGATGTTGAGTTCTTGAGGACTTTGCTCCAGTGCGTGTGCTGTCATCCAGGTTACTGCACCGACAAGAGATGGAAGCAAGAACGTTTCCAAAAGAACTGTCTCAGGTTAGTCGACTTCTTTGTATACTGAGTGGGCGGGTTGCTTACATTCAAGTCCGCTTTTCACGGTGTCAAGACTGATGACATCTTCAGAAACGGCAAATATCGTCTGCTGGAACAGAGTCGGGACAAGTAGATAGAAGTCCTGAGGTCGACAGCTGGACAAGAGCTCATCAGTGATACCATCAGGATCGTATAGCCCTTTGAGCCACCCTGACAGGTCTCTATTCTGTTCCTCAGACAATTCTTCCAAGGGGATGTCTTTGTGACCTTGATTGAACATACGAGCCACGAATGAGTTGCTCTCAAGACCCAGCTCCCAGGGCTTAAGATCGTGGCGGTGGACGAAGGCTTGGATAAGCACCAGAATTGCCCCAAACTCATCGTACACGGGTTGATATTCGCCTTCGACAATCAGTAAAGCCTTCAATCAAGGACAGACTGCTCAGTGCTCACCTTGATCTTCTTCATTCTTCCATGCGTCGAGCAGCTGACACAAAGGCTGCAGGATGCTAGCAGGGGAGGTATACTGGAGCATCACGTCGAGCGATCGAGGCTTACGCGATAGTGAATTGCATATGGTTTTCAACGACATGGTCTCTTTGGTGGTGCAAAGATTCCGGATGATCTATTCGGATTGGTCAGCGAACACTGAATCACTGTATCTGTCCAAGGAAAACAATACCTCAGTCACTGCGCCAACTATCGCACCTGCGTTGCCGTCCATGCCCTCAATTTCGTTTAGAAGTTCTTCAACACGCTCGAAGTTGGTGGAGCATTGGCTAACGAGGTTCTCCTTGATATACTTACCCGAAGCAGGGACACTCGCCATTGGAGTCTCTCCAAGTAAGCGCTCGATGCTGGATTCGCGCACCAACTGATGCAGTGCGCAGGCAAACAAGAAATCCTGTCGAACGTCATTAAGCATACTATGGCCACCTGCCATGTTGTCAAAGGCCTGAGAGAAAGATGGAAAAGCGTTTCGGTCGATGTGGTTCAGTGCTTGAGTGATGCAGATCTCGGGCGTCAACGGTGGGAACATTGAGCTTGCCAAAATTGTCAAGAGAGTGGGAACCTTGTTGACGAGGAAAGACCGGAAGTTGAATAAGGTTTCGTTGGACTCGGCTGGGTACAATGTGCTTAGTCCGGCCAGTACATCAAAGGAAGTGGTGACGAGGTCGACGGTCAAAGATTGAATATCACCCTGCCGCCTGTAAGCATGTTGTAACGATGACTTTCTGCGGGCTTTACCTTATATCGAGCATTCAAGTAATTCAAGATCATACTATCATCTGTCAAAGGACGTGCCATTAACTTTCCAGCGTTAGCTTCTGATTAGGAAGATAGTGGACGATAAGTAATACCAGAGAATTGATGAAGATATAGAGGCCAGGTCGGGTATTGATGATGGGCAAGTCCATGACAGCTTCGAGTTGCAGTACGGATACATCGAGGGTGTTACTTCCAGACCCATCGTTCATCTCACCCCCGAGGTTCTCAATAAGACAATACTGCTTCATGAAAATCCCAAGGCGGTCGGCCAGTGGTATGGAGGCGTGTGCCAGATGGGAGTTGAACATGGTCAACGACTGAGCCAGAGTCTTCCGAAAGTCTGATTATTTCGTATCAGCGAGTGCTCGAAGCGTAGGAGCGGGCATTCAAACAAGGGGATGATCGAGGGGCCTGAAACCTTTTGGTAATGCCATCTCGATGACTCCAGCCACTTTCGGGTTTTCCACGACCGACAGCACGAGCATGCCAAGATTCATGACGGTTTGCGCCTGCAGATGATGACTTCCTTCGGCCAAAGACTGCACAAGAGAATCCGCCGTCTGAGCGTTCGAGACGGTGGTCATCCACTGCGAAAGTATTTGAAGCGTCCTTCTGGCTTCTGAGATGGTTCTTGGTCTTTCGTTGGCGGTGAACGCTTTCATGATCCGGCCGCAAACCAGTTCTTCCAGCTCAGGCGTGACCTGCCAGCTTGAAGCCTTCTTTTCCGAAGAAGCATGGGAGCTCTTCAGCTCAGTCGATCCGTGTTGCGAATGATGATAGAGCACCCCCAGGACGTCGGGCGGACTCAATTTGTTCATTGCAAGAAGCCTCTCGAGGTACACGGGAACGAGAGGATCGAGGCTTGTGATGGCCTTGGACCTTGGCCGCAGGAGGGCCTCTGCCAGCTTGGGTCCATCGCAATGGGACCGCTTGCTCAACTCATTCGCGAACTTGGTGAATTTGTCGACGCTTATGCGCAATTGCAGGCATCGGTCGAGAAAGTCGGTCCACGAGGTCATTGGGACTAGCGCGTCAGGGCAAGCATGGTTCGGACGGGGTAGGGAGTGAGGTTATGCTGACGTCCTGTCTACACGTGAAGCGAGCTGTGATGTTCATGTTCGCCGGATAAAGCCCAGCGGAGTCTCATGAGGCTGGAGGGCATGCACGGGCCGCGCTCTGTTGGTTCCGCCGTCCGGGCTTGGCGTCGAGCGGCGGGGCGGGAATCGGCTTAATCAGCTGCGAGGGCGGGCGGGGCATTGGCACGCCGGGCAGCGGCCGCGGGAGCCTCATCTTAACGCAGTCGTACCTAGGTAACCCAACGTGACACGGTCAAGAAGCCTCCGATTGGAGGGCAGTATGAAATTGCACTCAACGTCGTCTTGTACTACAATGCTTTTCCCAAGTCCACTTCCAATGTCGATACCATTAGGGCGACATCCGCATGGCGGGCACTTCGGTTCCTCGGCTGCCCAACACCCGCTCCCCAAACGCCGTCGATCAAATTGGGGGTATAGTGAGTTACAATCCAGTCCCATACACCTAGCTGCTTCCCGCAGCATCATCCATTGTTTCGGGCGCCCGCGGTCCTACCATCCAGTCTTCCTGCTTGCTGTCAGCGATCTGGACCCTGAAGGTCAGAGGTCGATGCCTGTATGCGCACGTACCATGGCAAGCCACTCGCTCCACGTCTTCTCCGCCCCCTCTATCTCCTCAATGTGGACGTTCTGCAGCGGCCGCAAGAAGGGCACCGATTCGTGCGGCGACATGTCGTACTGGTACTTGACCTTGGCCCATCCCACACTCTTGGCGGCAAACAGGTAGTTGCGCCGCTCGCATTCCTGCACCGGTCCTATGCCTTTCCTCCAGTCGTCGCCGAAAAAGCCGTGCAGGATGCCATCCTTGTCGAATCCGGTGACGATTAAGCGCCGCACGTAGGGCACGAGAGACACCCATGCAACGGTTCCAGTGCGTTGCGCAGGCGGCATGGGGCCGTGTCGCGTCCAGGTGGGAGGATATGCGCTGGGCCCGGTGCCGTGAGGGGAGAGACCGGCCGAGCTCATGACCGGATTGGCGCTCCATTGGAAAGGCAGGCAGATGTTGACGAGCGCGGCAACGGCCTGGACGGAGCCGTCATGCTGCGCGTGGTCGAGGAAGTACTTCTGGCAGCTCTGATATGCCGGATGCCACTCGAAGATGTCGAACTGCGGGTCACCGATCATGCCGCGCGAGCCCTCGGCCGCAGGGCCGGTTGCGCCGAACGGGGCAGCACGTCGCGAGGACGAGGCCTGATAGGGGCCGTTGGGCAGACCGGGGAAAGCCATATCACCGCCAGGTGCTGTGGTTTCGGAGGGTCAGCTTGCGAACGGCCAAGTGACATCGGACGCGCGCCGTATTTGAGCACGGGCTGAAGGGAGTCGCAGCGGCACACACACACAGCAGCAGATCTGGGGTCTGGGGATGCGCTTTGCTACTCGTGATTTGGGGATGGGAGGCGCAAAGATGGTAGCGGGCCGAGTCGTAGAGGGATTCGCAGGCGGACCAAGTTACGTTAAGACGTCGTTCGGGCCAGGCGCCGAGTGATGTGATGTAGGCGGAGCTCGGAACCGTGTTGCGAAGCAGTACCGCGGCGTGCTGCGATGCTTAGGCCGCGGCTAGTGCCTGCTGGCGGCGGGCTGTTATATATCGCAAGCGGTCTTGGAGTCGTGGTCCTCCGACGACTTGCGCCTGGGCGCGCCGGTTTGTTTTGCCATTGCTTCTGTGGGGGGGAGGGCAGGTTGTGTCGAAGCAGTACAGCTACAGCTACAGCTACAGCTACAGCTACAGCTACACCTAGGTAGCAAGGGTGATATCAAATGGACCATATGGGCGTCCGTCCCGCCCGCACGGCGAGCCGGCAGCCACAGCTGGCGCCCACACAGAGCCGGGACTTGATCTGATGCAAGGAACTGGGTGGCGCGGCCCTGCGAGCCCAATGACACGCGCGGAGAGGCCGACCGAAGAGGAGGAGAGCCCGCTCAAGCCCGCTGGCTCCAGACTCCCGGTGGCTCAGCAACCCTGAGCGGCGGAGTATCGAGGCATGGGACGTCGTCTAGACGTCTAGACGTCTAGACAGCGGTCGAACTGCCATGGAGAATGGAAAATGGAAAATGGAACTGGCCGGCCGGCTGCTGTGGATCAGGGCAGGGTCAAAAATAGCATCGCCCACCACGATACGTTATAGTAGGTGTAGCACCTATCGCATCTCCCAGCCCATACAATCATCACTGTAGGAATGGCCGTCCGGAAAGGGCGCGGCGAGCTGCACCCGTCCACCACGCAGCTGTGCCCGCCTGATGGAATGCATGCTGTGTGGCGGGCCGAGGCTCCAGGCGTCAAGAGCCATCCATCATTAACTTATTGAATTCTTGCACGCACCTCTCGCGGCAGTTCCATGTACATACGTTACTACATACAGCATTAGACTCGTCAGCTGGCGGCGCGCACCGCTACCTGTTCTTGTTCTTGTTCTTGTTCTTCTTCTTCTTCTTCGTCTTCTGCTCCTCCTCCGTAGCCTCGCGATATGATCCGCGCTGCACCATTTGATCGCGCGCATGGCCGTTCTGCGGCCGAGCAGGGGTGTTTGCCAGATCCCCCAGCTGAGCGAAAGCCCGATCAGAACGCCTCCGTCTGCCTCTCCGGGTTGCTGGAATGCGACAGTCAACGTTATCCCGAGTGCCGCAGAGCTGGGTAGTGTAGCTCAGACGTTCGTTGATGAGCCAGCCCGCAATCGCTGAGAGACGCCGGTATCCCCGTCGAGGGGCGCGCGTATGGCCACCCCGTCCTGCCACGGTGCGGTAACGTTACCACGTCTAACTTACTGTCCCTCTGTACTGTACCTAGCTACCTTGCCAGAGCTCCATCCTGTCCCAACTGGCACCCCTAGGAGCTCTCTCTCTCTCTCTCTCTCTCTCTCTCTCTCTCTCTCTCTCCCCCGACCCTGCATCCACACCAAAGCAACAAGCACCTTTGACGTGCCTTAGCCGCTGCGACCATCGACGTGTTCTGCTTGTCAGAATCCCGTCAGTCAACTGCACAGGGATCCCGCCCCGCCAGCCGCCGTGCTGTAACGTCATGGCCTCCGCCCGCTGCGGACCAAAAGCTCGCCCGCCTCGCGCTCTCGACCGCTCCGCTGCATCCCATTGTACCACTTGTTCCAACCACCCAACCTTAAACCCTCCGGCTCTACAGCTGAAAGCGCGCTGTGCATCGCCATCCTCCTGCTGTATCCCTATTTGAAATCCGTTCCCGCTTACAACAAGCTCCGCAATGGCTCAGCAAGCCTTTTCGCTGGCCAACCGGGTCAAAGTATCCCTCTCCACGGACGCCCATGGCCAAAGTACATGTCTTAGTTAGCTGACCGAGCCAGCTGTCCAATGGACTGTCCATGCCCCAGATCCACCTGGGCGTGTACATGATGCACGGCAAGGAAACGTCGCATGCCGTGCGATATGCGCTTGAGGTACCCTACCGCCGAACACCCTTCTCTCTGTCTCTCTCTCTCTCTCTCTCGCCTATGTGCACGAGGGCCCGCGGTAGCGTGCAACTGTGGACGAACACGAGAATCGATAGCTGGATCCCCGCCGCGCGGATGCTGGAAGCCACCATCATCTTTCATGCGTCCGTCGACGCCCCAGATCGATCTTATCGCGCCTTGGCTGGCTTCGGCAGGCCCCAGCAGGGCAGACCTGCCGCCAAAAGCATGGGCTTACCCCAGCAATAGCCTCTCATTGCACCGTCCATTGCAGAAGCACGCGATGACGCTGGCCCTCTTGCATGTGTTTTGGCTGGATTTGCGGCTGACCCTCTATACAGGCAGGATACCGCGCGTGAGTTCCCAAAGCACCATTCTCCGTCGTGAATAGTCGCCGACCATGAAAACCCAGCGTCGACTCGGCTCAGATGTACCACAACGAACGCGAGGTCGGCGAAGCCATCAAAGCCTTCCTCGCAAGCGACGCCAATGGCGCCGGCCTGAAGCGCGAGGACGTCCATTATACGACGAAGCTCGCGTCAAACTCGACCGACTACGAGGTTACGAGGAGGTCGATCAAGCAGTCGTTGAAGGAGTGTGGGCTTGGCTACATTGATCTGTTTCTGCTCCACAGCCCGTACGGCGGCCAGACAGCCAGGCTGCAGAGCTGGAAGGCGGTCGAGGACGCCATCGACGAGGGCGAGATCAAGACCGGCGGCGTCAGCAACTTCGGAGTCAAGCATCTGCAGGAGCTTCTGGCCTCGAAGCCGCGAATCCCGCCCGCGGTCAATCAGATCGAGGTGACGCGGCATCTCCAACCCATGAAGGATTGCGAAGCTGACGGGTATCTCAGGTCCATCCGTTCAACACCCGCTCCGACATCACGAGCTTCTGCCAGCAGAACAACATCGTGGTGGAGGCGTACGCTCCGCTTGTCCGCGCTCTCCGGATGAAGCATCCTACCATCGTGTCCCTCTCCAAGAAGTATGGTTGCACGCCGGGCCAGCTCCTGGTCCGCTGGAGCCTGCAGCATGGCTACGTGCCGCTGCCCAAGTCGGTCAAGAAGGAGCGCATCATCGAGAACGCCGAGGTTGGAGGGTTCGAGATTGACGAGAAGGACATGAAGACGATGGACGGTCTGGACGAGTATCTGGTCACAGGTGAGTGGTGTTTTTCGTTGGAGACGGTCGTTGGCTGGGCTCGGCGGGAGTGCGCAGGGTGCATGAGTGTGGGCGTGGGGTAAAATCTCCACTGTTGGGCCATTGGGCCATGACACATGACAGCCTCTGCTGCTCCCCACAGTCGCGTGGCGGCCAGGCGTGGGCAGCAGCCCGACAGCGGATGGGCGCCGTTGGGTGCGCGCACATGCAGCCTGTCTGCAGTCTGTCTGCAGCGGCGTGAAGAGCGCGTCCAGACATGTGCCGTCGTGCTCTGTTCTACTACCTCCGTACCGATCTGGACTGACAATGCGGGTTGGCAGACTGGGACCCGACCGACTGCCCTTGAGTGCTTGTTGTGCTCCGGCTGACGAGGGGTAAGTTACGGTAACGGTAACGGTAACGGTAACGGAGGGGTCGTGGGATGCGGTAACTTTTTGCGGCCAAAGTGAAAAGGCGCGGCCCGGTACCGGAGGAGCTGGACTGACGGCACCTGCATATGTCCACGGGTCATCACTCGTTATTATGTTTTGTTAGCTCGTAGCAATTGCAATGACAGCGCGGAATAGCAGCTCTCGATGCGAAAAGGCGACAAGGCGAAAATCTTTTCAGCGGGCTCCCCGTCGCGTCTTGCTCGGCTCGGGGTTTCTGTTGGCCGGCTGGGCCTTGACATCGGACGGGAGCGAGGTTTTGGCCTTCTCCACACACAAGCTCCCGCCACCAACGACGGCCTTTCTGTCACGTAACCACGACACCAAGTCGACGCTGCCGATGACGGGCCAGAATGAGCGTCCGCTTGCCCATGTCCAATCAGCTCCCGATGCCTTATCGTCGCCGCCGCGGCTGCTGGGCGAATTCAGACGAATCGCTGGCCTTCCGCCAGATCTAGCGCGTCTGATCGGATGCGTCGCAGGGACTTGCCAAACCTCTCCCCAAGCTTGACCATGTTACATAAACTACCGTAGCTGCGTAGGTCGATCCCTCCTGTTATCCCCGCTGCCGCTGTCGCTGTCCTCCTCTGTCTCTCTGTCTCTCTGCCTCTCTGCCTCTCTGCCTCTCTGCCTCTCTTTCCCTCACCTCAATACCCTCACACTCAATCGCATATTCCTCACCATCACTACCCGCCATTATGTCTAACCTCCCCAACGAGCCCGAGTTCCAGCAGGCCTACAACGGTACGCCTGCTCTCAATTGAGCTGCCCCGCCCGAAATCGGCGAAATTTTCATGAAGCCCAACAGCTGACGGCGAGCTATTGAACAGAGCTGGCCTCGACCCTCGAGAACTCGACCCTCTTCCAGAAGCACCCCGAGTACAAGAAGGCCCTCAAAGTCGCCTCGATTCCCGAGCGCATCATCCAGTTCCGCGTCGTCTGGGAGGATGACAAGGGCGAGGTCCAGGTCAACAACGGTTTCCGTGTCCAATTCAACTCTACTCTTGGCCCCTACAAGGGCGGTCTCCGCTTCCACCCTACCGTCAACCTCTCAATCCTGAAGTTCTTGGGTTTCGAGCAGATCTTCAAGAATGCTCTCACCGGCCGTATGTTCTATCCCATCTTGAGCGGGGCTGCACGTGCGCAGTTGCGTTCTTGCAAGCACAGCCCTCGTATATGAGCAACGAGGCTGATTAGTGTCGCAGTCAACATGGGCGGTGGCAAGGGTGGTTCCGACTTCGACCCCAAGGGCAAGTCTGACGGCGAGATCCGCCGCTTCTGCGTTTCCTTCATGCGCGAGCTGAGCAAGCACATTGGCGCCGACACTGACGTCCCGGCTGGCGACATTGGTGTTACCGGCAAGGAGATTGGCTTCATGTTCGGCCAGTACCGCGCCATCCGCAACAAGTGGGAGGGTGTCCTTACCGGTAAGGGTGGCAGCTGGGGTGGTTCGCTGATCCGCCCCGAGGCCACCGGCTACGGTGTCGTCTACGTAAGTCCTTAGACCCCCATGTTCCCGGAAGTCCTCAGCTCACAAGTCCCAAGTACGTCGAGCACATGATCAAGTACGCCTCCGGCGGCAAGGAGTCGTTCAAGGGCAAGAAGGTGGCCATCTCCGGCTCCGGCAACGTGGCCCAGTACGCCGCTCTCAAGGTCATCGAGCTCGGCGGCACCGTCGTCTCCCTCTCCGACAGCAAGGGCGCCATGATCGCTACCGAAGCCGCCGGCTTCACCCCCGAAGTCATCGCCAAGATCGCCGACATCAAGACCGCGCGCAAGCAACTCACCGAGCTCTCCGACCCCAAGTACAAGTACATCGAGGGCGCGCGCCCCTGGAAGCACGTCGGCAACGTCGACGTCGCCCTCCCGTCCGCGACCCAAAACGAGGTCTCGGGCGACGAAGCCGAGGCCCTCGTCGCCGCCGGCTGCAAGTTCATCGCCGAGGGCTCCAACATGGGCTGCACGCAGGAAGCCATCGACGTCTTCGAGGCGCACCGCAAGAGCTCCAAGAACTCGGCCATCTGGTACGCGCCCGGCAAGGCCGCCAACGCGGGCGGTGTCGCCGTCTCCGGTCTCGAGATGGCGCAGAACAGCCAGCGCATCAAGTGGACCAGCGAGGAGGTCGACCAGAAGCTCAAGGACATCATGGAGTCTTGCTTCACCAACTGCCTTGAGACGGCCAAGGAGTACGTGAGCCCGGCTGAGGGCGAGTTCCCGTCGCTTGTTGCTGGCGCCAACATTGCCGGTTTCTCGATCGTGGCGAACGCCATGTTCCAGCAGGGTGATGTGTACTAGATTGGTTTTGTTCGCCGTTAGAGGCTGTCTGGTTTCTTTTTCGGTTGGAGAAAAAACCCCTCGAGAGCCGTTGTCATGATCAAGACGGCCTTTTTTGGGGGATTGTTGGGAGCAGACTCGGCGCGGAAGAATGATCGGATGTAAATATCTGTATATGAAATCGAATACGAAATTAACGTCAACAAGACCACTACCCACTACGCTTTTTGTCCTTGGTGACCTGCGCAACGGGTTCGAGCATACGTCCTCGTGGCATCTGCGTGTTTGGCGGACGTTGTCGCTGTACAACTCACACTGACTCGCGCTTGCGCAACCCCAGCACGCCTTGCCATCCCCTCACTCACCACGAGGAACCTCTGCCTAGACAAGTACCCCAGCCTTCCATGGCCCAATCCTGCGACCCAGAGGCGGGGATAGGTGTATTATGCCACCATTCCAGGCCCCCAGCGCCAGTAAATCGATTCGATATCCGAACAGTCAGCCACCTCCCGCAGCCTCCGCATCTCCGCCCAGCGCAGAAGCTCGTCCAACACATTTCGAATGCCTATATCTGCAGTGGTGACGACACCGCGTCCGAGCCGCGCACGTCGTATCGTCTTCATCCTCGAGGAGGAAGCACGGCGACCAGAGCCGTCGTCAAGACTCCAGACTCCAGACTCCAGACTCCAGCGCTTTTGTGAGCCAGAACGCCTTCGAGTCCTCAACCGCCTCTTCGTCGCGCTGCGGGCACGTAGCCTTTTCTTGCTCTGGAGCTTGGCAACGGCGAGGGAGGGCTCCGCGGCGCGGTGGGGAGTTGGTGCGCGAGGTTGTGCCGTGATGGGGCGGCGGAGGGTGTCTGGTTGGGGCCCGCCAGATGTGCGGGTTGGAGTTGGGGGTGGCGTTGAAGGGAGATTGGGACCGGTTGCTGATGTGTGGCCAGGGGGGGTGGAGTGAGTGATGGGGGGTGGTGATGGGGGGTGGATGGGTTCTGGAATGAGGCTTGGTTGGTTGGTTGGTTTTGGCGGGACTGTGCTTTTGGGATATGGGGGGAGGACGCCTGGTCTGCGTTGGGGGAAGGAGCGAGTCAACGTGGAGCGATATGTCAAGGTAAAGTAGACGGTTTCCATCGTGAGGACGTAACGCGTGGACTTGGGTGTGTTTGAAACATGGAAAAAGATGGACTTGGAGTGTTGCGTTGTTGAAGTAACATATCTAGTCTGTTTCCGTCTGTCATGAGATCGAAACGCGAGGACTTGGACATGTTTGAAACAGGGAAAAAAAGATAGACTTGAAGTGTTGCGTGCTCGAAGTAAATTGAGTCTGTATCCGTCCATCATGAGGTCGAAACGCGTGGACATAAACGTTAGATGGGCGTATTCCCGCACCCAAAAAGAACAAAAGGAACACAGAACGTTTGCTCTGAGGGTACCGACCGTCGAAGATCGGAACATGAGAAATCGTAAAATCCAATTTCGCTTTTCCCGGCGCTGAGCTACAAGCGGGGATTGAGCCCAAGTGCTGCAATCGATGTGGATGGTGATCAGAGTTGGTGGTTCGAAGCCCTCGTTGTGAGGGATTGGGCCCATCTGACTTTACCATGGTAACTTAGCCGTGTCGAGCGCTCGTACTGGGGGATGGAACACGTTCGAGCGAGGTTTAATCTATGTTGATACGAGAACAAGAGGTGGGAATTCGATGCTCCGCGCGTGTAAGTTACCGGTTCCAAGGTGATTCGTGCAGGGCCTCGTTAGGTGTGGCTTTGAGGCCGAGGCGACTTCTCACGATGCCCATCATCAAGCAGGTAGGGGTATGGGTGTAGTCGCAGTCGTAGTCGCAGTCGTAGTCGCAGTTGCAGTTTCGCAGTTGCAGCTTCGGTCGTAGTCGCTGTATAGGTGTAGAGAGAGCCTCAGAGATCACTGATTCGACTAGGTGTAGTGGCGGCAATATAGGGCGGAGTTCCATCCCATGTACAATTACCAATTTACCCTTGTATAACTAACACAAGTCTCAGTGTTATACTACCTCTATGAGAGTATTTCCAAGTCCGTCTTTTGCTTGCACGACACAAGGTGCACTCCCAACCTCATACAAACTCTCATCCGAAACTGTCCAAGCCTTGAACCCAAGTTTATTCATCAGTGCACTTGGAGTCACGCGCGTCTGCATTTTGTTGGGTTTAATTGAAGCATTTTGGCCCTTCTGGCCCTATGGGCTGCTATCTACACCCCCCCTCCCCCCACCTTCCCACCACGCCTCACTCACGGCGAGCCCCGGACCTGGCCTGGAGCCAGGCCCGGAGCTCCCGGACCTCCTCCTCGAGGCGCTCCCTCAGCGCCCTCCCCTTCCTCTCCTCTCCCATCCCCGTCCTCAGGAGGCGCCTCACGCCGTAGTCGTTCGCCAGGCGAACGAGCTGGGTCTCATGGAGGTTTCCCACCATGGAGCTCTCCGCCTGGCGAACGCGCTCGGCGTCCTGCGCCGCCGCGAGCTTGGTCCAGGCCGCCCACTGGGGGTGGGCCTGACCGGCGCGAGCGCGGAGGTTGGCGCGCTCGGCGGCGGCGGCGCGGACCGCATCGATGTTGGCGTTGATGCGGGAGCGTTGTTGGCGGAGGGCCTCCTTGAGGACGAAGAGCTTGATGGAGAGGAGGGCCTCTGGCCACTCGACGTTGATGGGGGTGTTGCTGCGGACGAAGGCGTCCAGCTTGCGCCAGTCGGCGGAGGAGAAGTTGACTCTGGCGGAGCCAAAGGAGAGGGGGGCCGGGATTGGGATGTCGGCGGGGACGGCGGACGGGACTTCCGTGAGATCGACGGGCTCGCGGGGAGGAAGCGGGAACGGGTTGTAGTTGTCGCTGGCGTCGATGTCGTCGGTGAAGGGATTACCCGCTGGGATCGGGACTCCGGCTAAGTGGGGATTGTTAGCTACTGTTGTTTAAGTCACTGAACTTGAGATTCGTACCCTGCGTCATCCTCTTGTAGTTCCTGGGACGCTCAGCATGGACATGGCGAGTTTCCTCTCGGCCGTAGGCAGCAGCGCTGGATGAATCGATCGTGAGATTCGGAACTGGTGCGACCTTCTTCTTCGGACTCTTGTCGACCTTGTGGCTGTATCCTAGACCATAGGCTGCGGCGCTGGAGGGATCGACGACCGGCTTTGGCTCAGGCTTCCTCGATCTCGACGGCATCGCTGGCTCATCATTTGGCTTCGGGGCAAACTTGCCAGGAGTCATGAGTTGGGACTTGCGGACCACGTTCTGCGCGGCCTTTGAATTCTGCGCGGCCTTAGACTGTTCCGTACCGATAGTAGGTGTGCCATAAGCCTCATAGTAGGGAGTCTTCGGGTCAGACTTTGGATCAGACTTCGGGAAGTTAGGAAGGTCGAGTGGGTGTCCCTGTGCAGCCTTGGACTGTTCCGTGCCAAGATTAGGAGTGGCATAAGCCGCATAGTAAGGAACCTTCGCGTCAGACTTCGGGAAGTTGGGAGGGTCGAGTGGGTGTCCCTGCTGGACCTTTTCGAGCGCGCGGTGGAAACCAATAGGGTCGGAGATGGAATCGTGAGCCTGATGCTTCGACTTTTGCTCATTCATGGTCAACTTCTCGAAGGAAATAGCTCGGTGGCGCTCCTTGGACGGGCTCGAGGGGTTGGAGCGTTGGGTCGAGGTGACGGGCTCAGCTGGCGTCTCCATGGCCAGGCGGTGGCGGTCACGCTTTGCGGCATCGGCAGCGCCAAAGAGAAGATCTATGTGCGAATCAGCATTCAGTCACTTTTGATTCACCCAGGCATGGAAGTTACTTACCATTTTCCGCCTTGGCTGTGCTGGCTGAAGAGTGCTCAGAAAGACTCGGCTCGGGATCCTTCTTGAACCACGGACGAGTGTAATGCGCGGGAGCATCGTACTTGTAGGGTGCGACTTTAGTGGAGAAGGGTGGGAGGGTATAGTCACGCTGCGTGGTTCCGACGGGGTTGCGAAGATGATCTATGTGCGGGTCATTATTGAGCTCCTCAACATAAGTGCTGAACACCTTACTCTCGTCGGCGCCAATGGAAGGATCTCCAAAGGAGCGACCCGTCAAGTTCTTCGGCATGCCAGTCGGAGTGGCCATCGCGATCTCACGCTCAAGCTTGAGCTCTGGGTCATCGGTCGCGGCGCTGGAAGCCTTAGCCTGGCGGTCCTGGTCGCGCTTCTGGGCGGCAGTGACCCATTTGAGAAGATCTAAATAGGTGTGAGCATCGAATTTCCCGTCGCGGCCACTGGAATCGAAATACTTACCGTTGTTCGTCTTGCTATCGTTGGCTGGAGCTGCGCCGGTGCTACCGAGCGGTGGAGTCAGGTTGCGGACCTTCTGAGTGCGCTTCGGGGTGGTCTTTGGAGTAGCAGGAACGACATCAGTAGCATCGATATATCCATAATAGAAGTCGGACGAGTAGTTGGACGTGTCTGAGATGTCTTCCCATACCGTATCCTTGTCGCTGCGCAGCGTAGGCGGCAACGGCGGGGTGCTGCTCTGCTGAGCGAAGATGTTTGGGATGCGAAGGCGACCGGGCGTCTGGGGGCGCGCCTTGTCGTCCTTCGGCGTCTGGGGGCGTTCATCAGACATTTTGGCTTTGATGCGCCGACTGTGTTTGCTTGTGTTCAAGTTGAAAGGGAGATGGATGGGTGATGGAAGTGAAAGGATGCAAGAAGGTCAAAGATCTTGGGGGTGACGGAGATTTGGAGGAGCTGGGGCGAGAGGTGAGCTTAGGTGCAGAGGGCAGGGCTTAGGGCCAGAGGGCAAGAGAAATTAAGTGACCCGCGTGCAAAGCCCTAAGAGACGCAATCTGAAAATGCACAGCTGATGAGCCGCCTGACCAGGCCAACGGATGAAATCCAATATGAACAGCAGCAATGTTAACTTGCCTTCCACACGACGCAGTGAGCATCTCAAACGCGGAGCGTTTGTTATTTTTTTACTTAGGAGCCTGGCACACCGCGATGTCCTACTAACGTACCACCTACCTGGAAGTGCTTGCAATAACCACCATTATCAAGTACTGTTCTTGAGCTGCATCCATAGTCCTGCGAGTAGTGCCCACGGATATCAGCATGACAAAAGGACCACTGCTGAGCTACATCAGTACTTGCATGGGACAAACAGTTGACTCGCAGTATGGCGGGGTTTTCATCCTCAACATCTCACCTGAGTGAGTGTGCCTGCTGCCTCGAGTACAAACGCGAGAAAGAGACTTACCAATCATGCCCGACTCAACCCTTCGACCCAAGCAAAACTTTGAAAACTCCATCCTCCGCTTCGACCAGTAAGCTCGCGACAGTATTTGCACTCATGTCGTAACCGAAAATGCTAACTTGGACCTTACCATTAGAGAGAATTGCCACGGCAAAGAGAAGTCCCAACCTCCATTTCTACCACCACCAAACATTGAATCGAACCGGAGAATAGAAGAAGAAACGCTGGAACAAAGTCACACAACCAAATAACCCCAAGGGCATGGAACCTGGGGGCAAGAGGGAAACCAAATTTTTACGTCACCCAGAATGATGCCAGCTCATCCTATCGTTATGCCCATGGAAGTCTGCTTCCTGTACCACATACGGACAAAGCACTGCAAACGTTCTATGCTTATGTTACACACGAGATCTCATCATGCAAGGACGCAGTAATCATCTTGACCTGAAGGTCACGTTAGTATTCTGGGTCACGGAGGGCAGACGAGTCAAGAAATTTTCCAGTTCACCAACAACTGAGTTCAGAAAGTCGTGTTGAATCAAAGAAAGTTGATGGTATATCAGACAGTGCTCCCTTCATGTACAAGGAAGCTAAGGGAAGCACCAGCCAAATGCATGGAATCTGAAAGCAAGGGAAAAACCAAAAATCTACGTCACCCAGAACTACGCCAGCCCGACCCATCGTCATACCCATAACCCGTCTACTTCCTGTACCACATACGGGTGATCTATTGCCAGGTTAGTGTTACATATTTGCTTGGACAGAGGATTGCAAACATACCTTCGTGTGCCTCATCTTCTTCTGCAGCTGAAAGATACCGAACATGAGCGCCTCAGCCGTTGGCGGGCAACCAGGCACATAGATATCCACAGGCACGATCCTATCGCAGCCCCTGGTAACCGAGTACGAATAGTGGTAGTAACCGCCACCGTTCGCGCACGACCCCATAGAAATGACCCATCTCGGGTCAGGCATCTGGTCGTAGACCTGGCGCAGGGCGGGAGCCATCTTGTTGGTGAGAGTGCCAGCGACGATCATGACATCGGATTGACGCGGGGAAGCGCGGAAGATAATTCCGAGACGGTCCTGGTCGTAGCGCGGGGTGGAGAGATGCATCATTTCGATGGCGCAACAGGCGAGGCCGAAGGTCATGGGCCAGAGGGAGCTTTGGCGGGCCCAGTTGGCTACTTGGTCGAGGGTGGTGCTGGGGGTTGCGTTAGCTGTGGTGGTCTTCTTGATTCCCATCATGCTTGAGGTCCGACAAAGTTGCCACTCCCAATATCATCGCCCATGCGCAAGATAGACGACATACAGTGCATATTGAACCGCACCCTTCTTTCCTTCCTGGCTCGGCAGTGGCACCTCGCGTCTTTCCTTCTTCATGGGCAATGGCGCGCCAGGTCCATCATGGATAAGACCCGGCTTTTGCATAGGCGTAGCATCGTTCTTCGTGGAGCTTGAGATACCGGCGGTAGCGCGCAGCGGGAGAAGAGCGGTTATCGGCTTGGCTGCGGACACGGATCAGTATATATACTGGAGCAGTGGCGGGGACACGGGGAAATGGTGGGAGCCCGGCGGGCCGAATAGACATACCTCTGAGCGCTATTGAAGCGGCGGATCTCGTAGACGACAACATTGTGCACAACCGTACGCAGAGTAGAAAGGAAAAGCGAAAGAGGAGAGATTAGAAGGAGGACACCGAGGCAGTATAGGTAGTAGAGGGTGGCGGTTGGCTTGGCTAGCGGTCGAGGGTTGATGTCGTCTTAGAGGCACCCTAGCACCGTTCGCTTACGCGCTGCCAATCAGCCCAACAGCCGCAACCTTATTCGCCGACCTGCCGTCTTCACCTCACGCGGGGAGTCGGAGCTACCCCAGCACGCTGACCGGGAGAACAAACAACACCTCAGCGCAACGACCACCTCTCCCTAACCACCACCACACGCATGTAGCCGCAAACCGCCAACCTCAACCATGGCCGCCCGCGTGCCCTCAATCGCCTGCATCGGCGTCATCGGCAAACTCGTACCTCCTCCAAGCTTTCCCATCAACCCCCGCGCCGCTAACGACCTGCCCCAGAACAACCCCCTCCACATCTCCCTCTTCCCCGCGTCCTCTCGCTCCCCCCTCGAATTCACATTCCTACTCTCCTCCTCCCTGGATATCTTCGCCGCGCGCCTCCCCTCCAAGACCGTAGAGCAAGACTTCGGCCTCCTGCAAGCTGTCGATGAGCGCCTGGCCATGTACGGCTGGTTGACCAACACCGGCATTAAAATCGTTATCATCGTGGATATGGAGGGGAAGCCGGCGGGGGTGGGGGCCGAGAGTAGGAATAGTGCGGCGTTGGGGCTGGGGTTGAAGGATGCGGATTTGAAGCCTGTGAGTTGGGTTGATATCGGATGAGCTGTCTCGTGGTCTTGTGTTACTGATGCATGTTGTTCATTTGCAGGCCTTTAGAGCTTTGCAAACGGCTTATGTTGGACTTTTGCGCAACCCGTTCTACGACCCAGAAGCTCATTCGCCTGCCGCAGCTGAGGGAAATGTGGGTTCTACGCAGATTACGAGCCGTCGCTTCATCGATGAAGTCAAGAGGGTCGGCGAGACATGGGCGCCGGGAATGACGACGCTATGAACGTTCTTGTTCGGACCGAGATAACGCCCATTTGAGGCGTCGTCGAACGCCCAAGTCCTCGCACCACCTATCACAGAAGCATGCGTCGCGAACGAGATGGATGCATGTGGATACTCATCATACGAGGCACGTGTATAGGATGTGGAAGCGAGCTACATTCATGCTACGAGAGCTCTCTATCCCGCATCTAGTGAATTCGACGCCAACCGTTGGACTGCTGTGTCCAGATGCGCCGAGGGAAACATATACCTAATCGGATTCTCGCTTCTCATGGGCAGCGCGAGGATATAAAGTACAGGCAGGCAGTAAGACCTTAGAATAGAATGGGCATCCAGATCCAGTAGCTTGGCCAATCAAGGCATCGGAATATGTCGAACCTCATAACTTAGCCTTTTCCTGTGGGCTCGCGGTGGCTTCCTTGTTCAGCGTGACACTCCCATTTCCGCCCTCGCCGAAGAAGATAACTTCAACAGTCAGATCGTCCCTGCATCACGATGTCAGCCAGCAGATTACCTCACTGAGAACTCGACCCCATCAAGACTTACCTGTACCGTCTCGAGTAAGGACTAGGCAGCGTCAGGAGCGCGCAGACCTGATCTGTGTCTCTTCCGCCCAGCGCATTCCTCACAAGATGCGTGGCAACGTTCTTGTCCTGGACGACGAACCTCTCATCCTTGCCTGGCTCCATACCCCATTGCCTCTGTCTAACAGGAGCTCTCTGGCCAGCGCCGTCCCCAGCGCCGTTCTTCTCGACCGGCAGCCCTGCCTGTTTGCTCGTGCTCCACCAGCTCTTCAGCCAGCTCTGCGATTGATCGCCATTCTTGCCCTCAGCCTGCGCGTCCAGCCACTGCCCTACCAATCCCACAACCTCATCATTCGTTAACATTTCCCACAGCCCATCCGTCGCCATGACCACAAAGTCTCCCCTCCCTGGCTCGACCTTTGTCGTCGTGACCACTGGCTCCGCTGTCACATATGGAGGCGTCTTGAACAAAGAACTCGGCGTTCTGCCAAAAAACTTCTTCATCTGCCTTTGCGTCTCAGCACTCCATTTGTAGACAGCGTCGCCGAAGGCTCGGGAAGGCTCGAGACCGCCCAGGATGCGTCCGTTGCGGGTTACGTCGGGCTCGTTGGGATGCTCGGCTCGGAGACGCGCGTCTTCGGAGGGAGTGCCGCCGGTTTGGTCGATGGAGAGAGCTTCTGCGATCCATTTGCCGGAGGAGGGGGAACGGCGGCCGAGTACGGCGCGAGAGTCGCCGGTGCAGGCGACGCGGAGGGTGGACGAGGCGGAGTCATAGAAGGAGAGGAGGCCGCAGGAACCGCTCAATGCAGGCTGAAGGAGCTGCACGGCGACGGACTTGGAAGTCTCCTTGAGTGCTTTCTGGACTGAGGTGTTTACGATCTCGTTGTCAAGGCGCACGAAGCCCGTCTTTATGGCGGCGTCGATGGCCTGAGGAGAGGGATACTTGAGGGAGGGGTCTGCGAGGGCGGATTTGTAAGTACTGTTGAGTTCGCGGGCGACGAATGAGATGAGGGATTCGCGAAGCTTGGCAGAGGTTACCCAGCCGCTATTTTTGGTGTTAGAACATGAGTGCCCCAATTGCGAGGCTTGTTCAGACATACCTGTGTCCGTCGAAGACACCCCAGAACATCCAATCACTGGTTGTTGAACCGTCAGCGGGCGAGGCAATGCTCGGTGGTACCTCGATGATCTTCTCGGCGTGGTCATCCTCAATGATCGGGTTGCTGGGTATCTGAACCACGTCGTAGCGTACGACGCCCTTTCCACGCCCAATGAGCCATGACTCTTCGTTCGTCCTCAACTTTTGGGTTGCTTGCTCAGGCGATAACATCTCGAGTACTTGTGTTCCGAGGCCGTTCTGAGTTTTGGACAAAGGGGTGCCCTCAGGAATTGTAGTAAGGTAGAGTTGATCTTGCTGGATGACCAGGGCGCGACGTGTAGCTTCGGCAGCGTCTTCAACTGTACCACTTGGACCAGACGGTTGAGCTGCGGTGAACGCGCTGGAGGTAGCGAATCCTCTTGCCTGTGAACCAGCAACAGACACGGCACTGGTGGGCGAGTTCTCGAGCGGACTCGCGTTGTTGGCTTCCTTCCACGAATACCAGGCCCCAGCGGCGACGGCCGACGACACCAACGCCACCGAGAAGCTCTTGAGCTGCATAGACGACTGTAATGCCTGAGTGTTTGCTGAACCGCGCCTTGTAGAGAGCGCACGCGCGGTTACAGCATGGTTCGGCGTGAATAGGGCGGAGCGGGACCGGACGACAGCTTTGCGAAGGCCCGGGCGTCGGACAAAGCGGCAAACTTGAATTCCTGCCCGACGCATTGATGAGAGGAGGTGACCGTGGTGGTCGAAAGTCTGGGGAAGTTGAGATGGCCGAGGTTGGCGGCTCGGAAGGGAATCTGGATGGTGAGGCTTAAGGGTGATCCCGGCGCCGCGGGCATGAACTTGAAGCGGGCCGACGACACCCGCCGCCTCTCCCGATCGCTGAGGTCATCGCCGCTGTTCTTTTGTTCTCCAGACCCAACACCATAGCAATACTGCCACGTGCCCGCCCGCACTGTTCCAAGCGATATCCACGTCCAGATATGTCGACCCGCGCCTTGCGCAAGGCTCAGCGCGAGCTTGAAGAGAAGAGGCAGCAGGAACTATTGGCCGCTGAAAACGAGGACGAAGAGTCAGAAGACGATGCCGCGCCCCAGGCCACGACCAGTCTGTTCGCTATGCTAGGCGCAGATGATGAAAATAATGATGACGAAGAGGAGGAGCAAGAAGAACCAGAAGAAGACACAAAACCGTCCGAATCAGAGCAGGCATCCGCGCCGAAAGTGAAATCATCGAATGCGAAGCGGAAGAAAAAGAAGAAGGCCAAAGGCGGCGCAAAGTCGTCTACGGGAACACCTCCGACAGGTCAGCCTGCGAAGTCTGACATGGACGAAATCGATCTTGCACTTCAATCCTTGAAGGTTGCGAACGCAAAGGGCAGCCAGGCAGAAGCGACTACGAGCACGATTGATCCAGCGGTACAGGAAGTCCAGAAGCTCTTATCGATCGATACCGCAAGCTTGCACGCTGCGAATGAAATGCGCCGGCTTTTTGGACGTGTTGCTCTAGAAGGTGACAATGATGATGCTCAGCCTGCACCTCGAGGCGGGCGCCGGGCAAGAGCCGTACAGCAAGGTCTCGCCGGCGCGGTTGCCGGCCGCAATATGCCTGGTGGACAAGGTCTTGCGTCTTTGGCGTTGCGGAGAAATATCTTCATACAGGGCAAAGATGAGTGGCCGCGTGCAACTGGAGGTGGTCTCGGTATGGAGATTGAAGAGAAGCGAAGCGATGGCACGGTGCTTTATAAGTTTGTGCATAACAGGTCATATCAAGATGTCCAGAGTCAATTCGATTCATGTGTTGCATCTATGGATCCGAACAGGATGGTGCAATTGCTGCAGTACAACCGTAAGTGTTACCCACACAGATCTCTCTATACTGCATGCTACAAGTACTCATTCGTCGTAGCATACCACATATCTACGCTTCTCCAGGTCTCTGAAATCGCCAAACAGGAACGTGATCATGCCACCTCTGGCGACCTCCTCGAGCGCGCCCTCTTCTCCTTTGGCCGCGCCGTCCACTCATCTTTCTCCAATAATCTCTCCCAGGGTAAGGCCAGACTGGACTTCCGGCGGCCAGAGAACCGCGAGTTTTGGCTCGCAGCATGGCGCTACATCTCCAACCTAGGCATGCGCGCCACCTGGCGAACAGTCTATGAATGGGCCAAACTGCTCCTCAGTCTGGATCCCGAGAACGATCCCTACTGCGTCAGACTTGTTATCGATCAGTTTGCGGTAAGAGGAAGACGGTTGCAAGATTTCGTAGACTTGGCCACGAGCAAGTTCTTCCAGGGGAGATGGAAGCAGCTGCCGAACATTCAAATGACACTGGGGCTGGCATATGTCAAGGAAGGTGATGCGGGCAAAGGCCAACAGCAGCTGTTCTCTTCGATAATACCATACCCTTGGGTTGCAGCGCGCCTCTTCCAGGAATTGGAGATCGACGATGTTCCGCCAGGCGTTTGGGGCAAGCAGCCGCCAACGCCATTTGCACAATTGCTAACGGAGTCCTACGTCCTTCGCGCGAAGGATATATGGAACACGCCGGAGGCCAAGAAGCTACTCATTGAGGTCGCCTCTGCTGTGTCTACCGGCCCCGCCGATCATGGTGCTCTGGAAAAGCATATCGACAGGGATGTTGCGCGACACATACTGCTAACGGACAACACAGCGCTCATCAACCTTATTCCAAGATCGCTCACGGCACAGATGGAATCGTCTTCGGATCCACTACCACCAGAGGACAACATGCCTTCATACACGACTCAATCACACGTTGGGCAACGGCAAGAAGTGCGCACAGTAGAAGAGGTTCGACAAGAGTACAACACCCTGCGCACCTTCTTCGAGAGCATCATGCCATGGTTCAGACCAGGAGATGACCCAGCCCAACCTGCCACCGGCACAGAGGATACCGCAGATGGTGCTGCAAACGCCCGGACCGAGCCAACGGAGGCAGATGTGGAAAGGGCATTTACGGAGGCCGGCGTGCCTTTCAACGAAATCTGGGAGCGGGCAGAGAGATTCGCGACACTGCAGCATGCGGTGGACGTGCTTGAAGGGCGGGACAACACGCCGGCTGCAGCGTTGAACACAGAGGCGGACCTACCAGAAGAAGCCCTTGCCGCAGCGGAGGACGCAGAGCATGACGAAGCCAGGAATGAGCACGCGGCAGGATAGGGTGGCATGACTGCGGAAAGGAATGACTCTGCAGCACAGCAGTCTGGGGCCGCGGCCAAAGAAGCATAGCGAGTCCAGCGCATAGAATAAAAGTAAAGACGAAACAATGCAAATGATTCAAACAGCAAAAGAGCTCGATGCGGGCGGCGATGTACGAGTCCTGGGTTGCTTGTTGGCGGTTGTATTGGCGTTCTGCGTACGCGGCCATTGGCTGGCCCTTGCGCCGTGTGGTTTATTGTTCCTGTCCCTCGCCCGCAAGCTAAACCCTGACCAACACCACCAGATTGACGTCGCCAAGCGGGGGGTCAACAAGACCGCGAAAAGCATGAGAGCCTGACCGTCCAAGAACATCCTGTCCGCCTACGACTCTATCGCTAGTCATATTAATAGCCAGCCTGTCAACACCCTATCCATAAGCCTCCGCACGCTCTTCCGCCTGCCCTGTACGCCCGTTTCCCTTTCTCTCCGCCGCCTCGTCCGGTACAGATCAAACAGCCTTCGCAGGGGTATACATACCTCAGAGGCACTCAGGGCCCGATTACTGGGAGGCGCAAAGGTTCACTGATATCGGTACGTTTATGACGACGCTCCTGCTCCTGCTCCTGCTCCTGCTGCTGCGTAGTATATCTACGCCGCCTTGTCCGCGTCTTGCTCGTGTTTTGGGTCCCCCGTTGCATCCCCGTCTCTCCGTGGCCTTGATTGCCCTACGCAGCAAAGCATGGAGGTCGTCCGCATCGGCATTCCTTCTACTACGACCCTCAACGTGCGCAGAAGACGACTAACATGGTCCAACAAGCCTATGAGAGCACATATTGCGCAGCGCGCCAACCGGCTGCGCAGCTCCTCCCTCAACGCCGTACCTCCGCCTCTCACCTCTTCCGATTACTCCCTTCCGCTCGCAAAAGTTGCCGCTAGTATCTTGTACCGTACACCCATACCTTCTCGCGACAATCTCCCTATCTATATTCTTAACGCCGCCGCTTTCCCCGATACCAATGAATTCGACTACGACGATCTCTTGCCATATGTGTTAGCCAGATTACCCGGAGAGGATGAGTTGATCAGCGGGACCGAATACGAGGTTATATTCTTTGCTGGTGGTGGGGATGGCAGCGCGACCGGTGGTGGAGGGAAGAAGAATAGGCCGGGTTGGGGGTGGTTCCTGCAGGCGTACCACGTACTGAGTCGGGCAATGAGGAAGAGGTTGCAGAAGTTGTATATTGTGCATGAGAGGAACTGGGTCAGGATACTGGTTGAGATGTTCAGTACTATTGTCAGTCCGAAGTTCAGAAGGAAGATTGTGCATGGTGAGTTCTGCTTTAGATTGCGGGAAATTGTATCGCGAAGAACGGTTGGGTTCAGGCTGTATCCAGGCTTCAGGGTTTTATTTTATGCCCGGTCGAAGGAGAGGTCTGGCTCAGGCAATCATGTCTTCCTTGTTCTGGCCGATCTTGCAGATTATGGCCTTCATGCTGACCAGACTCAGTTTCAACCCTCACCCAACTCGCCCTCCATATTCCTATCGAAGACCTATTGATACCACCATCCGCCTACCTACACGATCGCCGATTGTCGCCAGACATCCACGCACCTTACGCCAGTGGGCGCCGTGCTTTCAGCGTCCGGCAGCCTTTCCCAGAAAATGCGAAGGGCGAGACGAGATTACCGAGAGTACTCCGCGAGACGACGAGCTTCTTGCTGCTCGAGCCCAATATTAAGACAGAAGGCCTTTTCCGGATCCCGCCGCACTCTCGTTTGAAGGAGGTTCTCCGCGAGGCCTATGACAGGGGACAGAAGTTCATTCTGTGGAAAGAGAATGATGTTATGCTTCCCATCCCAGCGTACAGGGGAGCCGAGGCCACGCAAGCCATCATCGATGAGGTCGATTCCAAGGATTCGTATGGCGTGTATCTGGCAGCCGGTCTGATCAAGACGTGGTATGCGGAACTTCGGCAACCACTGTTCCCACAATCGGCGTACAGGGAGCTGAGGAGCAATTTTGGGGATATCGACGACCCGCCTACGCTGGAGCGACTCACGGATCTGATTTCACCAAAGTCAGAATGGTCGGCGATCCCCGTCATCTCAAGAGCTATCATGATTCGGCACCTGCTGCCCATGCTCAGCATTGTCGCAATGCGCGAAGAGGACAACAAGATGAGTCCAGACAACCTTGCCGTCTGCTTTGCGCCGACTCTCGTTTGTGGGCCCGATCAGCTAGAGGATGCCAAGATGTCCTCCATCATCCGCCGCATCCTTGCTGCCGCCATTGAAGAATGGGACGAAGGTCTTCGGGAGGCTTGCGAGGTTGACGAGAATACGTTTGCTCATGAACTCATGCCCCCCAGCAACTATGAGGACTACGAAGACCCACTCGAAGCACCTCCTCGCGCAACATCTAGCCATTCTTCGGGATTGGCTATGTCTCCCACCTCAGCAACAGAAGCCGGTTTCGCAGACTCTGAAAAGCAATTCTCTGGCATCACTCTCGAGGATAATGAGGCCCCAGAGCAGGCTCCAGCTCTACCGCCCCGTCCTTCAAGTGGTCGCACCCCTTCGAGTGGCCGCCCTTCTGGCGCTAAAGTCACTTCTCCTACCTCCGCGACGCATCTCGCTTCCCCCATCAGCCCGACCAGCTCCGACGACTCTCGAGGAAGCTCGATCCCGCGCAAACCCGCACCACCAGTCATCATCCCCCCACGGTATTCCGCCGTCATGGGTGACGATGCCGGGAGTTCAGCCGCCGCAGCAACGACCGAAAGCCCACTGAACTACGCAGCAACAGCAGATGGCTTCGCACCACCACGCAAGTCAGAGTGGAGCGTGGACGAGAAGCAAAAGGACGGGGATAAGTCTGGTTCTGGTACAGCTGGCTCTTCTTCTCTTCCCTCCATCATTGTCCCGAAGCGCAAAGCCCTGACTGCTGTGCAGATCGGTAATGCAGAGAGCGGCGGCGCCGTCGTCAGCCCGACTGCTGAGATCAACATCGCTACTGCTGCGGCCGAGGCCGCGAGAAGGAGACCCTCTGCCAGCGAAGATTCTCAATTTTACTCAGCGCCCTCTTCGCAGCCCATGTCGCGAGAGGCGTCCAGCGGAAAGTCGTCTCCGAGTTCAACTAGCCCGGCAGTTCTTTCACCGCAGCTCTCGGGGCCTGAGCATAGACGCCCCAGTCTATCTCCCTCTGATGCAGAATTCGTCTTCAAAAGACCCGACCTCCCCGCCTCCGCCTCCGCCTCCGCCTCCTCCTCCCGCCGCCCCTCTTTCACCTCCCTCTCCCCAACCACACCCGACATCCCAGGCGAATACGCCCCACGCACCACCCGCACCTCCCGCACCCCCACCATCACCTCCCTCGCCCGCCCCCTCTATCCCTCCAACTCCCCCCATCTCGTCACCCCCGCAGGCTCAACCTACCCGCCTCCGCTCCCGCAAGGCACGCCCAAACCGCGGGGAATGAGTCAGGGGCTTCTGAGACGGATGCCGAGTTTTGAACCGCCCCCAATTCCGAACGATGACAGGGGGAGGCGGAAATTGGATTTGAAGAAGAAGAGTGTGGAGGATTTGAGGAGGTTGTATGAGGGGAGGGCGGGGACGGGGGCGGAGACGGTTGGGGGGAGGGAGAGGGGGAGGAGTGTGGGTGCTAACGCGAGGAAGTCTGGGCTGTGATACTGGTTGTGATTGTGCTGGGGCTGGTGGTAACGGGGTATTCTTATGATTCTTACTGGGAATAGTGTGGGTGTTTGGGCGCGCGGGGGATTGTTCCTCATGCTAGACCGACTGCATTGCTATCAGATGTGCCAGTGCTTGCGGGTATGGCGATTTGCTTCCCTTTCTGTTCTCTCATACTAGATCTCGAATTTGTCGTTGTTGCCTCTGGACAAACTGGGTTAGGGTTTCTGAGGTTTGCAATCTACGTAATCTGCTTTTGAATCAGGCGGGATTTTCCTAAAATTCTTTGTTTTTGACTGGGTTTGAGTAATTTGATTACTTGAAATGCCGAAACGCTGCTAGGTTAATGATGGTACTTCTTCTGATGTGGTCCTTATTGACGATGCGTTGAGATATTCGAAGTTGTGAAGCCGATAAAGGACGGTCAGAAGGTAAGGGCCTGAGGGAGGTCTGGTACAAATCCTCGTGGTCATACCCGATTCAACGTTCCAGCTGAGGTCACTGCTGCGCTGGCTGACGTCGACATCTTCAGAATACAGGGCTGGTTTGCTTTCAAGATGCTGTATGGGCTTTCCTTCAGCCTTCTCCGCGAAATCCTCTGACTGCTCAAAAGTCGCCATAAACGCCGTTCTGGCTTCCTTCGACCACCTCATAAAAACCAAAACTTGCTTTGATAATCGCCATGACTATCGGTCTGGCTTCCAATGCCTCACCTCATGAACGCAAACACTCATACAGTACCTAAAACACCCTCACCTCGGCCTATCCGAGTCCCGACGTCGTTCTCAACATCCCGACATCCCGACATCCCGACATCCCGACATCCCGACATCCCGACATCCCGACATCCCGACATCCCGACATCCCGACATCCCGACAAGGATCCTTACTCCCCGGTCACCCCACGCGAGCTCGCTCACCTCCAGGGCTATCGTATCCGACCATTCGTTGCCACAACTCCGTCCGCGGGGTCATGCATGACAAGTTTCAGAACCCGTCTCACAGGCGCCTGCCGCCGCTCACCAATATATCTGTAGGCGACCTTCTCCCGCAAAACACCTCCGGCGCATATAGCAGCCAGTTCACTGAGTTTAAGCGCCGAGGAGAACGCAATGCATGCACGAGCATAGGTCTGAAGCATTTAGTCATGCACGTGCGAATCGTTCTCCGTGTAATTCAATGATGCGCGTCTGGTATAGTACAGTGCTACCTTACCTACCTCATCTACCGCCCAGAAACTAGGAGCGTTACGCTGAGAAACCGACAAGCGCCCCTTCCGCACATGTCGCCTCCCTACGCTCGCTGTTTTCCTTTCTCTTACTTGCATCTTCGTCTTCCCTTCGTTGCTCGCATCTCGTCTTCTGCTACTCGATGCTGTCGATGCACTGATGTCACGCCACCTTCTTCCCCTTCGATTCCCCTGAGGCACCGCTACCATGCACGCCATTACTAAACTCCTTCCTCTTTTCCTTTCCCTCTTCCTCTTCGCACCCGCACAAGCATCGGGTTACTGGTTCTTTGGCTTCCCCTCCCACGGCATATGGCACGGTTATGACGACCACCACGAGCGCCGGCACTACCATGACAGTCTCCCAGGTCCCCATCGCCACAATCACGACTACCCCAATGCTATTCCCGATGCGGGACGAGTGTCAGGCATCGTGGTCCGCGGCGGCGACGACGACACTCTGCAGTGTTTTACGGGCACGCTGGGGGGCGCTGCGCCTGCGATAACGGCGTCGGGGGATGGCGAGAGGGTTTATGAAGTTGAGGGGGATACGTTTGTAAGATATAGTCTCTTTGTTTTTGAAGGACGTGAGATGGAGTTGGCTGAGTTGAGTCAAAGATGGAGGGAAAGAAAATAGCACTGGGGGTGAATAGGGTCGAAGGGCCTGGTTTGAGATCCATTGATGACAAGAACGAAAACCCCTCTATCTTACTGTTGGACATGTTAACGAAAGGGGTGTTTCTAATGAGCATTGGCTAATGTGTCTTTTTTTCCGTGACTGATAGCCGGACTTTGCGTCTGCCGCGCAAAGAACTTGCGATGATCAGTTCAATACTTGTCAGGAGGTAAGGAGAACATCAAGTTTCCCAGTTCCAACGCTTGTTGCTTGAGCAGACCGATGAGATTCTGTTCCTTATTCCAGTCCATACTTATCACACCTGCCTTCACTAACTTGACACTCGCGACTACCAAATAGGCTGTGAATGCGAATGGCAATTCTGGCGATTTGACCTTGGAGGCTTGCTCAGAGCAACAAAGTAAGGCTCGGACCGTTTTGAGAACAGACTTCTGGATTGAGTGAAGAGACTGATCGCTCTGTTCAGGTGCTTGTCAGTCCGCGCAATCATCGGCCTCCGTTACGACGTTTGGTGCTGCTGCCGCTGCGACCTCTTCGGCCTCGTCTACTTCGTCAAGCTCTTCTAGCCCATCAAGCTCATTCAGCTCATCAAGCTCATCCAGCTCCTCAAGTCCTACCACCATTATCTCCACCTCATCCTCATCCTCATCTTCTTCATCGTCCACTCCTTCGACCACACCAACACCCACTTCCACAGAGTCGCCGCTTTCAGCATCTACTTACGTAGCCGAGACCACAGAGACGTCACATCTGGAAACATCCTCAATGGTCCTGATTGGGACGACGACCATCAATCTCGGGCCCGATCCGGAATTTCCGGACTTTGACATCATTTGCGACGCCTGAGTGGAAGCCGGCATCCCTTGCCTCGAGACAAGACGGACGGGAATGCTTGAAAACTTTATAGATGCTCAGGAAAGTGCCTTTTAGGCGCGCGAGCTCATTCCAAATGTTTTGAAAGTGTCCATTGCACAACAAGACCTCCGTGTTCACTCCATTAGGGGGGGGGGGGGGGTTGAGCTTGCTGCTGGAAGACGGAACACAGTACTAGTGGGTACTGGTTTTGAATATGATGCAGTGTTGATGGCATGAGACGACGCGAGCAAGACCCAATGATCGCTGTGTGGTGTACCATTTCCGGACACGGGGATCTTAGAGGCTCGAATCTGTGCCCACCTCGCACTCGAAGCCACAGCTAGTCAATTATGGCAAGCAGGTGTCGTACTTCAAAGAGGTCCTGGGGAGGACATGAGTCGAGAAAATGAGGGGGAACGGGGGACAAGATCAAAGACCAAAAGCGAGATGAAAGGACATGGCATGGGGGGAAGCTCCAGTCACGTGGACGCATACGTAGGTACAGAAAGCCTCGCGAGCCAAGTTTGAACGTCGTCGGGCGAGGAAGCCGTCAATCAAAGGACAGATCTGGGGCTGATGGTTGGATGTTCTGTGGTGCGTGACGAACAGCGCGTGGTGAACGTCCAGATCATCGATCCCGCTGGGCTTATGTGGTACCGGTCAGGCGCCTTATCGATAAGACAGGACGTCCTTTTCAGCCCTAACGCTTTGGCCGACCATCGGACGAACGCTGTCGATGGAGTCATACGGGAAAAAAGAATCCAGTCCTACACACTCACCTCAACAGACACACCACAACCCGTTCGCAGACCGAGTCCTTGTCACACAGTGTATATCTAGCGCCTTTTGATACCTATCGTCGTCATGTCCACCTGGGGCGAGCACTTCCGCGTCACTACGTATTTGCGCCCCTCCACCATCTTCGTCCCGAAGCCATTGAGCTGATAACCCACCCAGCTATGGCGAATCGCACTGTCTGTCAGTCGGCTGTATCGTCGACGGCGTGCCTCCGGGCATGCAGCTCACAGAAGCCGATATCCAGCCTCAGATGACTCGTCGCAGACCCGGACAAAGCGCAATCACCACTCCCCGCGATGAGAAGGACAAGGTCGAGATCCAGTCAGGTACCGAGTTTGGTATTACCCTGGGCACTCCCATTGGCATGCGTGTCATGAACGAGAACCAGAGGCCCAAGGACTACGGTAACAGCACCATGGACAAGTACCCCCGGCCAAGTCACGCAGACTGGACCTACTTGGAGAAGTACGGCGTCAAGGCTAGCAGTGGTGGTGGCAGGAGCAGTGCGAGAGAAACAATTGGTAAGGCACGCTATAGAACTGGCAGTGTCGCTGGAGGCTGACGCAACACCTAGGCCGCGTCGCTGGTGGTGCCATCGCGGAAAAGTACCTGCGCCTGTCCCACGGCGTCGAGATTGTGGCGTTTACCTCCTCCATTGGCAACAAGTTCCTCTTCCCCCCTACGCCTGAGCACCCTACCGCCTCCACGAACCCCGAGTTCCTTGCTCTCATCGACAAGATTACTCGCGAGACCGTAGACGCACACTGCCCTACCCGTTGCCCCGACGAGACAACAGCAAAGGCCATGGAGCGCCTGGTCGAGGAATACCGCGATCATCACGACTCCATCGGTGGCACCGTCACCTGCGTCATCCGCAATGTACCGACTGGTCTCGGAGAGCCCTGCTTCGACAAGCTGGAAGCCCTGCTAGCGCACGCCATGCTCAGCATTCCCGCGACCAAGGCTTTCGAGATCGGTTCTGGGTTCGGCGGCTGCCAAGTGCCGGGCTCAGTCCACAACGACCCCTTCGTGAAGGCCGCCGACTCAACACCAGGTCGCCCGCGCCTCATCACCAAGACCAACAACTCTGGAGGCATTCAGGGCGGTATCACCAACGGCGCGCACATTTACTTCACCGTGGGCTTCAAGCCCCCTGCGACGATCGGTCAGGCCCAGCAGACGGCCACCTACGACGAGACTGAGGGCGTGCTTGAGGCAAAGGGCCGTCACGATCCGTGTGTCGTGCCTCGTGCGGTGCCCATCGTAGAGAGCATGGCTGCCTTGACCATCATGGACGCTCTGATGGCCCAGGCGGCCAGGGCAGGCGCCAGAAGTATGCTGCCGCCGTTGAAGCAGGTTCTGCCCCTCCAGCATGGACCTAACGGAAATGCCGAGGGCGACAAGATCGAGGCGGACCGGTGAAAAAATGACCACGGTCTGTAGGTGAGTAAGTGAAGTGAGAAGAACGAAAAACAGACTATGTGTTTGGCTCATGCCACAAGTGTAAGAGAAAGCGCGCGTTTAGTCGCATTGAAAAGCATGCTCTTGTTCTTGCCCTTGCACTGTTTTCATGCTATCAATCGCCTCTGCATATTGGAGTTGGTCATGCTTTTTTCCATATCATCAATCTCAAGAGTCGAAATCAGTTTCATTTCAATATTACTATCCCATTCCGAAGTTATCTCGTGCGAGTCAATATGTGTTCATCAGATCTATGCCAGATTCAAACATATGGAAACGCATGGAGATACCACAGCTTTGCGCGAAGCTCTGTGGAGATACCGGCGCCACCGGCGCCATCTCGAACCAGAAAGTGACCTAACAATGGGACGGGTCTACTTGCCAACGTTGGAAGAGCAATTTTGGTCCCCAATGTCATGATGCTGACTCGTTCTGGAGTCATTTGAAGCAAATATGCGAGCACGTTTTCGAGTCAGCGCAACTTGTAACGATTCCAAATATCACTGGCGACTCCAGTCACTGCGACTCAACGATTTCGTTGTGCGGTCAATTGCGACGGTTGTAGTAAGGACTTGTCAACCAGTACATCCTCTGCGCAACCTATCCGACGGCATGAGATCATTACTAGTGTTACATGGCACTATCGTCTCTACCCAGCTTCGCGAAATCATACCCTTTCGTGTGTTCTCCAGCTGTCCTGATTTCCTGCCACATGCTTACGATCCTCCTCTCTCACCTATCCACGATATTTACCATACGCGACACAACACAGTAGCGCGGTCCTCGCCTAGGTACTTATCGCGTCATCGCCAACCATATCATCAATATCAGCCAGAAACCCCCAACACCCGCGCAAAAGCCATCTTCTCTTTATCTCCGACACGAAGGCGGCGCGGAGTCACACCCGGCTCCTCTGTCGGAAATGAAGTACGAACGGGATGGGAAGTGTTGGTGAACGGCCTCCTTTGTGTTGGGATGAGGTTGGACAAGACCTAAGCACGCAGGCTCGCACACCTTCCGAGTCGCCTGCCGGCCGCCTCCAGCTCGTCGGCAACCCGCAGCTTCGGAGCCAAGGAGCCTCAGCTCTGGGGCACGGGCTGCATGCACCGCGAGAATGTGGGAGCGTGAGTACCCGGCCGCTGGGATCTGGGGGTCTGGAGCCTGCGACATGTTACACGCGTTGTGGGCTACTGCACTTTGTCGTGTTTATCCTGTCGTCCTGGAAGTCTTTACTACTTTGTATATGCATCGACTGGCGTGGCGGTAAGGGTGGGAAGCAGCACGATCTCGCCTTCCCTGTCTCGATTGCGGCCTCCATGGCGCCCTGTCGGCGTGGTTGCCGAGGCAGCCGTCGGCCGGAGGCAGCAGTAACTGATCGCAGCAGCAGCAGCAGCACTCCATTCCAGGGTCAGTCGTCTATCAATCCATCTCATCCTTCTTCTCCAATCCCTCCTCGCACACATACACACACTCTAATCCTCTCCCTCAAATTCGAATGGGATCCACATGACCAATCACCCTCTGGTCCCCACCGGCCTCACCACAAACGAAAGACTCGCACCAAAAGCAACTACGTCTCCTCCAGGACAAAACATTCAAGCACACCATCCATGGCTCTACCCGTCCGGTCACCAACCTATTAGCCGCCTCACCCTCACCCCCAAACCCACACGTACCCCAAAGCAGCGACGAAGCTCTCTGTAGGGCAGAGATCGACCATCTCGCTACGTAGCGCCAGGAAGCGCCCGCAGGGCTCTCCACCCTCCTCCACCTTCTTCTTCTTCTGCTGCTGCTGCTCAGTGCACCCGGGCCAAGTCGTGGTGTTTTTGCTTTTACGGGATACCGTATCCGCGTCTGCCCTAGGTAGATCCGCGACATCAGCATCATGGCTGGGGTTACGTATGCAGGTAAAGCGGGCGATATATGTGGGCGGGTCAGTAGGTTGAAGCGGCTCGGGGCGCGCCCTCGAACCCCCCAAGACACCCCCGGACCCCATGGAAGTGCCAAACAACGAGCCAGCCAGCCAGCCCGACAACGGCCCCCGGCCCTACGTTATTATTTCCTCTGTCCCACTCGCGGCCACGACTTGTGGTCTTGTCTTGGGGGATCCGGGCCAAAGCGACTGCCGCGGGGCTGAATTGGCTGACTGGCTGGCTGGCGCTGTCGTTGCGCGAGTAGCGGGCATTCAGACAGACGGAAGGCCTGAAGGGCGATTCAGCCGGCGCGCGCTGAGTCGTCCTTCCCGCATTAGAGTTGGTTGATGTGACCTGGAGGCGGGCCAGCCTCAGTCGGGGCTCGGATCCACAACGGGCGACTCAAGAACGAGGGCTCGCTCGGGGCGAGGGACCGGGAATGGGTTAAGGGCCGGACCGCGTCGCGTCGAGACGGCCTGGTTTCCTGTCGTGCTGTGCTTGTGTGTGTGTGTGTGTGTGCGTGTGTGTGTGCGGTTTGCCTGACTTGTATAACGTTATGTCGACTTCACGGAACAACCTGGCTGCGCTGCTGGGCGAGTAATGCGGCGCGGGAGTCATGTGCCCGAGCGTTTCCTGGCTGGCTGGCTGGCTGGTCGGAGACTGCCGAGGCTGTGGTTGTTGGGGCGGAGGGTGCGGACGGGGTTTTACGGGCTGTAAGTTACGGCAAGGCCATCGTCGAGAGAGAGAGAGAGGGAGAAAGAGAGAGAGAGAGAAAGGCGGCGGGTACCTATCGTGACCCCCACACGAATTCTGTCCGATCGCGCGAGCTGCTTGCCCAGTTGCTACTGCTACTACTGCTGCTGCTGCTGCTGCTGCTGCTCGGGCCATTCATCATTGCTGGTACGGAACTCGGGCTATACTTGCTAAGTTACCGTCTATGGATAAGTGAGTTGGATGCTACAAGTTTCCCATTCCGGGACGCCTAAATATTCGAGCCCCCCGGTCTTCCAGGCGTGGCAGGACCCCCCACGCCTCCAACGGCGCCGGGAGGCCTTCGTATCCCAGCGGCTCCCTCGACGGCACCCGCCCGCTTGCGCACCTCGTCGATGCGGCCTTTGGCCAGGCTGATCGCCGGGACGACCCAGTCCCCGCAGCTGCAGGCCATGCCTTGCCAGGCGTACTTGCCGACGTTGGCCGAGCACTTTGGGCACTCGAGCCGGCCGTCCAGTTTGCCCTGCTCGAGCTCTGGCCGCATCCAGGAGAGCGGGTCGATGAAGTAATGGGAGCATGCGGCGCCGGCGGGGCCTGGGCCTTGGTCCTTTGTGGGTGAGTGCGCGTTCAGATAAGCTGATGTTGCTAGAGGACGTCTGCGGAGTGGGCTGTCAGTCACACAATTGCTGCGCGTGAATGGACTTCTCGCAATGACTTCCCGCGGGGACTGGGGTTTGACGTCTGGCTTACGACGCTCTCGGCAGCGGTTAAAGAAGCTGGAAAACAAGCAATGATGGCGTGGAGCACAGGAATAAGCAACGAGGCCAGAGCGCCAAGTCCAAGAGACGCAGGTACTGGAGTACCGCATGAGGGAGAAATGGACCAGGATGATATGCGAGAGTTGGCGAGACTCACCTGCACTTCCGACACCTGAGCTCGAGTTCGGCCGGAGACTGCCCATCGCTGTGTTCGTCTTCGAATCTGATCTTCTCCGCTTCCGGCGCCTGATTACAGGCGCGACTCATCTCCACCTCGCGCTGGTAGACCCAGCGCTGATACTCGGGTGATTGCTCGACGTCGTCGGCCATCTCCATCCGATGATAGATCTCCAGCTGCTCCATGAAGCCTTCGTTGGGCTCACACAGGGAACGTGCTTGGCGGATCTGGGCGAGTGCCTCGGCGGGGGATACGCGGTGCTTGTGCATCAAGTAAGCTATGACACATGTTGCCGAACGGGACTTGCCCATCGCACTGTGAGAAAAGAGTTGGCATGGTGGACGTTGAGAGAGACGTCACGTGCAATCTGCTGGAAGAAGGAATACGCGGCGGGCTGGGGAAGGCGAAAAGACACACGGGAGCCGGGGGAGTGGAAAGGACGCGACGACTTGAAGAAGATGGCTAAGTGCCACCATGCGCCATGCAGGAGGTGACCGTAGAGGTGCACCGCGTCAGGCAAGATGACACAATGGCATGCGCCAGCATTGCTTTTTGGTGCTGGCAAGGCGCCGAGGGGGGGACAGAGCCGACAGGATGAAAAATCCCAGATATGCATAAATCGGCGGCGCAAGGATACTCACCAATGCACGAGGACGCCGCCGCCGCTGTCAAGGCCGTCTTGGATGAAGCGGTTGGTGGCGGGGAAGTGCTGGAGGAGGTCCTCATCGTCGACATCGTCGACCTCGACAACCATGTGCTGGAAGGGAGCAAAGAGCTCCTGGTCGAGGGGCAGACGGAGGACGGAGAGGACATGGGTGATGTTGGCCTGCTGGAGAGCATCTCTCCGTCTCAGGGTGAACAGGCTGCGCCGGACGGTGTTAGCGCTGGCTGCCAGTCGGGTGATTGCTCATGCGAGCTCTTGAGGACCGAACGGCCGTGGCCAATAGTGGTGGTTTTATTACGTACCCACCGATGTAGAGGTTGAGGTCGCCGGGCACCTTGTCGAGCAGCGCCATGGCGTAGGCACTGAGGGCGATAGGCAGTGCACCACCTAGCGACGTTGGCTGCTGGCGGAGGAAACTGGCGGAGATATCGCGGCGCGGCGGCAGGGGGCGAGTGTCGCGAACCTAGGCGCTCGACGAAAGTGGAAATACGGAATATCTCTGTGTGGGCTGAGGTTGTGGGTTTCGCGTGACAAAGCGCAGCGGGCGAAGTGGAGGGAAGGCTGGGCGTGATGGGAGAGTTTCTTTGCTCCGTGCGGGCGATCGCTCATCAGTTTCACCTACTGCACGGGTAATGCGCACTTTTGTGTGTGTGATGAGAGAGAGAGAGAGAGAGAGGCCGTGAGCTTCCCGGCGGTGGTGTACTTTTCTGTGCATAGCCACGCATCGGCAGAATTGCCAGCCCTATCCGCTCCACTGCCAGGCTGTCCTTGGTCCCTTACTCGCACCTTGGGCCAGCCTCCGAGGAGACGTTCGACACGGACGCCGTCGATCAACAGCCAGAGGGGCGCTGCAGCAAGTGCATCACAGAGAACTCACGAATCGTCCCACGCGTTTGCTGCCCGGCAAAGCGGCACTCTTCCGTCCGATGCAGTAGCACCAGCAGCAGCAGCGGCACCAGCAGCACCAGCAGCACCTCACTTGGGCTCATCATCAGACAGCACTGTCAACACCGGCAACCATGCTCTCCAGACTCACATCATCATCCCTCACCCTGCTCGCCCATCGCGGAGGACGGCCGTTTCCAGGCTGCGGACGTGCTGCTGGGGGCAGGTGGTAGTAGTAGTAGTAGTAGCTAGATTGCTGGTCCATCGCCGATCCGCCTCGCCCCAAGCCTGCGTGCAGCGCGCTGCAGCAAAGGGTTAGACGTTTAGACGGGCAGCCAGACTCGTCGTCTTCCATCTCCCAGCCAGACGACCACATTCCGGGCTCCTGGCGCTGGCCGTCTCTCTCTCTCTCGCTCTCTCGCTCTCTCTCTCTCTCTCGCTCTCTCTCGCTCTCAGATTTCAGGCGCGAGGTGCCTGCAGGAGGGGCGAGTATCGAGTGTGGATCCTGGCTGGCTCACGGAGCACCTCCCTTCTCGTGGGGTTCAAGGTGCAGTGACGGCTCATCAGAGCTAAAAGGTAAGTTAGGCCTGGAGACACAGCGACGGGCCGCTGCAAAGGAGCGCCGGTCTCAGGGAGGCGGCCAATGGGCGGGGCACGATGGGGGAGAGGGCTGTGGTGGCTGTGGTGGATGCGGTGGATGCGGTGGATGTGGTGGATTGTGGTGGAGCGCTCCAAGTCGGGGTCTGGTAAGGCTGACATTAGGACCGCACGCCTTGCAGCACGATCCCGCGCTGATATCGACCTCGTTTACGTACTCGCCCCCCTCTCCCCTCTAGGCGCGGTTCGCATTGATCGGTACAACCGGTAATACCACCCGCCCGTCGACTGCCAGCCAACACCAACGACCCGCCCATACGAGGGCCGGTATCACTGCCTGTTCCCGTTCCGGCGGGCTGATACAGTGCTGGCGCCGGTGCGTGCGCTGGGGATGATGGGGAAAAGCGTTCCAATGCAAGCACCCGCCTTCGGACGACGACAACACCGACTCGAACTTCGTACGCCTCTCGCGGTCCAGTCATCATCTCATCAGCCTGGAGCTCTCTGAGAAAGGGGCAGCCCTGTGCAAGGGCTCTTTGTCCCATGGCCAGCTGGTATTCAATACACTCCCGTCGACGGCGTTACTCATGCGGTTCTGTCTACGCGACGGCACTGGCCGGCCCCCAGTCGTGCTGTCCACTGTAGTGGAACCAGGCCGAGTAATGATTGCACTGGCAATTGGCAGAAGACACGGATGCTTCCATCAGCACGAGTGTGTGCAGAACGCCAAGGCGCGCTGTCCAGCCTGAATCCCTGTCGGCCATAGGGTGGAGCTAAATGCCATTGCCTTTCCCGCTGTCAGCGCGGCCGTTCAAGCCCTTGCCAGGCCAAGTTATGCCCTACCGCCGTTGGAGATCCAGAGCCCATTTCTGATGATAGACCCTCGAGCACTCTCCCTCCTTCTCCACACACTGAACTGACTGCTTCTTTGCTGCTCTACCGTACCGTGGTCATCAGAAGACGACTAAGCCCTGCCTGCCTGCCCGCCTGCCCGCCTGCCCGCCTGCCCGCCTGCCCGCCTGCCTGCCTGCCCACACGAAGCCCTCCCGTAACATACCAATGCCGGCCGTCCCTTCTTGAGCACCACCTCTGTCGCTCGCCGCCCACATCTCTCCCACCCACGCTCGTTTGACCCAGGCGCGGGTTGTGGCACCCGCCATGCAATGAATGCGCCTGCGCGCCCCTCCACCCTCCCGCAACACTTCAGCCCGAGTCCAGACGACTCGACGTGATCCAGCCCGAGCCCTGCTTGCAAGCCTGGTAAGTCCTGCAAACTGCCTCTCCGTCCCGCCTGGCTCAGCCCTACAGGCCTGTATGCTGAAAGCCTCGCAAGCCCCCGGTATAACGACACACAACGCCCGCCTGACCCCTTGCCTGCCAGGACACTCCATACATATCCCCGTGTTCCCTGAGCCTGCTTTCGGCCGCCTTGTGCTCGTTGCCGTCTCCACGCTCTCGGCGCCCCCGTGTAAGCGCTGGGCTCCCGCTCGCATTCTTCACTCGCCACAAGCACCGCGACTCAGCTGTATCCCTCAAGCCATCCCTCGCCCCTAACTCTCGACATGTCGCACGCTACCACGACGCCCTCTATTCGAATATATGACTCTGGCGCACACTCGGCCCGCTACGCCATCCCCCGGCGCTCCTCCTCATATGCATCCTCCACCACCGTCCCCATGGCCATTCCCAATGCAAGAGACAGCGAGCCGCCTCCCTTGCCTCCGCCCCGTCACATCAGCGCCTTGAGCGAAGGACAGGACCCTGGGTGGCAGTGGGGCAATGGCCCGAATGGCTCGTCCTTCGGGAAGAACGCCTTCGGCTCGATCAAGCCGGGATCCAGTCTTCTGGGTGGCCAGGGCAAGCGGGTCATGTCCATAGATGAGGGTGACCATGCCGAATACGCCTCACGGAGAGGGAGCTCGATTTCGACCATCAAAGTTCAGGACAGCGACATGGCCGACACACTGGACAACAGCGACGAGGATCGGCCTGGTCTGCCGCGGCCCGCTCTGGCAAACCACAGGTATGTCTTGTCATCGTCCCTGGGGTATCACGCTGTCTGCAGGCCGCAACTCTGCAGGTGTCGTCCATAGTGTGGCGAAAACGAACGAGCTGACGTCCGAGGTCCAAGCAGGTTGCAAAGCGAACGGCAACTTGGCCAGCGGTCACTCGAAAATTCCTCGCAAGCGTACGACAAGCAGCTCCTCTCGAAAATTGGCGGTCCAAACACGCCCACTCGAGGTGCCGGCCCCGGCTTCCTCTCCACCAGCGCCCAAGAAGCGACGAGTCCGCACACCACGCTCAGCAAGCTCAACGGGCAGCTCAAGCCATTGTCGATGCCCGAACGTCGCTTGAGTGCAACCGATGCACGCTGGCCCCAGAGCTCCGGCGCAATCTCTCCAGGCCAAACGGATTTCCGCAGCCCCATTTACGAGCCGGGTTCTGGTGTGGAAATTCAGCATCCGCGGGCGTACGGCAGTATTTCGGGGCCAAGCCCGTTCGACGAGCTTCCCCCACATCGCGGAAGCTATAGTCAAGGTCTTCTTGAACAGGACTTTTGCATGGAAGAAGACGGCATGCGCGACCTCAACCTCAACGACCGCAGCCCTGCCGGCTCAGACGAGTACCAATTGAGCGGCCAGGGCGGGCTCAAGAGAAGGGCGTCTTCCCCGCCCACGGAGGCTGCAAGGGAAGACAGGCCAAGTGGAGGCAATGATTTGTACCACCGTCGCTCGGCGCAAATGCTTGTCAACCGCAACTCGCCAATCTCACGATTCCACGCCAATCACGGATCCGTCTCGTCAGTAGCCTCGTCAGGTCAGCGCACCGGGTCGTACGCGAGCTCGTATGGCCTTTCGCTCGCAAGCAGTGCCACCAGCTACAACGCCGACCGTCTGTCGCCAGGCGCCTTGTCGCCGTCCGTAGACGCCGACTTTGGGCCTCCCGTGTCGCCCTACGCCGCCAACAGGTCGCTTAACCCCAGCCCACGCGGTTCGCTGTCTCAACCACACCACCAGCGGGGCCCGTCCGACAACGACTCGGTGCACAACCGTAAGCTGTCGGCGGACAGCCTCGCCCACTCGCGCCAGAGCAGCATCTCCAAGATTCAGGGGCTGTACATCTGCGAATGCTGCCCAAAGAAGCCGAAGAAGTTTGACAGCGAGGAAGAACTACGGTAAGATAGAGGGAGCCCGCTAGTGCCCCCACACACACATACACAACGCAGCCCAACTGATAAGATGCGTGCAGGATACACGAGATGGAGAAACAGTACTCGTGCCAGTACTGTCCGAATCGGTTCAAGAACAAGAACGAGGCGGAGCGGCACCAGAACTCGTTGCACCTGCGGCGACACTCGTGGTCGTGCGCGGCGCTGGCGGGCGTGCACGCCGCCTTCCACCCCTCGACTGCGCACCCCACGACGGCAGATGTCTGCGGCTACTGCGGCGAAGAATTCCCCAACCCCGCCAACTGGGACGTACGAGCGGAGCATCTGAATCACGTGCACAAGTTTGGCGAGTGCAACCAGGCGAAGAAATTCTTCCGTGCCGATCACTTCCGCCAGCACCTCAAACACAGCCACGCTGGCACGAGCGGAAAGTGGACCAACATGCTCGAAAACGCGTGTATGAAGGACGAGCCGCCGCCAAACCCGGTCACCCAGCAGACGGCCGCCTCCGCGCTGGCTCCTGTCGCCCGCCAGGCCAGTGTTATCAGCGAGGCGCGGGACGAATCTTGAGCGGGCAAAGGAGCGTCCTTACTGAGCGAGCAAGCATCCATGGAGCACTTGGCCACAATTCCATTAGAATCAACAACGACAGCACCATCATCCTCTCATCATCGTCATCATCTCTCCCGCAATCCTCGTCGATAACGTTGCATGAAGCATTTGGCGAGGCAAGCCCATCCCCCTTGTTTTCCATCAAGCGAAGCGCGGCAGTATCTTGGGTTCACCCGCATCCGCACTGGTCCCTCCCCCCTAAAAGTCTTCCATTTTCCGTCCGTCTGCACGAGTCTATCTCCGGCTGCGATCTTCAATGGCATGTCACCCATTGGCATCCCTGTCTTATCTTCGGCCCTGTCTCTCCCTGCTATTGTTCACGACATCATGACGGCGCGTAGGGTTCTTGTTCTCGGCTGGATGTCCATTCTATTCTCTGTTGTTGTAGCATTCAAGCAACATGCATGCGCAAACATCTTCTGGTTCCTTTGTCGAGCGTGCACTGGTTGGGAGGTATGCTATCATAGCTATTTGTTAGTTTTCTGCAGCGCGCTGGCGGCGGGAGGAGGAGCAGCTTTCGAGAACTCCACTGATCTACAAAGCGGAGGCCGGTCTTATCGCCTCAATGATGCGAGATATCCCCGTGATTAGGGTCAGATCATGCAGGAATCCAGCATCATTCAGGTGTCAGGAGAGTGTCAACTCTTACCGATAACGTTGCTTAAGTTTTGCGAAGAGCGTGTTATGCTGCTGTCCCCTTTCGAACTCGCGATCCCCGTTGCAGACATTGTTGTGACAAGTTTCGAGACTAGTTACAGCCAAAGAGCTCAGGAACTTGCCGTGCTGTCATTTCGCAGGATCTTCCCGTTTGTCCGCTTTCCTACGTTGACGAGCAACGGTCGCGCTGTTCGTAGGCTGGCTCCTGCCTCGCTCAAACGGGTGCGTGGGCATCGCATCGACGCATCGATCCGCGTATCAGTCACGCAGCATTTTGCCATCTCTCCCCCATCAGGATTCACAACGCTCCAGGCTCATCACCGAACCACGAAAATCCACACCACCACCACAACACGAGAAAAACGGCGCTTTTCCTCATCCGCGACCGCCTCGTAACCAGAGTGGCCGGGCAGGCACAACGGGGTCTACGCTCGCAGGCTTCGATGCGAAACGGAAAGAAAGAGTGGGCATTGCGGTCTTCGGAATTGCCCCCGCGGTAGTCAACTCCTAGCCTTGTGGGGAGTCTGTCTCGGTAAACAATTGGGGACCGGGCTTTTGTCTGGACTTGAGTTGCGCGTGGGCGCGCTCCAGCTGTGGGGGTCACGGTGGGTGGTGGAGTGAGAGCCGGCGGGCAGGGCTCCGAAGCGAAGAGGAACGGACCCAATGATACACAGGCGTTCCACACACACACACACACACACACACACACACACACACGCACACCTCGAGCTGGCTCGGCTCTCGCCACCACGGGGAGAGAGAGCGAGAATGCGCGATATCGGTACATGCGGCGTTGCTGTGGTCTTTTGAAGGTAATAAAGTCGAAACTTGCTTTGTAGGGTTCTCGGCCTCCTCCTAAGTTAATCACCGCCGCTGCTATCATTCTGGTGCTCTGGCTTGGCCTCTTCTTCTTCTCTTCTTCTTCTTCTTCTTCTTCTTCTCTTCTTCTCTTCTCCTTCTTCTTCTTCTTCTTCTTCTTCTTCCATTCGCCTGCATTTTCGTGGCCTGAGGCATTCTCCGTGGCGGTGGTGGACGTTTGGGCTTTGAACCAACCGAGCACATCTCACGTTATGCGCACCCTCCCCCTCTCCCTCCCCAAAACCCCAATGTAGGTGTACCGGTCAGTACTCGCATAGTCCAAATCCCACAGCGACGTCAACCTCGAAGCCCCCCCCTCAACAAGAAAACCACGCAACCGGCCAGCGCAAAGCAGCAAAGCAACAAAGCCGATCGAAACATGGCGATATCACAGAAGACCGAAAGAACGATACCGCCCGCACCTCCGCCCCGATTCCGGTTCGCTGGGTTCGTGTTCGGCCGCTTGCCGACGCCGCGCCGGTCGTTCAAGCACCACACGCCAAGAGTGTCAAGACTCGTGCGGTCCCGCTGTAACTCGGAGCTTGGCGCGCATCGAAAGAGCTTACCTGTGTGTGGACAACATGTACACAAGTACGTAGGTGCGGCCGGTGACGGTGCCGTGGATGGATGGATGGATGGATGGATGGAATGGCGGGGAAGAAAGGGGGATTGTGAGCACCGGTGTTAGCTAACGACAGTCTTGGCGATATGTTCTTGGGAATAATAACGCCCAAGGGCTTGATGTGGCGATGATCACGAGATTAGGTAGGACGCATACCTTCGGGCTCCGCTTGGTTGCTTGAAGAGCGAGTGACCGTTACCTATGTCACTGTCGCCATACCTCAGCGCTTGATGCGGCAGATAGTCATGCTCCTCCACGCACCCTACATACGATATGTAGTCACAAGGCTGGATGGCGGGCAGCTTGTCAGCGTCGTCGTTAGTCTTCCATGGCTTTCTTGTTCGTTTTTCCCGCAAAAGCCAATCTTGCAGCATGGGAAATGCCGGGTTGAGGCGGATTCGCTGCGATCACGACAGAGGACTCTTTTGGCCGGTCTGATGCGGGGTGGAGGGGCTGGGGACTGGGGTTGGGGTTCTTTGCTCGGTGAGACGGAGATACCTTGGAGGATGGCCTGCGTTTACGAGATTGGTGTTACTGGCCGGACGCTCATATGTGGGTTCGTTGACTAAGGCGCAGGCGGTACTTGGCTCTGGGCGGACAGTGGACTTGGAGTCCAGATGTTTCCCGAGTCGTTGGTACATGAACATATTAGACCACTATGGCAATCATGGGTGGGGGGTTCGTGACTTCTCTCCGCGGAGCAACGTCCGTGCTGTGTGATCTAGATTGCATATATTATAGACGGGGACGAGAAGCTATCAACCACCAAGTGCTGTCCATGCATGTACTCTGCTATGGCTTTGCCTCACGTACTGTACTCCCTAAAGCAATGTATCTGTGGCTGGCTTTATTTCATGAGCTCTCGCCAAGCACAAGAAATACGCAGGACAGGGTTTATCCAGCCTACCCGTGCAGGACGCCACCAGTCAGAGCTGGAGATGCCGAGTAGCGCATCACCGCGGCTGCATCAGAGGAAACGTCGTTATCGCGACCCACAGCATAAGCCGTCAGCCCTGCCGCTAGCTACCGAGACTGCGTGCACACATGGCGGGGGGAAGGTCCGCGGTAGGCTGCAGCTCGCGGGGCGGGGAGGGAGCCAGGGAGGCTCTGTCCGTACACGCGCTCTTCTTGGCCGAGTCGGCAGCAAAAGCGAGGACATGTTGTTTGCTTGTTGGCGCCATAATTTCTTCGTTGCTGGTCTCACCTGCAGGATGCGGGGACGACGCGTTGTCGGACCTTTCATGGCGATCTTATGATGGACAAGCTGTACGACAATTGGTTCACTGGAAAAGGGTTCGAGGTTTGGTGTTTAGAGCCGAAAGTGAGCACACGCAGCAGGACCGATCAGACGGTTCGGTCTCGATCACCAGGTATCCGAGGCTGCTGTCAAAAGTTCAGAGCATGCGGTGGGATGCACTAGCGATGGAGGCGGGGTCAAAAAAGAAGATTGGAATGGTGAGACCGGAACATTAGTGTGATAAGTGCATAGATTCGTACGATGTACTGGCCGGTAACAATTTGCACCTACGCCGATTGCGCTTGGATGATGGTGCACTCTCAGCGTGCACGACGGCAATCGGGAATAGAGAGATTGCCACACCTTTCGATCCAGCGGACGCAGGCAGCATGTACTCGGCTTCTAGGCTGTAATGGATGAAGTTGATGGACGAGCGAATCGAAAGAAAAGTGGCGGCCGACCAACGACTTTTTGCTTGCTGTGTCAGTCAGCACCTCACGGGTCTTGGGGCTGATAGAGCGTGAATGATTCTGCGCTGATCTCGGAGCTCCTCCGTCCTTGGGAAAGCCGGTGATTCCTGCAATGTGGCTCCTTCTTTCCGAGTCTTCGGTAGCACAAGGATGCCCAGAGGAGAATCTTAGCATATAATGAATGCTTGCAGGTGGCGTGAGACAGGTATTGGATTGGGGTCTCTGTTAAGCTCAAACAACTGATTCTCTAATGTCTTGAATGGTGTAGCCTTGGAGATTCGATCAGTCGCCAGTTCCTGCATGAGATGACGGCTTGGCTGAAGTTAATCATGCTCAAAGCGCCACTGTAACCACGAATCGAAGGCAATGGCTCTTTGACTGGTATCAACTACATAGCAGCGCAAGGAGCCATGTTAGAGCGTTGTATGGACTTGAGGCCTGATCGAACCAGAAGGAGAGTAAGTAGCCAGGGTCGGCATGCTCATTCCGTGTATCATGCGGACTTATCCTCATATGTACGCCTGCAGGATTTTTAACCGTCGGCTCGCAAGTCTCATATGCTGGACGACATTGCATGAGCTCATGGAGAAGCCGATTCGCGGCACCTCGGGTAAGGCAAGCAACGTGCAGCGAGCGACCGATCAACAGGCTGTTCGTGGCGCCATCTATGCCAAGAGTCCGGATCTTGTGAGACACGGGAGGCGGCGTGACACAGCCATGGGCGTTCCGACGACAAGAACCTGCGTACAGGAGCTTGATTCCGAGCTACTGCGGCCAAGAGTTCTTGGATTGGAAGGTCGAGCGACAGACGGATGTCAAGTTAGAATTTGGTGCGTCCGCGGATGACACTGCAGCGGGTGGCAGTCCCGCGGCCGCGTGGGTCAAGCCACCATGCATGCGGGTCTCCGCGCGTGCTTTCAAGATTGATTAGCAGCAAATCGCACAGGGCTGAGAGTTACCCGAGACAGGGCGACAGCGGTTCATCTGAACGAATTTAGGTCTTTCCTGGCCGGTTCGTCCGACCCCTGCCGGGGTAATTCCTCGGATTTGCACTGGCGTAAATTGCAATTATGCAGGTAGACTCTGGCGAGTAAGACTGATTGATGAGATAGTCCGATCCTTCCTCTCAAGCAGTCATATTGACTTGTATTTGTTCGTCTTTCGGCTGAGGTCTTTGCTAGTCAGCATACGAGGTCGGAACCCCTGCCGTCAGCAGCCCCGTGTCACTCGCCAAGTGCTGACTGCATCACCTCTTTCTCAGACCGTTCTAGGGCTTAGCGGCTTCAGTGCTGGATCTGCATCTGCCCTGGTCTTGTCAAACTGCACGCCATAATTGCCATGCGACAGGTCACTTTTGCAGATAATAAGGATGCCTTTGCGGGCTCCACGAGCTAGGTCGTCGCCTGCCACGGCAGAATTGCTCACGGGTTCGCTGAGGGAACCGAAGGGAAGAGTGAGGGGTCACTAAATCGTTCTCTGTTTCGTCTCGCGGCCTCGGCATCTCTAATGCGCTTAATGCGCATCTGGTGGAAGTTCCTAAACGGACGTTAATAAATTCGGAAAACCTTGATCACGTGAATTTTCCATACTTGTGCAGACTGTAGATCCGTGGGCCATCATCCACCTTGGAATCATCTTTGGAAAGCGCATTCAGCTGAAGACCGTCAGTTCAAAGGTACAATCATGTGATCCACGGACCGGTCGCACCTTTTCTTCCTGTTCTTTCTCATCCTTCTTATCTTCCTCATCTTCGGCTTTCTTATCTTCTTTCTTTTCTTTCTTGTCCTTGTCTTTTTCCTTGTCTTTACGCTTTTCCTTCTTACGTTTCTGTTTCTCCTCGTACTCCGCCTTTACTTTGGCAATCTCCCGGTCAAGCTCTTCTTTCTTCTTCTTCTCGGCAGCGGCAGCTACCTCATCTGCATCAGGCTGACAGAAACTACGATCCTTGAGGTGACCAGGACAGATGTAGAAGAAATCCTACGAGAAGATCAGTCATCTGCAGCTTGCGGCCCAGCCCGAGACTCCGACCTTCTTGTCTACGGTTATCAAAACGCTCGAGGACGGCTTGAAGCAGATCCAGCAAGCTTTGGATTGAGAATCAGCAACACGGCGGTGATGCCATGTATTCACCAGCGCCATGTCTGCCTGTGATGAGTTTGAGGGACGACGTCGGGAGAAGCGTGACGGCTTCCATCCCGAACCGGCAAGGGTGAATCTGTGTTGGGCCAAGCTTTCTGGAAGAATGTTGACCCGCTGCGCCCGTTGCGCGGACAGCGATAACGATAAGACAGCTAAAATAATGTCGAGCCTTGAGCACTGCGAAGTCGGTGCAGAGCCTGTGACTGTCCCTACCTGAGTCCCCGCGTTCGTTGACCTACCAGAGTCTGTTCATTGGTCTTGAAAGCTATCCTGGAAGCTGCACTGTACCTACACTCTCCATATCTGTTCCGAATATCCAATATACCATCATGGCTAGCAGCACACCTAGCAAGACGATGCTGTGGGGAGGTCGATTCACAGGTAAAGCTTCAAACTGCCTACCTCCGCCCATATACCGCAGAGCCAAGACCTGATAGCGCATTCAAGGCGGTCTTGACCCTCTGATGGTCGCCTACAACGAGTCCATCGTCTTCGACAAAGCCTTCTTCGCCCAAGACATTGCCGGATCCATCGCCTACGCCCGCGCCAACAAGAATCTCGGTATTCTCACCGAGAACGAGTTCTCAGCTATCGAGCAAGGCTTCCAGACCGTCAAGAAGGAATGGGAAGAGGGCACCTTCGCCATACAGCCCAACGACGAGGACATCCACACCGCCAACGAGCGCCGTCTCGGCGAAGTTATCGGCAAGGACATTGCGGGCAAGCTGCATACGGGACGCAGCCGCAATGACCAGGTCGCAACCGACCTTCGTATGTGGCTTCGCGACCAGCTCCGCAAGCTCGAAACCTACCTCGTTGACTTCCTCAATGTTATCGCTTCGCGTGCGGAGAAGGAGATGGAATACGTTATGCCGGGATACACGCACTTGCAGCGCGCGCAGCCGATTCGCTGGAGTCACTGGATGCTGAGCTATGGTATGGCTTTTGCGGCCGACCTGGAGCGTCTGCGTGAGACCATCAAGCGTGTGAACAAGTGTCCGCTTGGTTGCGGTGCGCTGGCCGGAAACCCGTTTGGCATTGACCGCGAGGCCTTGGCCAAGGAGTTGGGCTTTGACGGGCTGATCTACAACTCTATGAACGGTGTGGCGGACCGCGACTTCGCGCTCGAGACGATGCAGTGGGGCGCGATGCTCATGACACACATGTCGCGTTGGGCCGAAGACCTGATCATCTACAGCAGTGCCGAGTTCGGCTTTGTCAAGCTCGCCGACGCCTACTCGACAGGTAGCTCGCTGATGCCGCAGAAGAAGAACCCGGACTCTCTGGAACTTCTGCGTGGCAAGTCTGGCCGCGCTTTTGGCCAGATGGCCGGTCTGATGATGACGATCAAGGGCATTCCCTCGACGTATAACAAGGACCTGCAAGAGAGCGTTGAGCCGCTCCTCGACCATGTCAAGACCGTTGGCGACAGCTTGCAAATTGCGACGGGTGTGCTGTCCACGCTTGATGTGCAGCCAGAGAACATGCTCGCGGCGTTGACGCCCGACATGCTGGCTACTGATTTGGCCGACTACCTCGTCCGCAAGGGCGTTCCATTCCGCGAGACGCATCACATCTCCGGAAGAGTGGTTGCCTTGGCCGAGAAGGAGAAGACACCGATGGACAAGCTGACCTTTGAGCAGCTGCAGGGCATTGATGCTCGGTTTGAAAGGGATATTGTCGAAAGCTTCGACTACGAGAAGAGCGTTGAGATGAGGTCGGCCAAGGGCGGCACCAGCAAGTCATCAGTGCTGGAGCAGATCGCAGTGCTGAGAAAGACGCTGGGAAGCCAGTGATTGGCCACGTAAAAACAGGACAAGTCTTTTTCAAGTTTCCCATGTTCGCAACATTTTCAAAATGAAGACGAATGTAGAAATGAGCAATGTTTATGGCAATCGGCCCACGATGCGTGCAAGACAGTACTCAATCACTGTACATTCATCTATACCTGCGAATCTCGACAAATACAGTCTGACGATGACATGTGGTGGCAATATTGCATCCTGGCGGTCCGGCTCTTCAAGAAATATGTCTTAAATAAATATCTTTGATAACAGAGGCGAGGAGATTCTCGAACAGGCACAACCGGAACACATCCAGCGCAACTCAGCAATCTTAACCTGGATCTCAAGATTTGCCTTGATGCGCTGTCCATATGTTCGACATCCTACTAGTGGCTCCCGCTCCGAGGAACTCATACCCAAACTGTGCTGGTGAGACGAGCAAGCCCAGAGCTACGAAAGATGACTCGCCTCGCTACCGAACAGGATTGTGGCCAAAGTTGCTTAAGATCGAACGTCGCAAAGCTTAGCGAGACCTTGTTGTCAAGTCAAAACAGAGACGGGATCGAGAGAAGGCTTGGTGAGCAAGACTTCTTGCGACTCAGTGTTTCGTAGTCAGCATACTTTCGCAGTACTCAAAGCCTGAAATCGGACCTTGAAGTGATTGGGAGAGATGCGTTGTGGTGAGTACAATACGCAAGTCCGGTCCATGACATGTCCAACAGGCCAAATCTCGTCCTCCAGACTTCCTGAACGTATCGGCATAGGCTTAGTTTTGGATAGAGGTCCGTCTGTCGATGCCAAAGCCGAGTTGCCCTTGATCACTCGCATGTACTCGCGCTTGGACCGAGCGTCAACACGATTCAGCACGACGTCAACGCCTATCGCCTATCGCCTATCCGCCGACACCAGACCTCCATGCCTGACCCAAACAACACCAAAATGGCCGAAGCAATAGCCCGTCGCGTAGCTTCAATGCGCTCCAAAGTGTTTCCAGACCTCTCCGCCGCGCTCCACGCCTTCACTACCTCTCCCTCCAAGTTTCGGATAGTCCGCAGCGTCAACAACCCCTCCGCAGCTCCCCCGCCGAAGACCCTTTACATCCTTGACTCGTCTTTCAACCCGCCCTCAGTCGCACACCTATCGCTCGCGGTAAAAGCTCTGACCCGCGCGTCTTCAAAAGATGCGAAGCCGTACAGACTGCTGCTGCTGTTCAGCACGCACAATGCCGACAAAGCGCCCAGTCCGGCAAGCTTCGAGAATAGGTTGGCGATGATGTCGCTATTTGCGGAGGACTTGTCGGACCACATTTCGCGGACCACGGAGTTGACGGACAGCATTCCGATAGATATTGGGCTTACCAAAGCGCCGTATTACACGGATAAGAGCATTGCCATCAAGGAGGCTGCGGAGGAGGAGACACCGTACCCAAAGGACTTGACGCACGTACACCTGATCGGGTATGATACCGTTACGAGATTCCTCGCCCCGAAATACTATCCGAACCACAATCCGCCGCTGTCGGCGCTGTCGCCGTATTTCGATGCGGGGCATAGACTGCTTGTCACTCTGAGGCCATCTAATGCTGAGGATGCGAGCTCCAAGGAATTTGGTAGCGTGGACGACCAGGCAGCGTACATCGATGGGTTACAGAAGGGCAGTCTGGAGAAGGAAGGATTCAAACCAGAGTGGGCCAGCAACATTGAGGTTGTGAAAGGGGAGGAGGGTGTGGGTGTCAGCTCAACGAGGGTGCGAAAGGCGGCCAAAGCACACGATTGGGAAGAATTAGACAGGCTGTGCACGACTGGAGTTGCACAGTGGGTCATAAAAGAGGAGCTTTATGAGGATGATGCGAGGGGTGCGAAGATGGCCTGAACGGCTTGTCTTCTCCCCCGGATCGCACAGTCGCTCAGGCCGCGTTTCGAACTTTATGGCTTCAGGTCAAGTGTTTCAAGAGATGAAATGTCGACTCGGGAAATTCGACGATCCCGTAAGGTAGTTGTTACCATGATGTGATCGAGTTCGGTTTACCTAGAAAGAGGTATCTGCGTCGTTGCTTCCATATGCGTCTTATCAAGCGACCACCGCGGCAGGAATAAATCCGCGGATGTCAACAACCAGTGCGCAGGAGGAGTCGCAACCTCCTTTCCGACCAACGGTCGTAACGGTCTTCGCATAGTCCCAGGCTCTTTCTTCAACACCGCCTTGTTGTTTGCTACCAATTTTGTCGTCCAACATTCATCTCCCGAGCATAGCTATCACAGCAATACCCTCTTCCCCAGCTGCATCATGGTCCAAAAAGCAGATGCAAACTGTTGCACTGCAGAGCAGCGAACCGACTCTCCGCCTCTACCCAACGGGCGACCAGTCTCCCCTGCAGCCACGACAACCTCAGCAATGCTGCACGATGGATTTCGAGAGCTTCAGAGCATCGTCAGCGTCCCTCAGACAACCGACACGAGGAGCTCATCTTCCAAAAGCTTCAAGAACTTCGTCCGCAAGCGCTTTTCAAAGGATGGGAATAGGTCTTCTATGAATCTGTTCACCAGGATGTGCAAGCCCAAGACCGACGAAGATGGACCGGACGCTCAGACTGAGAAGATTAGCAATAGCTTGTTGAGTGATAGGGCTAGGGAAGAAGGGGGGTATGATTCGGATGCCGCCTCGCTTCCTGATGTGGACGTTGGCGAGGGGATTGTAGATCAACTGTCCAGGATTTCAGAGGAGATATTGAGGGTTTCTCCGGTCAAGAGGAGGAATTCGACGGATCGGACGGATGTTCAGGATATTGAGTGGGTTGGGTACCAACCGATCATGTGTGTTCTCTTTGCTGCTCTTCTACCGCTCTCATACTGATGTCTTGGACAGTGAGGAGGATACCGACTCCATCGGACAAGCCATCACAGACAATGCTCCTGTTCTCCCTAAGCCCAGCTTCAAGGACCTTGCCAACTTTCAGCTGTATAATCCGAGCATGCCCAACCTTTTGGGCACTACTTTCTCGGATGAGGATAGCCCGGACGAGACGAAGCAGCCCGCATTATTTCGTTCTGGCACATTACGTCGGTCGAGGTCCGACTCTTCAATCACAGCAGCCTCACCCCATCACACAAAGCTGCCTAGTACATCCTCGTCCACAGAGCGGCGAATCATGCGGCTATCCATCCAGGGCGGCAGTATGCACTCAAGCCACTTCCCACTCCCACCCAAGAACAACAGACGATCCAAGACAAGCTCATCCACCGACGATGCGAACATGGCATCCGAAGTTATCGGAGACAAACTGGATATCAAAGAATGGCCTCTCCGCTCCGCTTCCGAGACACTAAGCACCTCACCACAAAGCCCAGAACGGAAGCCCTTGCTGCGCAAACCGGCTGAGGCCGTGAGTTCGGAATCAGGCTCTATACACCTGTATAGCATGCGCATCTCGCAGCACCTGCGCAGCCACGACTCATCGATGACGTCGCTTGCCACGACTGTCCCTCCTACAACGACGGCTGGTAGGAGACGACAGATGTCCAGTTCGGGCTTTGCGAGCACAAAGGTGCCTACGACATGGGGTGCTGTGGTAGGGGAGGGCGAGAGAAAAGACCAAGCTTCTTCGAACTACTCCACCAGGGCGAATAGTCTGAACAGCATGGATGGCCTTCCTCGGCTCGGTTTGAGCGGGCCAGGGCCACGAAGCGGCTACGAGGTTTTGGATCTGTACGATGTTGCCGCAGTCGCCGTGCCGCCACTGGCCGAACTTCATGGAGACAACGAGTTTCGGCGCGATGCTGTGGAAGCTCCAGAGCCACAGAGTCCCGAAGCAGCACCAGACGCCACGACCTTGAAGCTTACTCGCCATAAAACCGAGATGACTGATACCCAATCTTTCGACTCCAGTAGTCAAGACGCCCGGTCGCTCACACGATCGAACGCTCGACGGTTTGCCAGCTTTCCTCTGCCTCTGATCAAGAGATCAAAAGAGCTGATCCTCAGCCCCCACCGATCTGGCGGCGAACACGCACTCGCCGTCGACGGCGGCGCTGATGATTCGCTCTTCATCAAGCCTGGCCGTATCCGCCGCGCGATGCAGCTGGGAGGCAGCCACGCCCACGACGAAGCCAACCAGGTATGGGAGCGCGCTCTGCAGGCGCATCGGGACGAAAAGGCGTCTCTCTTCCTCAGTCCGGAACAGGGCGGTACGGCGGATCGGGCGAGCAGTTTGTTCCGAGAGAGGAGTAAGAGCGTGTACAGGAGGCGAGGAAGCCAGTTCGACACCGAAGAATCGGAACTTGGACACGATCATGCCGTGCCGAGACAGCAAAAGCATCACGAGCACCAGATGTTGGATCCCTGGAGCAGCACCGAGACATCTGGTCAGGCTCGGCGAAGGAAAGCGCTTGCAGAGCTGCTTGGCGAGGATGTTCCTCCTGACCATATTGGCCCTGAAATCGTGTTCGAAGCTCCTTCGTCCGTGTCGTCGGAGCCGGTGATCGAAATAGACGACTCGACGCTCGGCGCTTGGAGTCGCTACCCAAGCCACTCGCGCGACTGCAGGACTGGCAGCGCGGGCGAGTCTGACCGCATCATCACGCGCGACTTTGCGTACGAGATGCGTCTCACGGATCTGGACTCTGGCGACGAGGAGACGGATGGGAATGCCAAGGCAAAGAAGAAAAGTGTGAAGACGGGGATGACGAAGAACAGGAGTTTGACGCTCGGGAAGAGGTTCTTCAAGGAGTATTTCAAGATGTTTAGGTATGTTTGAGCGGTGGTTGGAGATGGACGGCGGAGATGGATTGGGCATGATACTGACCTCTTATCTGCACGCAGACCCCAAAGCCATGACTTCCTCCGCCACGGCCACGGTCACAGAACCAGCGTCGCTGAAGGCGGCACCCTCGAAGCTCCCGAGCTGGAGCTGCTCCCGCCCGTCTTCGCCGCGTTCCACCCCACGGTGTCATCCGTGCAGGAAGAAGCAATCGAGCTGGCCGAAAGCCCTTCCAAGAACCACGACTCAAGCACTCAAGTCGACGGCGAGTGCGGTTTCGATGCCGAACCCCAGCAAGCACAGAAAAACGGCGGCTCTCGTTCCAAGAGACAAACGGATAGCTCGCACGCGTCCTCTGAATGGAAGGTCAACGCGCGGCTGTACTCGACGTTGTTGCTGCCGGAGGAGCCGCAGTCCAGGAGCGCGTCTGCGCGCGGAACGGAGCTGCCGCGACGCCAACGCAAGAGCCAGTCGCAGTGGGAGGAAGACGCGCTTCTGTGGACGGGGCAATTGGGCGAGGAGCCTACGAAGGAGCAGCTGCAGCCGCTGATGCCGGGAGTCGGTAAGCGCCAGGTTTCGGGCGAGGTGCGCACGGCGTCGCAGGTCCGCAGTTCCGAGGACTGGAAGAGCGATGCCAGGCTCTTCTCGCAGTTGTACGAGAGCTGTGTTGAGCTGCCTGCGGCTGCTGCGACGGGGCACAAGAGCGATGGGTCGGGGAACAGTGGGAGCGAGGAGATCAGTGCTCTAGAGGGTGAGGGCATGGAACCGGGGGTCAGTGAGGTGTTGGTGAAGACTCTGCCTGCTGTCGAGTTGGAAGGAGAGGGAAAGCAAGCCATGACGGAGAGTATCATTGAGAGTATCAGGGTCGATGAGTTGTGAAGTTTCGACCTGGGATAGTTCTTCTCTTGGCGCTACGCAGAGGGTGTTGGTCAAGTCGGCGAGTTCCGAATACATTCAAGTCGCAAGGTCGAACATTGGTAGAGCAATTGATTTGAGGCCCCTCGTTGTCACCGGCTTGCTTTGTTTGCTTTGTTGTTCAGTGCTTTTTCAGTAGTGGTGCTGCTGCATTCATGACGATGAAGATAGTGGTGCTCAGAAGCAACTTCAAAATCCTTGACCTCGCCAGCTCAGCTGGCATTCTGAAACGAGCAGAGGATTGGACTTGGGTGATAGGAGAGGAAGACGATTGGCACGTTACTTGCTCGACGACGGTTGACTGTGAAGCGAGGCAGTATATATAAAGCGAGACATGAAACTACTCTGAAACGGCCAGAAAGTCGCTGAAAGACCAGCGGAACGGATGCTTGGGGTGCTTCGAAAGAAGACGAGGAATGCTTCACGGACGGACAGAGGTCATGGTGGTGCAGTGGAAGAGAAGTCGGCATACTCTCGGGATGTGGTCATGAAGTCGATCAGGCAGACAGCCGCACTGGTGTTGGCTCATCTTCCACAACGGCGATGACGATGCTGAAGGTGTGCCAGTGAGGCTGAAGAGGCTGAAAGAGAGCGTCGGATGGCGGAGGTTGGGGGTTGGGGGTTGGGGGTGGAAAGGCGGCGAATGGTAGTGGCTGGGCAGCGGAGGTGATATCAGCTCGCGCGACCTTCCCTTGCCGGTTGGCGGCTGCATCACCGGCGGCTGCGGAGCCCCACGCGGCTTGTTCTCGGACGCAACGGCAATGTATGTGCTCCAAAAGCGATCGCAGCGAACTTGGAACCCGATCCCCAGCCTGACTGAGCTCATATATGTGGGACTCGTGGTGGGTGAAGCGTTGAGGGAGAGCAAGCAACTTCGAGGTCGGGGGTGGCGGAGAGCGGGAGAAGGACTGCAGCCAAGAGCCGGACATCGCGCCGTGCGGCGTGCGTCATGGCCGGAAAATGCTACAGCGGCAGCCAACAAACCTGCACCCATCAATCTGTCAACTTTCCCATCCTGCACTTCATCACCTTCCGTGGGCCAACAGGCCAACAAGCCCCCGGAATAATTCTGGGCGACCCCGTAGCACGATAATGTAATGTCAAAGCTCCCCCGTTGACGTCCACGTCCACTGTCTCGATTGTCTGCCCACACGTGCCTCGCCTCCACCAGCCTTTTTACCTGCCTCAACCGCCCCGGACTGACCCTCTCCTCCTCTCCCTCTCCCTCTCCCTCTCCCTCCCCCAACTCCCATCTCCCACTCTCCCCACTGCGCTCCCAGAGCAGCCCGTCCCCATCTCCCATCTCCCTCTCCATCCCTCGCAATGGCTTCGCGAGGCGCCAAGCGCTTCATGAAGCCGGCGCTGTACACTGCTGGTGCAGCCGCAGTCGGTGCCGGAGCTCTCTACGTCTCGTACAGGCCGAGAGACATCCCAGGCCATGAGGCTGCCTCCGTCCCTCCGCCCACCTACGGCGCAGGCGGCGTCTTCAACCCGCCCAACTTCCCTCGCGTGCCGACGCGCGAGGAGCAGATTGCAGCTCTGAAGCGCAGCAGCGGCACCATCACAAAGGCCCTGACCGACGCCAAGGACAAGATTGCCGGCGCCATCTCTGGCGACAACACCGCAGCTGAGAAGGGCGGAGAGGATCCTTATGATCTTCTCGTCATTGGCGGTGGTGCGACTGGTACTGGCATTGCGCTCGATGCCGCAACACGTGGTCTCAAGGTTGCCATGGTCGAGCGCGATGACTTCAGCTCCGGTACTTCTTCCAAGTCCACCAAGCTCGTGCACGGTGGTGTCAGATACCTCGAAAAAGCCGTTTGGGAACTCGATTACAACCAGTATGATTCGCGCTCAATTGTCCATGATTCCGTGATTTCTGACATTCGGCCGCTAGGTACAAGCTCGTCGTTGAAGCTCTCCGCGAGAGGAGATACTTCCTGGATACCGCCCCTCACCTGTCCTCTTGGCTCCCCATCATGATCCCCATCGACAAGTGGTGGAAGGCGCCCTACTTCTGGGCTGGTACCAAGTTCTACGATTTCCTCGCCGGTTCTGAAAACATCGAAACGTCCTACTTCCTCACCAGGTCCAAGGCTCTCGAGGCATTCCCCATGCTGAAGAAGTCCGACCTGGTCGGTGCTCTGGTTTACTACGGTGAGTTTCCAATTGATTCACAGTCAGTTGAACCCAGCAGCTAACCGATCCGCAGATGGTGCTCACAACGACTCCCGCATGAACGTCTCTCTGGCCATGACTGCCGCCCTCTATGGCGCAACGGTCGTCAACCACATTGAAGTCACCAGTCTGGAAAAGGACGCCAATGGCAGGCTCTGCGGCGCTCGCGTCAAGGACTGCATTGACGAGTCGAACGGCAAGAAACCTCAGGAATTCTCGATCAAGGCCAAGGGCATCATCAACGCGACTGGACCTTTCACGGACTCGATCCGCAAGATGGACGACCAAAAGGTTCCAGAAATCGTTGCTCCCAGCTCCGGTGTTCACGTCATTCTTCCTGGTTACTTCTCTCCGGCGAACATGGGTCTCATCGACCCTTCGACGTCTGACGGCCGTGTGATCTTCTTCCTCCCGTGGCAAGGCAACACCATCGCTGGTACCACCGACGCTCCCACCGACATCAACCAGAACCCCATTGCCGGTGAGCAAGAAATCGAGTGGATCCTGTCCGAAATCCGTCACTACCTCGCTCCGGAAATTAACCTTCGCCGCGGTGATGTCCTTGCTGCCTGGTCTGGTATCCGTCCTCTCGTCCGCGACCCCAAGGCTAAGAAGACCGAGGGTCTCGTCCGCAACCACCTGATCACCACTTCGGAATCCGGTCTCATGACTTGCGCCGGCGGCAAATGGACCACCTACCGTGAGATGGCCGAACAGACTGTCGACGAAGCTATCAAGGAATTCAAGCTCCAGACCCGTCCTTTCGTCAACCCTCCTCGTGTCAGTGGCACCGAAATCATCGACGACATGGCCAACCTCGACGGATCTTGCCAGACTCACCGCGTCAGACTCATTGGCGCTCACGGCTTCTCCAAGACCCTCTTCATCAACCTGATCCAGCACTACGGCATCGAGACTGAGGTCGCCAAGCACCTGACCGAGGCCTACGGTGACCGCGCCTGGACTGTCGCTGCCCTGTCTGAACCCACCGAGCAGCGCTTCCCCGTCCGCGGCAAGCGCATCTCTCCTCTGTACCCCTTCGTGGACGGTGAAGTTCGTTACGCTGTGCGTCACGAGTACGCCCAGACCGCTGTCGATGTCATCGCTCGCCGCACACGTCTCGCTTTCCTCAACGCTCAGGCTGCCCTCGAGTCTTTGCCCAACGTCATCGACCTCATGGCCGGTGAACTCGGCTGGGACGCCCAGCGCAAGGAGCGCGAGTGGAAGGACTCCCTGACTTACCTTGGCAGCATGGGTCTTCCCAAAGGCAAGCTCGGGCTGACTAGGAAGGAAGTTGAGGCCGGCCAGGTTGGCAAGTACATCGATGAAGAGTACCAGATGTACGCCCGTCATGGTAAGTCACAAATTCAACCATCACAAATACAACCCTTTGCACGTGCCCCCACCCGCCCTCGTCGCGATATCGCATGACATTTGGCATATCTCCCACCATGGCGCGCCATGTTTCAGCACGGATGGAAAGGCTAACCCACGATTTGGAAACATCAGACAAGCCGTCCGAGACGTTGGAGACGGACTCGAAGTTCCCCACGGGCCACAACCCCGTCGAGGGCACCAACTCCCCAGCAAACAAATAAACTAAACCTCTGGGTCTTCCGCGTCGGGCACGGTCCGGGTGCTACTCCGCGTGGCTCTGTCTCCCACGCGACGGAAAGACCTGATTTCCCGGAAACGGGCCACGTGGAGAATCTCAAATCAGCAGACGGAGAGGCGTCCCATGCTAAAGTCGAAACAATAGCTCTGGCGTTCTTCCCTCCCGCTGCGCCTTCTTGCTCGCAAGCTCGCGTTAGGGTGTGGGTAGCGCCAAGCTTTGTCCTCGACCACCAAACCCAAGACCCCCCCTTTTGGGACCGCACCAACACGAACCTTTTCCCGACAACACACATCACGCTATCGTCGGAGATTTCATCACTCGCAGCAGCCGGACTCCGTGCGCCTAGGTTTCGCACCAGGCGCCGTCCGTCCGTCTTGCTTCACGCTTTGGCTTTTCCTCTTCGCTCGGGTTTTTAGGTTCTCGTCGCCGGCCATTCCTGGGTCAACACGGACCGGGGGCGGTACGAGTAGCCTTGCATACTTTCCAAGCCGGTGTCTGGGGTCTCTTCTTTGGCACCGCCAGGCAACCTTCAGGCCAGAGGAGGCTCGACCAAAGTCAAATGGTTGGGCTCTCCGGCCAGCCCCTGGCCCTCCCTGCCTGTTCCTCGTTCCTCTTTTCCTCGTTACAGTTCTTTGACACGCCCGTCCCGCGCTCCCGTCGTCTCGGATTCGTCGCTTCCCCTGCTCACTCGGCGATGCCTCTTTTCCGCCTTTCCAAATCTTTTCGCTGTCGTACCATATACCTGCCCGCCGATTGGCTGGCGAGCGGCAGTAAAGGCAACACCCCTCCTCCCCTCCCCATCCCCAGTTTTCCTGCAGGGCTTCGAGCGACTATCGAAATCCCTAGCGTCGTCGTTGGGAGGCTCTGGCCGGTACGCGACAACGATTATCGTTTCATCGGCTTTTGCTTTGCTTCGACGTGTCTTCGTCATGCCTTTTTCTTCCCTCCAGACTTTTTGTCGTCCGTTGTTCTTCCCCGCCGTTGCGACGGCGCAAACATAAAAAGCAGAAGGCGCGATAGATAGATCGGTAGACCTGTTTTTCCTGTTGCCGTCCATCCTCGCCGATGGGGGGTTTTTCCTGTAAAACAAGAGCCACTTAATGGAAGTCACGCATGTAGAATGGACGAAGTTTTTTTCTCAAGGCACGGTTAGAATGATCGATCGCACTATCTGTTCGTTCGACTGATGACGCCGATACTTTCACCACCATCAACGATACTTTTTCGTTAACGGTGGCCGTGCCGTAACGTTGGTGGCGGTGGCGGTGGCACGGGCACGGGCAGCCATGCTGTCACTCGCCCACCCACACCACAGCAACGGTTTCGATAACCGCTCGCGGGCCCGCTCGCGGTTCTGCTGGTGGTCCTGCTGGTGGTGCTGCTGGCGGTCATGCTGGCGATAACTGCTGGCGGTCCTGCTCGCGGTCCTGCTGGCGGTCCTGCTGGCGGTCCTGCTGGTGGTCACGGTGGCGGTCACGCTGGCGGGGGGTCTCCAGCCCTGCCCAACGGTTTCCAAACTCTAAAACCCAACGAGGCTGCCTGCTCGCCCAACGGGCCAGACGGGGGGCGTGTGTAGCAGCTGTCAGCGTCGCGTTGGGGAGGGGCGCGTTTGGGCCTCGTTCGGGACGCGTGTGGGGGGGTCGTGGATGGTGGTGCGTTTTAAGCCTCGGTTGAGCCTCGTGGAAGGTTCGTTGAAGGTTCGTTGAAGACTTGTGGACTTGTGGACTTGTGGAAGGTTCGTGGAAGGTTCGTGGAAGAGTCGTAGACTCGTGTAGGACTGGTTCAAGACTTGTTCAAGACTCGTCCCCTCCCAAGCTCCGCGGACGCGTTCCTGACTAGACGACGCATGCATGCATGCAGGCAGGCAGCGCAGAGCCTCCGGTGCGAGTATTGCTTTTGCGGGCTGCGAGTGGTTGGTTGGTTGGTTGGTTGGTGTCTTGGCATGCAGTTACCTACTCGTGTGCGGCGCTAGCCTTGTTGCGAGTGAGGGAAGGTTTGGGCTGTTGTGGGGTGGATGGGTGGATGGGTGGATGGATGACGGTGGTGGGGTGTTGGGGTGGTGGTTGGGATAGAGACGTGTCGGAGATAGCTGCGGGGTGGACTTGCTGCTGTGGTTGGTGGTTGTTGCGATGGCGACGGGGACGACGACGGGACGGGGACTGTGCGGTGGTGCGGCAGCCTCTTTGGCCGCGAGAGTGGGACGTCTGGATTCTTGGGCCAGGGCGGGCGGCTTGATGGCTGTTGGAGGTACTGTTCCTCACTCTGCCCTACTTACTACCTTGATGGTGGCTAAGGTGGTCAAGTGGCGCGGTGCCGAGCTGGAGAAGGACGCTTGGGTCAGCGGAACGGTTGGTGGCGTGCTCGTCAGCCCATCTTGAGAGGTTTGGGAGGGATACTGGAAGCGAGGGATGAGGGGGCAGGTTGTGGCGAGTTGTGGGTGTCGTAGGGCGGATGGTGGTGGTTTGGTGGTGTGGTGTGGTGTGGTACACTGCGTACCGGGACATGTTGCTGTTGTGGTACCGTGGCACGAGAAGTGGGGTTTGCTGTGGCGGCGGGGGGTGGGGAACCGTGGGCGGGGTTGTTGGTGGTGCTGGTGGGACTGGGAGATGTGGCAGTACAGGTGGGACTGGGCGGGGTGGTGGGAAGAGGGAGAGGGAAGAATGGAGTCGAGATGTGAATGGTTGCGTGAAGTTGAGGTACTGCAGAAAACTCCAGAGGAAAACACATCAGCGAGGTGGGGTGATGGATGACGGGGACTGAGTACGTCCGGTTGCTCCCGTGTCGCAAACGGAACAGCCACATGCAGCAGCGTTGTCGGAGCTGCCGTGCCGATACCACAGATGCGATGGCCAGCCACGGCCAGCCACAATCCGCAATATGCAGTGGACGGCCAAGGCAAGGGAGAGTTGCGGGAGAATGTCTGAGAAGCCACGAGTCGGGGTGACGAAGGTGGAGAGATGGATGTGCGTGGATGCTGTGTACGCCAGACCACAAGCGGTGTTACATGCCACAAGTGGATGTGCGCGAGAGGCAGCACGAGGCATGTGAGACATACATATCGAGTCGCGAGCCCTGCTGGAGCTAGAGAGAGTCAAGACACTGGCATCGATATTGTGAAGTGTTTCTGCAAATGCATGTGAATGGTACAGTACTCGCGCGCATCAATCCATTCCATCAAACCGCACAAACAAACAACTCACTGCCCATCAGAACGGAAACAGGCAACAAGGCAAGCAATCAGTGGAGCCCATATGACCAGAACAGGAAGCAATCGAGAAGATTCGTTCGGCCCGCGTCGATCACCCTTCCTCTGATGGCCGGATCAGCGCGCAGTGGGTCGCCTTGCTACCAACTACATGCCATGTGCGGCGGTGCGAGGCGGTCTCGTCGTCGTGTAGTTGGCTGGATGGTAGCTACGAGCGCGAGCAGCGCCAGCAGTCGTCGAGAAGAGTACCGTCGACGTTAAGCCGGCCGGGGATAACGAGGACTCAGGCCTGACGGACAGACGAGATGCCTGCCTGAGTGCCTGACTACCGCTCACGACCAACGAAAACGGAGGGAGCTCACGACGTCAATCCCGCTCTAGTGTCCCACGTCCAACCCAGCAGAAGTAGCTAGAGTGGTCAACCTGGTCGAGTGGACCCCTCCCTCTTCACGCAGCACCATACCTTTGACTTACAGCGGCGCAACAGCGTTTCGATCAGCGGGTCCAGCCTGCGAAGCTTGTCGTGGGCCTGCAACATTGAATCCGAGCCCAGAGCTTCTGCGCGCGTGTGGTCGGCTTGCAGCAGGACGCGACCGGGGAGGTTCCTTGCAGCGTGGCGAAAAAAGAGGGGGCTCGAGGGATATGGCTGTGGAGTCGAGTGGCGAACGTCCAGGTTGTTTTCTTCGCACCGCGTTTGTATCGTTATGCAGCTGGCTCGCGTGCGGGCGAGTAGCGGGGGGAGGTGCGCTCGCTCGCTACGGTCTATATTTGCGGTGTTGGTGTGCGCGTTGCTGGACCCGTGGCTGCAGACACTTCCATGTGCAATTGCTTCGTCTGCAGCGACGCAATGCATGTATGGCGTGGCCACCCCGTCCACGTTCACGTCCACGTCCACGTCGCGCGGTCGTCCGTCCGTATCGCGTGCGAAAGAGCGCCCGCTCTGCATCCGATCCGGCGAACTTGGACAGGGAAGCCGTTGCCGATGCCAGGGGTAAAACACGCAGAACGGCGGGGGTGCTGCGATCGGCGTCGTGTGATATCACCGTACGTATGTGTCGGCGGGTGAAAGAAAGGAGCCCGCTGTGGTCGCAGGTACTTGGTGTCCACTCGTTCGTCCCGTGGGTGCGACGGATTCAGGGTTTCGCGTATGGATCAGGGCTTCAAAGGCCAACGGGCGAGGGCTGGCTGGCTGGGCGCATCGTCGCTGTCGATTGCATCTTCTGTGTACTCGGCTTGTGGGGTCTTGAGTTTGGGCTAGCGGTTGTGCATCTTGGGACGGGTGGGAGGTGCTGCGAGGTCGAGGGTCTGCCGGCTGTAGCGATACTTTACTGTACAGCTGTGGTTGTAGCTGTGGTTGCATACCACGATGTAGTTGATATGTGAAGTCGGTTTAGCGAACCGGCCCAGCAGACACACACACACACGCAAGCGACTCCAAACCGACTCCATCAAAGAAAACCTCTATATCTCCCAATCACCAACCACCAACCACCTAGTTAAGAAGTACATACAGCATACAGCATACATA
>ML978727.1:236994-265761 GCA_010015785.1 Saccharata proteae CBS 121410
TCCCCGTCCCCGTCCCCATTCCATCCGCCCCATCCACGCAATCAAACCCCCTCACCCCTTCATCTCCCCCAATCCCCCCATCCCGCCCTCCCGTCCCGAAAATCTCCACCGCGCCACGACAGCCCGCCGCCCAGCACCGCTGATCGTGCTCGGACCCTTGCCGATGCCAGTCTTCCGCAGTAATCTAAGCATCGCGGAGCCGGTGCAGGATCCCATCCCAGCCTCGCGGATACGTACGTACGTACCGTACGGTACGGTACGGTACGCATGGAGGTGGAGGATTGGATTGGGGAGAGAGAGCGCGACGTCGAAGGCGTGTTTGAGGGGGCGGGCGGGGCGGGAAGTTACGTTTGGAGTGAGACGTTGGAGGGAGGCGCGCACAGGGACAAGGCGCACAATCACCCGAACCCCAAGCGTTGTCGAGCGGAGAAAATGCGTGCTTTGTGGTATCTGTATCTGTCTGCCCATGCGTTTTGTCCCGACGCACTCGAAAAAAGCGGAATCGGAAAAATTGCTTCCCCTCCCATCTGGGCCCTGTGTAACGTGACACGGCGCTCCATCCCCAGAAAATATGTGAAAGAAGCGGACATAGAGAATTCGACGCAAACAAAAAAACGCCCTGCAAATGTTTGAGTTGGTTGAGGTCCTCGTTGAAGCTCCTGCCAAATCGCCCTCCCGCCCGTTGAGACACGTCCGGCAACCCACTCGAGTCCCACAAATGGAAAAACACCGTTCAAATGCCCCATGTTCATCATGTTTGATCCCAGTATGCAAAAAATAAAGTTGAGAGGGTCGTGACCGTGCGCTTTCGCCAAGGTGTGCATATCAATGACAATGACTCCGCTCTCCAATTCCCTTTGTCCCGGACGGAGAGCGGAAGACGAAGACAAGAAGTGGATGGAATGTTGCAGTGTGACGCCGTGCCCTTGTTTTTTCTTTACAGAGGGCGGATGAGGATGATCCCCGGTTGCTTTTGTGGCAGCAGTGGCTGGTGCGGTAGCGATGGCGGATCGATTTTGGTGGTGGGGGGTGATTCACCCCTTTTACTGTCGATGACGACGAAGCGGTGTGGTATGGATGTTGATGGTGACACGTATGTCCTCCTGCTTTCAACTTTTCAGAAAGGAGCTCCTTCCAACTCGTGATCCCGGATCTGTCCGTTGCTCTTCTTTTTCCAGCCCAGCATGCTGCTCATCCGTTTCCAGCCGCTGTCTGATCGATCCGCACGACTGTTTCTCGGACTCGTTGACGCGGAGCCGGGTCCACCGGTGGTGTAGCCGTAATCGCTCATGGGCGGCGTGGTGGGAGGAGTCATGGGGTCGTCGTGGGGACTCGATGCCGAAGCGGAGTCGTCGGTCAATGGCTCGGGGGCACCGGCGCTCGACACTGGGGATGCGACGGCATATTGGGATGCGGGTCCATGGTGGCCGCTGCTGCGATGCGAGGGCCTGGCGAAGTGGGCGTGGGCGGCGGCGCCGAAGTTGCGGGTGACATGGGAGAAGGTTGATAATGAGGAAGGGGCGGATGCGCGGTGGCCGCCGGACGGCGACGAGGCGGAGGGGTTGGCCGACGTCACGCGGCGGAAGGCACGCTCATCGTAGGAGCGGGTATGAGAGTGCAGGTTCTCTTCGCTGCTGTTGCAGGCGGAGTCGCCGTTGGCGGATTGAGGGGAGAGGCTGTTGAGAAAGGGGACCAGCACGGACTCCTCCATCAACTCGTAAATCTTCTTCACTGCGGTGTCGAGGACCGAGGGATGCGGAGGGTCGTACGGATGTGAGAGCTCGAGGAGCGAGTCGCGCACGTCGGAGGGCAGGTTGACCTCGCGCGGGCCGTTGGGTGCGATGTAGGCGTCCAGCAATCGCTGCCAGAGCATCTTGACGTATTGGCAATCTTCCTCGACCTTGCTGTTGTAGTGCTTGCGATAGCGCGAGGCGTCCATGGTGAACTCGAGCGTCTCCAAGCAGTGGTTTTGCGACAGGTATGCCATAAAGGCACTCAGCGTCCACGGCGGCGGTGCCGTGTTGGCGAGTATCTCGGCCAGGTTGGGACGGCGAGGGCAGTAGGGACCTTGAGCGGAGCTGTAGCCGCGCGGGATCGCGACGGTGAGCGGGCGGGCGGGCATGTATTCGTGACTCGACATCTTGATCTCCTCGTGCTTCTCCTCGTAGGGCGAGGCGGAACGCGAGGTCGAGGCGGAGGACGGGGTGCTGAGGCGGAGTGGAGGCGGGGCGGACTTGCGCGAGCTCATGACAGTCCACCACCACTTGAGACCCGGGCTGTCGGAACGGTCGCGGTTGGGATCGCGGTTGTCGAGGCGGGGGCCGGGGCAGTAGCAGAGCTGAGTGGGCCGCGAGTGACGAGTTCGGGACGCCAGCTTGACGGAGGGGAGAGAGGAGAGATAGATGGATAGGATGGGCAGGATTACTGCGGCCGCATGGGCTCGGGCGGTGGAGAAGGGAGAGAGAGCGAGAGAGGGTCGGTGGACGGATGGGCGGCTTCTGGAACGAGACACGACAGGAGGAGGCGCGGGAGAGCGTCAGCGACAGGCGAGGCGAGGCGAGGCGGAGCCGGAGACTGAGACTGAGAGTGGCAGGCTGCAGTAGGTGCGCGGGTGCAGCAGCAGCAGGCGGTGACTAAGGCCGGGGCGTGTGGATGTGAGCAGCAGAGGAGAGAGCGTGCGTGCGGTGGAGCGATGGGAGCGATGGGTGCGGTGGGTGCGGTGGGTGCGGTGGGTGCGATGGCGAACTCGGGCTGGAACGAGAGGCTGGCAGACAAAGACAAGCAGTTATTACTGGGAGGCGGGTCTGTCTGTGTGGTGAATGGCGATGATGGTATCGAAGCGGCGTCTGCTGGCTGGCTGGGCGGTGGTGTCGATTGCTGGGCGTGTGGACGTGTGGACGTGTGGAGGTGTGGACAAGGAATCGGGACTTGGTAGTGAGGACAGTTTTGGGTAGTAGTTTGCAACTTGCAACTTGCAACTTGCAGTCCATCAACAGGGTCGGGACGGGGAGTGGTGAGTAATAGTAATTGAATCCAGCACTTTGGCACGATGGAGTCAGCAATCTCAGATCCGCTCTGGCAAAGCTGCACGCGGCACCGCTGCGGATTGCACAGGGCGCTTGGTGCTCGAGGGCTTAGGGCGACGGCCGAAGGTGGCCAAAAGGCGCTCGAGCGACACATGAGGGAGGGCACGGAGGCCAATGGGAGGGGAGGGGGGGGCACGACCACTCACTAGCAGCACTGGCACTGGCACTGGCACCGGCACCGGCAGCAGCACCAGCAGCAGCACCAGCACTGGCACCGGCAGCACAGCACCAAGCAACTAGAGAGACAGCCAGCACGACCACAAGCCACCAGCACGACCAGCACAACCAGCACGACCAGCACGACCAGCACGACCACCACCACGACCAGGCCAAAGGCGTGCCTAGGAGCAAACTCAGCCCACCACACCACACACCCACCACACCACACACCCTCCACACACACCACCACCACACACACACTCAATCCACCACTCTGCCCGCCCTAGCAGGCTAACGACTTGTGCAAGTTGGCGCTAGACAACGGCTTCCTGCTGCTCCCTGGAATCCTGGAAGAAGCGCCTTTGTTGCAAGAAGCTTTGCCCGTCCCAAGCGCCCCAAACCCTGGCCCTGGCACTGGCACTGGCACTGGCACTGGCACTGGCACTGGCACTGGCACTGGCACTGGCACTCTCACTGGCACTGGCACTCTCACTGGCACTCTCACTGGCACTCTCACTGGCACTCTCACTGGCACTCTCACTGGCACTCTCACTGGCACTCTCACTGGCACTCTCACTGGCACTCTCACTGGCACTCTCACTGGGGCACTGGCTCTGGCTCTGGCTCTGGCAGACATGAGAGAGCAACAACAAGCGTGAAAGCCCCCCGCCCGTCTTCTAGCGGCCTTCGACGCCAATCAGCCGTCAGCCCGTCCTGGCACGCTGGTCCTTGTCCCGGACGCTGCCCCTGGTCCTGGTCCTGGTCCTGGTCCTGGTCCTGGTCCCAGTCTTTTTATTTGAAAGCCTCCTGGTCCTTGTCTGGTCTTGTTTGGTCTTGTCTGGTCTGTCTGGTCTTGGTGGTCCTGGTCTGGTCTTGGTGTTTGTGTTGGTCCTGCTGCTCAAACGTCTCTCCTTGTCGTTGCCCGTCCGTTGCAGCAGAAAGGCTGTGCCAAGCCCCCCAGCCGCGCAGTTTGGCCGACAGAGACGCTCGCCAGAACAAAGGCCGGCCACTCGACTGTCTTGCGCGACGAACCCAGCGCTGCGTGCGGCCCGACCAAGCGTGCACGTCGTCCCCGTAGCTCCCTGCCTGTGCTCCGTCTGCGAAAGCGCGAGGCGGCAGACAAAGAGGCCAGCGATGCGAGACAAGAGAGCTGCCGGTCGCGCCATCGTCACCACGGCAAGCAGCAAGCACAAGCAGCAAGCAGACAGCAGACAAGCCGCGCGCAGTCGCCCTGAGACCCCCTCGTGCTCGTCGTTCTGTGCCGTCCGTCCACCCAGCGACAAATTTCCTTGCCGGCCCTCCAGCGCCCTTGGCCTTGGCCTTTTCTGCAGCGCCAAGCTCGGCAGCCGCGTGCTGTTGGGTGTGACCTTCCGCTTCTGCTGCGTCCGAATGGCGCAACTCTAGCGGCATCGTCAATGCCGGCCGCGGTCGCCAGGCCAGGCAGCGGTCGCCAGGCCAGGGCAGGGCAGGGCAGGGCAGCCTCGAAGAGAAAGAGCTCGGGGAGAGAAGGCAGACAGAGCGAGAGAGCAAGAGAGAGAGAGAAAGAGAGAGAGAGAGTCATCAAAGCAATCAGATTCGGGCAGGAGCGACCAAGGGACCGCCGGCTAGCCGCCCTCGGCAAAATTCCAGAAGCCGCATCGAAGGCAGTCGACGAAGCGACGAAGCGACGAAGCGACGAAGCGACGAAGCAGCCTGAACCAGCAGCCTGAACCAGCAGCCAGGGCAGCCCACCGCCCATCCCCGTCATTCCATCACCATGCGACCGGCTTGCCCCACAGCAAACAGACGTCCAGAACCCCCTTGGCCCCGCCCACACCTGAGTGCCCCCCCCCCCTCTGCCCTCTGCTTATCCGCGACTCGCGACCGCTCTCATCATCCCCGACTCCACACCCTCGCCCGTGAGAGCGAGAGCCACCACCACCATTGCCCGCCGTGTCCGCGTCCTTTTTCCCTCGCCTGGCACGGTTCGCCGCTGCGTCCGGAGCCGCCCAGCAGGCGCAGCGGGCGGTGAAGTCGCGCCGTCTGGAGCGCTCGCTGCCCATTTGCAAGCATCCCGTCCCCTCGGCCGTGTCTGCCTGGCAATCTGGCCACTCGCGCCCGCCGACGGGACCCGGGCGAGCAGCCAACTGCACGAGTATATCGAAGGCATATGGGGGGCACAGGCCCGCGACGCATGTACTAAGTAGCAACTCGTCCACCCTGTTCCGCTGCCCGCAACAGGGTCCTGCCACCCCGTCCGGGGCAAGGAAATTATCGACGGGCCCATCTCGCACTAGCTTCTTCGCTCTGATGTAAATCGATATCATTCTCGATGTCGTCGATCTGGAGAGCCCACGTCAAAGCTCGGCTTTTCCGGCCGCAGAGGTACGCCTGAGTGGCACTGTGTTGTCCGCCACGACTGTTCCTTCCAGCCCTATCCTGGCCCCGAGTAGTCATCCGATGAGGCTGAGAATTCGGGCTATCGTGACTGTGTGATGAGACTGACGAGTGACTGATAAGCGATGATGAGATTCCGTCTTCTTGGACATGCTTCGTGTCTAGTGTGATAACGTGCAAAAGGCAAATCGAACGTCGATGCGCCTTTTTCGAGCGCTCGACTGATGAGAACACCCGTCCCTGGTGTCCGGGTCCGACGAGTTGTGACCGCGAAGACGCACGCATCGTCGATTGCAGTGCGACGATCTGCCTGCCACAGGCGAGCAGAAGCGCAGACTGGCATTCTAGAACGTCTCTCTCGATCGGCCTACTCAAGCAGACATGGGCCATTTCCTCCCCGAACAACTTGGAGCCTCGCAACCCTTCCCCGGACACCAACACACCGCACCCCGCGATCTCTGGGCCGCAGCTGTTTTCCACACGACTGCTCCAAGCACATCTCGCGGAGTGAGTCCGTCGTTCGATGCTTGGTGGTGGCAACTCGGCGCGTCTGCGCCCGTCCGTCGGGCTGCGTGGCTGCGGAGATGTTGGGAGAGGGAGGGCCTTGCTTGGGAGCCTCAGATATCCGTCCGCGCCAAGGGTATGCCGGATTGAGCACTCGATCGTGACGGGAGTGGCTGTCTCATCTGCTCCACAGAACCTCTGGCTGTGGCGGCTTGATGCCATGCTCGAGGACTCGTCGTTACGGCTGTTTTGGGAAATCCGGGGTGAGCTGTTGTTGGCCGTGTTGATGGTTCGTGGGCGCCAGCCGATGTCGCCATCATCATCACATGCGTCCTGTTGTCGGTAACGCGGTTCCCACGGAACTCAATATCTGTGCAGTTCCGGTGTTGCTTTGTTTTTACCGTCTCCTGAAGGATTTGTGAACTTGACAGATGAGATGCGGGGAAAGAAGAAGGCGTACAGGGTGGAGGGAAGAGGTGGAGGAAACTGAACATGCTGTAGTAAACCTTATTGGACAAGTAGAAGATGAGCGCGCAAAAGTGTGTACGAGGATGGTAAACGTGTGGATCACCCGCAGTGTGGATTCGGGCCTGCTGCAACTCGATCCATACGTACCTCCCTCCAACACCAAAGGACCTACCGTCGCGTGCCTTGACTACCTTGATCTCTAGACTCACGTCGTTGTTACGCGTGCCCGTGGCTTACGCAAACTTGAAACTGGATTCGCTGCGAGGTTGACGGAAACTTGCCGGTACGAATCAGTTTTGCCTACTGGTCGAGGAGACGTCTCGAGAACGGAGAATCTGAGTGGACCAAGCCAGTTCCCACTGGAAGCTTGAGCCAGTATCTCATGACATGCATATGGTTGCGCACGAGCCCCCGTTGGCATGATATCGGGCACAGCCTTGGGGCTCAAGGCTGGCGTGTTTTGGATGTCTTAGCAGTATTGAGCAAGATGAGTTGCGGTGAAGAAAATATCATGCCACGAATTGTCAGTCTGTTGGCTCGAGGAAGACTTTTTGAGGCCTCCCTCGGCTTACTCGTGGCCATGAGTAGTTGTATAGGAGCTTCTCTGGGCGTTCGACGAGATGCCGAGGCACATTTGTACGAGCTGACTCGGGCAGGTCAAGGTCGACGAGGTGTTGACAGCCGATCTCTCGAGAACGAGTTAAAGCAGAAGCTTGTTCTCTTTCTCCAGACAGTCGGCTACCCCTCAGCCACAGCCAAATCTTTGGTGTTGATGTTGATGTTGAAGTTAGCCCTATCACACTACCGTTTGTGGTAACTTAACGTTATCGATTTCGTGGGGCCTGTGCGCCCGGACGCCGTGACTGACTTCCATCCGGACTTGTCGTTGCGACTCGCATTCACGACTCCACTGGTCTTCCGGTGGCATGGTTCACTGCCGCGCCTGCAGGCCGTCTGGAACGGAGTCGATGTGCAAGCATTGCATTCCGCCTGCGCGGCTGTTCCGCTCTCCACCGTCCACCGTCCGCCGTCCGCCGTCCGCCGTCCGCCGGGCCTCGTCCCTCTCGTCTGCCGTCCGCCGTCTGCCGTCTGCCGTGCTAACTCACTGCGCAGCCGCCCGGGTGCTTCCCGGCCGCGTCTCGAGCGCCGCAACCTGTAGATCGAAGCCGGCCTCCGCGAGCCGCGTCGCGAAGCCGTCGAAAACTTCGTTCGTCCGCTTGAGCGCCTCGCGCAGCATTGATTCGACTTCAACATCGCCATCTCCCGCGCCCAGCGGCTGCTGACTTCCATGACTCGCTTGCCGCTCCGAAGCGCCCAACAGCAGCAGCAGCGCCGTAGTCCAGCCCTTTAGCTGCGAGACCGGTGAAGAGTCCTGCTTTAGCACTATCGCCGCCTCCCTCGCCGACGCGTCAAACCAGAGCACGTACGACTCGTGTTGGAAAACTCTTAGCAGCCCGGACAGCGCCGTGGCGTTGGTGCGAACGGATTGGGTCCGCTCGTCGCGGACTCCAAGCCGGCCGACGACTTCGTCAAGCCGCACGCCGATGCGGCACCGCCCTATGACCCGCCCGTCTGTCCACCGGAGCGCTCCACCTCTTTCGAAGATCCGCTCTCTTTTCGATACCTCCTGCGGCGTTAGGGCTTCGTCATGCTGTATCAGGTTCGATAGCGCTATGGTCGCCCGCTGCCGATTCAGCGACCTCATGCTCACAGCCCGGACCGCCGCGTGATTTGTCGCAAGGTGAACTGTCAGCAGCAACAGCATAGACACCCACGTCGCCAACGGTGACGATATCCATGAAACAACAACGCTGCCAACCTGAGACGGGTGATCAGCGCTTGGGCACCAACCTTTGTTCGTCTGGGGCCTCTGCTTACCAGCATGCCCATGAGTGATATCACTGTTTCCTGGGACGAGTCCTTCTAGAAGCTTGTCAGCGGTGCCCGCCACCCAGCAACCGGCTCAGACGGAACCTCTTGTCCACGTGATAGATATTTGTCTCGAGAAACATGACTTACCGCATTCAACTCCCCCAGGTTCTGTTGTCTTGCAAAGTGCGCACTATATCTCTACCTTTCAACAGGGGTTCTTGGAGCACTCGGCAGATCGCCTTACTAACCTCAACGCCGCCTTCGAACTACCTGCCGCTACCCCACAGAGGGCCCGAAGTACGCTCGAGAAGCTCAAGAGTAGCACTCTGGCGGCCTTCGGAAAGGCCGGCGACAGGCAGTCGAGGACCATCGCTGTATCGTTGAACACATCGGCAGCCAGCCGGTACATCTTGCATTCCGGCTCGAGCGCGCTTCCCAGTCGATAGGCGAATAGGATTGTGGCCAGTCTGCCCATAGACTCTTGCAGAATCGAGAGGAGAAGGGCTCCCGTCGCCGAAGCAGAGCTGTCCCCTACGCCGAAGCCTGTGAACACAAGTCAGTCCATGGCTACCCTGACTCGAAGCGGGGTTCGCGGCAGGAGTCATGTCCTTGACCAGACACTCCGATGCCTCCGCTTGCTGTAGTCACACGAGCTTCATGCGAGTAGTGGAGTGCGAGGGGACGCGTCACCTTCGAGCACGGCTCTGGAAGAGAGAAGGCCGGCGATAGAGCTAGAGAACGCTTGCAGAGAGTCCTGCCGCTGTCAGCGTTTGCGCCGTCGTCAGCCGTTGAGGCTTGAGCATGTGCTCCAACATAGATCTGGTACCTGCGGCGCGTATTCGGTCAGCTCATGCTCACTCTGAAAACCAAGATGCGAGAGTTACAAGGCAGACCTACTCCAAATAGTCATCCGTCACGCTTTGCGGATAGCCCGCAGGCAGGAAGACGTCCAGCACTTGTTGCCAGAGCGACTTTCCATTCGCAGGTCGCTGTGGCCGTCCGTCAGTGCTTGTCAAACGTGCGGGGGCAGTGCTCACGACGAGTGACTTACGATTATGTCGATGCGCCCATCTGATTCGGTGTAGGTGCACGCCAGGACGCCAGCCTCGTCGTACTCGTTTATCTCAAGCCTGGCCGTCGCCGCCATCTTCTCGTGTGTTCTGGTTGCGGGGTTTGTGGAGGTTCGTCGTTGCGACGGGATGGACGATCTCCTGCAGTGTTTGGTTTCGGCTTTCGGCATGCCGAAGTGCGCAATCGCGTGGGTTTGTGGGCTTGACTCAACGGCGACCCCAAATGACGATCACCCGGGGTTTTCATGCGCGCTAGTGCTGACATCTCATTGTGCTTCAGATTGTTGATACGAGATGGACGGGTTTCTACCTCTCGTGTATGCTGCGTCCGTTCGGTTTACTTTGCATGTGTCCAGAATCATCATGGACGCTTCATCTCATGTTGGTGGAGGACGGTCAAGGCATTTGCGCAGTAGACGGAACCTGTGCGCGGTAGACGGAATCTTTGCGCCATATGCACAGCGGCAAGAGTGATTGATTCATAGATATGTAGCGACAACAACCTAGCTGTTGGCGCAGCTTCAGTCTGCATGTACCTCAAACTTGGCTGTACTGCTAAAGGCACTCTAAGTGAATTCCTCGTAATTTCTGGAAAGCACATGAGCTGTCGAACAACTCGAGTCCCTCGGTCTACATGGGACGACTGTGTTACCAATGTGCTTCATCTCTGCTTCTTCAATTGTGAATAATCGAGGGCGTCGCAGAGACAAGACAAACGACGAGAAGTACACGACATTCGTGAACAATGTTGCAGTAAACATGGTGAAATTGTAGGCTTGTAGGACAGCCAATTGGCAGTGTATATTCTTTGTTTCGCTGCTCTGATACAGATCTCTACTCGTAATTTTCGCAGGTCCGGGCATAGCCTCCGGGTGTGTTGTTGGGGCATTCACGAACATAGGTATAACATTATCAGCGGGGTGGGAAAGAGGAAGCAGCCAAAGCAATTGAGAGCGTGGGCAAGATCTCGAAAACGCAGAGAATCCAGTAGCAAACCTGGCTCGCTTACGGACCTTTCAACTAGCCCGATTTAGCCCCTCGCACGCAGCAGAAGCTCTCGGTGAAGTTCAGTGAAGTCTTGGCGGTGTTTATCTAGCTGTCGCTCGCCCGCCTTTACTCAACATCGTCGTCCCCTCCGTCACCCCACCACCATAACGTCAACATCAACGTCAGCACACCCTTGGTGAGATTCAGGAGTTCGAGAGCCATGCTATTGGTACAATACCCTACACTGATGTCACTTCTAGATCTCACAGTTCGCATGACCGCGCCGCGCAGGGAATACCGCCCTTTGTCGCTCGCAGCAGTCATGCCGCCATTAGGTGAACGACACATGTACCTCCTCATTCGAGCAATGCCCTACACTGATCAAGGTCCTAGGCTCCATGGAGTTGAAAAGCTTCTTCGGCAAGTTTGGCGAAGCGGTGCAAGGGAAAGAAGACAAACATGAGGATGTTTACGAGCCAAGAATACTCGAGCATGCCGAAGTGTTTATGCAAGGCGAAGACGCAGTGAGAGCGCGTAAGCGCCGCAACCGCAGCGTACGAATCAACTCAGTGGAAGACATCCCGAGTAAGTTTGCTGTTTGCAGTTGCACGCGTCGAGTTGAGGTTGTCGTTTTCCGCTTTAGGACCGTTGTCGATCTGCGGGAGGCGGGCTCGGCATGACAAAGCGGCCCGCCTTGCTTGGATCCAATCGGGCATGGGGTGGGCGGGCGCAACTCCAGGGCTGAATGTTGAGCTACCTGCCGCCCTGCCCGACGTTCCTGCATCGCGTCCCGCTGCTGTCCTGCTGTCACCACCTACCATGCGACAAATACTATGAGCTTGCCGTCCGACTCTGACCCGTACAGACATCGTCACCCAGTATGCACGAATCCGCGCCATGAGCGAAGACCAAATCCCCGAGGGCCCCTCCGATGAGGAGGTCATCGCCCTGGCACGCGACGCCGTTGAAGCAGCCCGGCAGGACGCCAACGGACAGGACAACGTTGCCGCACAGGATCAGCCCCGCGGGGGCATTACAATCGACCTCAGGCACCGCGATCTCAAGCGAATCCCGGACGAAGTCGTCGATATTATCAAGGACGGCTTAGAGAGGTGCGGCAAGGTCCCCCTACAGCGGCTTTTTGGGTATGGGTTGGAGATTTGCTTCAAGTCTACTATCCTGAGCGCACAATATGAGATGTCATCTCTCAAAGACATGCTGACGAGACTAGGCTTGCCCTGGCACATAATTGGCTCGAATCACTCCCCCTCCGCCTAGCGGAATGCACCCGCCTGCGCTACCTCAACCTCCGCTACAACGAAATCCATATATTCCCTGCAGCCGTGCGCATCCCCCGAACTCTGTGCTGTAGACTATGAATACTGAATCATGGCAGGTACTCGAATTGACCACGCTCGAGATTCTGGATCTGCGGATGAACAAGATAAGGCATATCCCTGAAGAGATCTCGAACTTGACATCGCTCAAGTTTCTTGTGCTGGAAAAGAATAAGATCGAACGGGTACCTCTCTGCGTCGGGGACCTGAAGAATTTGCAGCTGTTAAAACTGAGCCAAAACCCTCTAAAATTCCCTCCACCGAAGGTCTTCGAGATTACCGAGGATGACAAGCAACTGCCAGAGCGAGAGCGAGAGCGACTGATCACGACGAACGTCAAGACCTTTCTTCGAGAGACATCAGAACGTCAGCGTCCGCGAGCTGAAGCCGAAACCGATAGCAGGTTGCTCACCTTTTCCTTACTCTCTCGCTCACCGGAAACCATTGTCTCGCCGTCTGAGAGAAACATATATCGGCGCTCCCTTCTTATCAACAAATCTCCTCATATACCCAGATCTAAAAGCCCACTTTCGCGTGCTAACAGAAGCGTCAGTGAGAGCAATGTCGAGACTCCGCGCCCGCAACGCACGAGAACCGGGGGACGATTTCCTGTTAAGCCTAGCATATCCAGCATGGAAGCTTTCGCAGACCCCAAATCGGGTTCTTCGCCAGGTAACCCGCCCCCAATCCCAACTCGGTCTCATTACAGGGTCCAGTCTCAGCAAACCGCCAGCACGCGAAGGCCTCCGATTACTCCTCTGGCCATCGCAAACGAGCGCAATAGAAGTCATAGCGAGGGGGCTGGCTCCGCAAACATTCGCGCGAAACGTATGGGTATGGTGACACGGAAGACGTCTGACCTGGCGCGTGTCGAAGAGAGCTCACTCAGAGCTGCCGGCCATCTCCGCGTGAACAGCTCCGACTCTCTTTCTAAGGTCCAGGCCGACAAGACGAATGTTCACGCGAATACAGGAGATGCCCCACGACAGAAGTCTCTCTTCATGCGGCCGTTATCCGATGTGATTGAACATAAACCATGGAGCGACGACTACGACAAAGTGGTCAATTCTTTCAGGATGAGCGTCACGTTGACTGTGGATTTCCTGCTACCGGTGGAGAATTTGCTGCGCGCTGCAAACATACCCAGCCATCATGCGCTCATGAATTGCTTCGACCAAACGCAGCATGTCTTGAAGGTGGTCGGCGGTCTACTTCGTCGCTACGATGCTCTTGCGGAAGAAGAGGAGGATCTTGCAGATCAATTGTTCGGCCAGCTACTGCAGGACAGCGCCAGATTGATCGACTCGCACATTGAGCTTACTGCTCTATTGAACGAGAGTTTCGAAGAGATCTCCAGATACTGTGACGACCCTGGTGTCAAGCGCATCTTCCAGCGGCTTGTCAATGCTCAATACATGAGTGCTGTTGATGCACGGAACGCGTCGGCCTCATTAGGGATGGTGTTCAACGAACACAACGATGAGATGAACCGCGACAAACACCGTTCAGACCGCTCAACTACGCCAACACAAAATTGGCCGAACCCTGACATACGTACTGCAATACCCAATCAATATGACGGCAGTACTAGCATACCCAACACTCCCCGAAACTACAACGGAACGCCGCCGTTATCTACAAGTAATACCTTGCGCGCCAACACGATAAGCAGCAGTCTTGCGGCTACTCCGCGCTCAGGCGAGTCCTTCGCGACCATTGGCACAGTGTCCATGAGTCGCAGCAACACCATGCAGAACGTGGACGAGTCGGACGAAGAAGGGCTTTTCGAAGGCATCTGGCAAAAGCTGAGCAACGCCTGCCAGCTCACTCTGCAGACATTGCCGAGTTGCCACCAGAAGTTCATCGAAGCCTACACTGTCGCAACAAGGGATCCAGAGCCGACGAGAACGTCCGTACAACGGTGGTCAAGAGTCATCGAGAAGTCGTCTGCGGTCCACCAAGCCGCCGCCCAATTGCATCAAACCCTCAAATCGATCAAATTGAGAGACGCGGAGTTTCGGAGCTCACAGCAATTTTGGCAGATGTGTACGACCTACGTCAAGGTAAGTAACCCATATATTGAAGCCAAGTCTATGACCAACTGATTGCCCTCGCAGAGTTGGAGCGACCTTGCCTCCGCAGTCAAAGAGATTGGTCAACTAGGCCATATCCCCGACGACATCAAGAGCGTGATGAAGCCGATCCAGAGAGCCGTCAAAGACGCCAGCGTCTCCATCACGACCTCTCCATGGAGCCATCTCGCCGTCCGCGGAGACAACACCACGTCCTACGCGCAAAGCTACCACTCTGTCCACCCCTCGGACGCGTCTTCCAACTCCCTCAGCTCCGGATCCACCTACAACTCCAACGGCTACGTAGCCTCCCACTACGCAAACAACTCGGGCTATACCACCGTCCCCGCCACACCACTGAGCGCAGCTCTCGGCGCCGCCGCCCAAGCCACGGTCCCTAGCACACCTGGGCACGCCCCTACCGTCTCCAATGATGGCCCGCTGACCGGCGCTTTCTCGGGAAACGTCTTTGAGCGTGCGGACCACTACCTCAGACAGACGCGTCGCCGGATCTAGACTTGACCGTATAGCTGCTCATTCCTCTTCAAAAGTTACTGTGATACCATTCCAAAAGGGGTTACGCACGTGCTTTTGACGCCTTTCACGTTTTGCTCTCTCTTGCCTGCACTAGCGACGGTGTTGACCGGATCTTTGCTTTTGTTTCGGGGTCGGGGCGGGTTTACGGCATCACATGATGCTTTTTTGCTTTTTTGTATACATGCATGCGTGGGATAGCGCTGGGAAGGGGCGATTGGGATACGGCGCGGATGCGCCGGGTAGCTAGGATGATAATGAAAATGAGACTAATTGCAATCATGTGCTGCGCGATGTTTCAGCGGTTGAAGTGAGACTGGATTGCATCTACGACTGGCGAATGGTTTGATTCGACTTTGGCTTTTGGGTGGTTGAAGTATGGCTGGGCTACGTTTATAGTGAACTTGTAGGAGGACCGAGGTACATCTTTTAGCTACTAGAGGTAGGATAGAGTACTCGTTTCTTAAGCCGTTGAAGTAAAGCTAGATAGCTTATAAGAGTAACGAGTCGGGATATTGAACTACTTTCAGGCTATTGGACGTAGGCTGGACCGCATCCATTAAGTACTTGAAGTACGGATAGACTGCGTTTACGGCTGGCGAATAGTTTGATTGGACTCTGGCTTTTGGGTGGTTGAAGTGTGGCCGGGCTACGTTTATAGCGAACTTATAGGAGGACCGAGGTATGAGTACTCGTTTCTTAAGCCGTTGAAGCAAGGCTGGATAGCTTAAACGAATAATAAGTCGGAATATCTGACTGCTTTTCGGCTATTAGACGTAGGCTGGACCGCATCTATCAAGTGCTTAGAGTAAGGTTGAACTAGTTTTACGGCTGGCGAATACGTTGATTGGGTTTCGGCGTCCGGGTAGTTAAGGCAAGACCGGGCTACGTTTATTATTTACTTATAGGAGGACCGAGGTATATCTTTTAGCTACTAGAGGTAGGATAGACTTATTTCTTAAGCCGTTGAAGTAACGCTGCACTGCATCTCCAATCCACTGGTTTTGGACCGTGCTGCTATCTTTGGTATGTTGGAAACAGGCCGGACAACCTTTACCGAGTAGGTGAAGTAAGGCTTGACTGCGTTTACGACTGACGAGTAAGAAAACCGGCTTCTGTATGCTGGCTGTTGGAGGCGGGCTGGACTGCTTTATTTGCAGTAGTTGAAGCAAAGTTAGTGCGTTTACGAATGCCGGGTAAGGAAATCTGATTTTGATTTTTGGGTCGTGGAAGTAAGTATGGGTTGCATGGTTGGTTGATGGAGAGGCAGATATGGGTTCTACATTGTAGCTGGTGGAGGTAGTTTGAACGGCGGTTTGGAGTTTTTGAGGTCGGCTGTACTGCGTTTTTGTGACTCACTGATGGTGGACGATCGTAAGGACGGAGAAATAACGTATCGGAAGGAGACAGGACAACGTGTTTTTCCTGTGTTGTTGGAAGGCTGCGTTTCTGACGCTCGAGTAGCGGGAACGCCGCTGTGTTTGCCCCGTCGGAACAAAGCTGTGCCACTGTTTGTTGAGCGGTTGAACTATATCCGGGCTGCGATCATGGCTTACTTGTCGTAGACTCTACCTTCATTTCCAGCGTGATGGACGCAGTTCTAGCCGCATTTCTTGAGCTGTCGGATCAAGTACTGGCTACATCCATAACTAACGTATAGGTGGACCTGCCTTCTATCCATTAGCTGTTGCAGCTGGCAGCAGGATCAACAGTACATCTTGAGTTCTCGGACCGCGTTCGCAATTCACTGGTGGTGGAGTCAGTCTACTGTAAGCTTCAGCGCGTGGTCAATAGGTCCAAAAGGCAATCCTTAAGCCTTCCGTCGAGGAGAGCCCAGACGTGACACTCGCAGAACGTCTTGGAAGAGATGGTACCAGAATCCTCGGCGTTGGCCCCGAGGGCCCAGCCCATCTGAAAGAGAAAATACGGAGCTCCAGGAGGGCTGCTTTGTCACGAGCGACGAGAAGACGCTGAAGTACGGACTGCTTCCCAAACGACTTGAGAGTGGGAGGACCTATGGCAGATATTCTTGGGAGAGGACATCCGGGGTGGGTCGGGTACCAGACGACGGCTTTGAAAGCGGCGCGGTGGTAGAGCAATACACCGTATCCTGCTGCCATCTTTAGCGTGTTGGAAGCAGGCTGGACGGCATTCCTTGAGCTGTCGAAGAGAGCAAGAGATACCTTTCGATCATCCACGTAGTAGTCGATTGTGTTGTAATTCCCAGTCTTCTGAAGCAGGTTGAGCAGCATGTTCGCGCATATAGTTGAGGATGAAGGCCCTGGATGGGAAAGATACGCTTGCTTTGGATGCAGGCAATATCCGGTATTTTTGCGAGGCAAGAAAGTCACTGCTTTGGCCTTGCCTATGTTCTCTGGTGGACCGAAAAAGAAAATGAAAAGGTAATCTCTGAAAGAAACTCGTAGAATGATTACGTGACGTGAATTCCCACTTTAGCAACACTCTAATCTCATAAAGTCATCATACATCATAGAACCCTCGCCGTTTTCCACCACTCTTGCAAGCCTCATTTCCTCGCCACACTACGCCCCTCCACCCTCACAACTGATACCTATACTCCGGGTTCAAATCCCCCATCTCCGTCTTCTCGTACTCCGTCAACCCCAAATCCGTCGGAGTCTTATCCCTCAACCTATTCTCCCACGCACACATGGTCCAATAAACCAGACAACTCGCCAAACTCAAACAGCAAAAAGCAATGCAGATACTATACCCAGGCACATACTTGGGCGCGTCCCTGGACAAGAAGGCGAAAACGGCAATAATGCCCCCAATATTGCCGAAACCAACTTGCCAAGCAGTCCCCACGGCGCGCCGATGATGGCCGCCCAGGTTGAGATTGAACCAGCAGACGATGACGGGCATAGCGCTGTAGGCGCCCATTGCGACGAGGAAGAGGGCAGCGTACTGGGTATTCGTGTCGTCGTGGACGGCGAGCAGTATGGCGAAGCCAGCCACAGCAACGCAAATCGGTATGACGGCAAACAGGAAGCGGTGCCGCAGCTTGTCGGAGAACCAGGCGATGAGCATAGCGAAAGCGAAGGCGGCGGCCCAGGGAGGCACGGAGTGCAGTTGTGTTTCGATGGTGGAGTAGCCGTAGGTTTTGATGATGGCGGGGGAGAAGTAGGCGTAGCCGTAGGCGGGCACGATGAGTCCGAAGTACATGAATCCGCCGACGAAGATCTTGGCGTCCTTGAATACGTTGCCGACGTCCCGGGCTGTGATCTGCCGCTCGGCGGCGGAGCGCCCTTGGTCTGCTTGCAGGCGGGCGCGGACGTAGGCTTTTTCGTCGGGCCGTAGCCAGGTTGCGTCTTCGGGGAAGTTGGGGATGAGGAAGAAGAAGATTAGGGATACGACGCAAGTGAGGACGCCTTCGAGGATGAAGATCCAGCGCCAGCCGGCGTAGCCGCGGAGGCCGTCCATTTTGCCGATGGCGGAGGCGAGGAGGCCGGCGAAGGCGCCGGCGAGGGTGGTGCTGCTGAAGAAGAAGGAGAAGCGCCGTTGGGATTCGGAGCGCTTGTACCACATCCCGATCAGGTAGAAACAGCCGGGGAACATGCCGGTTTCGAAGACGCCGAGGAAGAACCCTGGGGGAGTTCAGAAGGAGGTGAATTTGGAGACGGAGAAGTCACTTACGGACTGCGAGCAGACCGCCGTAGTTCTGGACGAGGCCTTGGACTATGGTCATTAGGCCGAAGAAGAACATGCACCCGGAGACTGACTGCATTAGTTGAAATCTACACGCGATGAGTCGAGATACTGACGCCAGACATGGGGCTTGAAACGCTTGAGTAAGATGTTGGAGGGGATCTCGAAGATGACGTATGGTACGAAGAAGATGACGAGAGCAGTGTTATACTTGATGCTGTCCTTGCTGGCCAGGCCCAATTCCTCGCTCAGGCCGAAGACGTTGGCATTGGCAATGTTAACTCTGAACTCATGAATGAGCATGTTCTTCTTGAGATTTCGGAATTGATGATTACCGGTCCAAGAAGGCGAGCAGGTAGAGGATGCACAAGTACGGGATGACCCGCAAGTCGATTTTCGCCACAAGCTTCCGTTCGGTGGTATGAGATGGGCAGACGACATGGAGATCCTCATCATAGTCGACGGCTGCGGGGTCTTGCAGATGCGGAGGATAGGCGGCGTCTTCGGTCGAGCCTTTGTGCTCGACCTCGTCTATCCCCAGAAGTCAGTCTTTTCGTCTCTTCGACCCAATCTAGCGTGATTTGGAACGGCCTACTTTTCGACCTCGAGAACATTGTCATCAACTTTGTTTGGATCGGTCCAAACTTTGAATGAGCCGTGCTTCCTCGGCTCAGAAGCTCAAGCGATGGCGCTTTTGGCCGGGTCGAGGAAAAGCAAAGGTGAGACTAGAGGAGTTGGAAGCAAACATGGCGATGCCGGCGCTTTGTAGCTCTGCGTGACTTGTGTAGGGCTGTGTGCTTATGTGGCTGTAGGGGTTCTTGGCAGCGGCTAAAGAGTTAAAGGGCGGAACTGTGGGGGATTGCACTGCAGGGATGGAGCCGATCGACGAGCACACCGACATCGCCGGCCCGGCGTCAAGTCGCATCCAGACACACAGCTACAAGACGTGTATTGATATAGATGTTTGACTATCGATACATGTATGTCTATATGTACATGTTGTGTCTCCTGCGATGTCGGCCGGCTGCTCGCTAGGTCACGTGCGGGCGGTCGAGTTGAGTGTGGGGAGGTCGCCTCGGCTTCCCTGCGCTCCCGGTCCCGTCAACTGGCTCCACCCGGCCGCCCTCTGGCTATACTGCGACGGGCTAGCTTCACGGCGCATCCTTTTACCGCTGTGTCCTGTGTCCTCGTGTCGGAAAGCCGGCGGCCAGACCTCAGCGCACCACCGGCACCACTGGCACCACTGCCACTTGCTCCCGGCCAACTTCCACTCACCCACCGCCCGAGCCCCCAAACCTCACTCACCCTCTCACCCACTCCCACCCTCCGCCGCCCTTGAACCACTTCAACCTCCGCCAACCCCTCGCCCTCTGAAGTAACCACGACCGTCACAGCCTCCTTGACGCCCCTCCTGACACCACTGCTTCCTCGCGCCCGCCAGATGACCCAACGCAGCTAAGAGGACCAGGAGGCTGTCGAGCCTCACGCATCTCACCCACCTCACCATGAATCCTTACTACAACCCTCCTCCCTCACTCGGCTATCAGGCCATGGCGCCTGCGCCCGGCGAAGCCCTGCGGCCCGGAAACCAGCCTGCACCCCCATCCACGACCCTTCACCCCCGTCAGGGCCATGCCGGTCCGGACTTTCTTTCACGACAAATGCAATGGACCAGCGGCCGCCTCTTTCTGCGTCACCCCGCCGGCTACTGGCTTCCACAAAATCCTCAACTCCTTCCACCTTCCCATTTCTTCAACCACTCCACCGTCTTCAACCTCTACTCCTCGACCTACATCTCCAATTTCAACGGTCAGGTGTACCTGTACATCATGCCGGCCGAATACGGCAACATGGCCTTCAAGGTCGCCCCGCAGCCGCCGCAAGCCTCCAGGCCCGATTCTTCGTCCCCCGCGCCCGACATGATGGACGTCCAGAAGCGCAAGCACCGCCTCGACGATACGCCGCAGCCGCCAACCAAGAAGCCAAAGGTACAAAGTGCGCCGAAGAAAATGACCAGACTGAGGAAAGACAGGCCGGTGCAGTCGGACATCTACGAGGACGTATGGTGTCGCATCATGGAGTTCAGCGACCCTGCCATGCTCTTCACCATGAAGAAGATTGGCCCGCAATTCTCACAATCCTTGCGCAAGTACCAGCACATCTGGCGCAATTCGGCCGAGAACTACTACGGAAGTGATCTGCCGCCCACGCCGGCTGGCCTCGAACACTACCAATTCGCTGACCTCCTCGCCGGACAAGGTTGCATGTCGTGCGGTGATTCGCGCGCACGCAAACCGTACTGGGCTTTCTTGCGACGTTGGTGCGAAAAGTGCTTCTGCTCCAAGACCATGAAAGTATGCTCGACCGTTGTATGCCATCATCATAATCCGAGGCTGACTTTGAATAGCACGAGGACACAGTCTCTATTGACCAGAAGTACCCCGGTCTGTTGCAATGCACTATATCTGCCACCGTCGATTCGTGGGGACACTACTCCTACGCTGGCTGGGGCCAGGAAGATCGTCGCTCGCTTCGAGACGGATGTCGCCCCGTCTATCTGAAAAAGGACGTGACAGATCTGATCGAGACCTACGAGGCTTTCCTGCAAGAACTGAATTCGAAGGATCTCTCCAGCGAGGAGAAGTTCGACGAGCAGACGGAATGGATGAAGGTCCGGAGAACCGAGACGCAGGACATCACCAGCACCCGCTTCCAGATCGACATGTTCGAGAAGAAGTGGCTTGGAAAGAAAGCAGTCGACAACGCCAAAATGCGCAAGGATCGCGGGGACTTTATTATCGCAAAGTGTCTGGAGCTCAACCCTCCTCTCCACGAAGATGCTTTGAAACTCATCCCGGCTTACAAGTCAAACCTCAAGATTGTCAAGGAGGGTGGTACAGACAAGATGTGGAACACGCTGCGGCCGAAGCTCCTCGCCGCTCGTGGCGATGCGGAAAAATTCCTCAGGCTAGACTACGAGGCTAGTAAGTTCAAGTACTACGACAAGATCGACCGCCGACGCGAGCAAGGCTACAACAAGGACGGAGAAAAGATCTACTTCGAACTTGCTGATAACTCCATCCGAAAAGTCGAACAACAGCGCAGGTTCGAGTCGTTCGGCGCCCAGGAATTCACTCTGAGGGTATTGAGCTCAGTCTGGGAGTCGTACAATACTCTGCCTTTCTGGAAGAAGCCGCCCAGCCAGATTCCCCTCGGATCTCCCTTCAACGAATTCTACCCGCAAGACGGCCGCTACGTCCTCATGATCGAAGATGCCTGCAAGATCTACGATCAGAAGATTGTCCACAAGCTGAACGACCTCTACCCGGAGTTCCGGAACATGGCGCGGGAGAGGCAGAAGTTCAAGTGCCCTGGCTGCACGCGCAACGATGTCAAGCAGCAGCACAACTTCTACAAGCTTTTCCCTCACATTCTCCTCAGTCACGCGAACGTGGTGGGCGATTTCTTGCCTTTCCGTCTTGCTGGCCCGAACCACTACTTCAGCGCTGTCCCCTGGCCCCGGAATCTCCCAGTCTTGACCAGTCAGCAAAAAGCAACCGGCAAATGGGACTCGAACAAAGCGCCCTCCGGCAGCACATCCGTCGCATCCTCAATGGGGGTAAGCGGCCCCGAACCAGAACCCGTAGACCGCGACCCCTCCGCCTTCGAAGGCCGTCAAGCCGGCCGTCTCCAGCCCTCGACAGCCAAGAGCTCCGGCGACTTCGTCGGTCACTTCCGCGACGCCATCACAGCTCTCAAAGCAACCTCTCTCAGCATCCCCGTCAAGAGCAAGCTCGCCCTCGCCTACGCAAACCAACACTGGACTTGGTTCGCCGGCCCCTCGTCGGCTAACAACAACGACCTCATGTCCGAACTCGATCTCGAAATGGTGCGTCTGGGCGAGTACGAGATTCTGAGCAACATCTGCTGCGAGACGTGCCGACACACGCCCGAATCGCGGTCTCGCGGCGGCAAGAACTACGGAAAGTTTACCAGCACGAGACCGGAGTTGATCAAGCATTTTCGGACCACGCATCAGATGCGCGTCAATTACTGGACGACGGAGCTTTTTGCCCTGCCGAGTGATCAGGCGGTGTACAGGGAGGTTATGAAACCGGAGAATGTCGAGGTTTTCGAGGCGATGTTTCCGAAGGTGAGGGTGCCGGCGGGGATGGGGAGTTGCGTCATTAATGGCGTGTAAGGGTGAGCTGTGGCGGTGGGCGTTACTATTGCCATCTGAAATACAGTAAGGATTTCATACTCTTTCTTCACAATGGGCTCATTCGTTGTTCTGCATTGCGCGGCACATGGCAAGAAACAAGCATAGCAGCGCTGGTGTTTTTTTACCCGTTCGGTTTCCATCTTGTCTCAGCGAGCGGGTGCCTCTGATGACGGTTTATTTTCTGTTCGGGGTGATTTTTTTTCTTTTCGTTCACGCTTTCTCTTTAATCACGAGATGCTGGCTTTTTGCTGTGAGCTGGCGAGTTTGCTTTCTTTCTTGGGCGCATTGCTGTTTCGGAGGGAATGGATAGTATACCCCCTCTTCCATGGCCGTTGGCCGTGGTGTGGCTTTTATGCCCCTGCTTTTTCCGATTTGCGACTGAGTTGCGGGGAACGAAACGGGCAACGGGCAATGGGTTTTCGCCGGGCGACGGAGGATGCGTGATGACAGGCTCGCACAACAACGGCATGGCTTCGACGACAACTGCGGCCTGGCTGTGTCATGGAGGGGCTGGCATCGGCATCGCACGGAAAAGTCTTGTAGCCATCGTCGTCGAGTGCGGTCATGGTGCCAGTAATAATAGACATGCTTCCTACCAGAACTGCGCAGTGGCACAACCGCGCCGTTGAGTGCGTCTAGATGGCGGTGACACGGGGGATCTGCGGCGGGCGTGGGTGGCGGGCGCGCAGAAGTCGCACCGCAGCTGAGACATCGAGAACGTCTGTATCGACTACCGGTGCTTGCTCCGGCCTCCTCATGGGGCTGCTGCGGGGAAGCGTTGGCGGTGTAGATGAGGGATGGGCAGTGGGGAATGGGGAATGGGTGATGGCAAGTGTTTGGATGCAGATGGGATGTGGAGGGGCTGATAAAAGTGCTGTACCGGTACACCCATGGGGTTTCGACGCTTGTTGTTGTGCTTGTGAGGCTGCTGATGATGGCAGATGTAGTTCTTGATGCCTCCCTCCCGCCGTCCTGCCATGTCACTCTCTCACTCACGCACTCACGCACTCTCGTACTCTCGCACTCTCGCACTCTCTCACTGCTCTGCCGTTCTGCCGCCACATGGACCTCCATGACTGCCGACGGCCTTCCCGATTCAGGGTCACAGTGTCGGCGGTCGACGGGGCGGCTTAGTCAAACGTGCCTTACCTAAGTTAGCCGACGGGACTCGCAAAATTTCTGCGTTGCCGCTGGAGGCCGACAACGGGACAGGGTCCGATGCCAGCTGGCACAGCCGGGCTTCATCATCCAGGAACCCAACGGTCGGCATTCATCGAAAAACTTCTCAGGCTTGGATGTTGATGACAGATTGGAAGTGAGGTCGCGGAGTCTGGATTGCGTACGAGGACTAAGCAAGGCGTTTGATTTGGCCGGCGGGGGCAGTGGGTCGGGGCCAGGGCGATGCCAGAACGCGTAAAGCATCAGCTGCCATTGGCGCAGAGATAAGGGGATCGAGCGTTGCGGGACCCACTGGGGACGAGCATCATGAGGGGGAACGGACTGAATGGGCCCGAGCCATATATCATTACTGTAAGGAAGGGCTGGCCTGCTAATCGCCGGGCTGGGCCCCGGAGTGTGCGTGTATGTGTGTGCATTTATATATCTATCCAGCCGGACCTCTCCCCGTTTCTCGACTGTTCTCCTAGCTTTCTTTGCCTTTACGCACACATACCTGCTCTCTTCATCAGATAACTTACCCGGACGCTTGCTTTTCTGTCCCCCCACAGAACTCTCGTCTTCTTCTTTCTTCCAATCTCTCCCACCGCCAACAAGCTCGTCCTTGCCGTCGGGAACAGAGATCCGCTTTCCGGGCTCTTATCACGCCTTCGTAGCCACACCACAGCTCTTCACCACTACAACCACACGCAATCATGGCATCCGCTGCCAGATCGGTCTTCGCCCGCAGCGCCCTGCGCTCAACGCCCTCCACCCTCCGCACCACCGCCACCCGCTCTCCGCGCTTCACCCAGCTCGCCCGTCCCGCCATCTACCAACAAGGCGGCAGCCGACGCGGCTACTCCGACTCTTCCTCGCCCAAGCCCTCCGGCAAAGGCAAGGTCCCCATAATCGTCAGTGTGGCCGCCCTGTTCGCCGGTGCCGCCGCATACGGCCTTGTCGACTCCGATGTGCCCAAGTCAGCACGGCACGCGAAGGAAGTGACGAGCGTGTTCGCGCCCAAGTACGAAGACTACCAGGCCGTCTACAACGCCGTCGCCAAAGCCCTCGAGGAACACGACGACTACGACGACGGCAGCTACGGCCCAGTCCTGCTGCGCCTGGGCTGGCACGCCTCGGGCACCTACGACAAGGAGACGGGGACGGGCGGCAGCAATGGGGCGACGATGCGTTTCGCCCCCGAAGGCGACCACGGCGCCAACGCCGGCCTGAGAGCGGCCCGCGACTTCCTCGAGCCCATCAAGGCACAGTTCCCCTGGATCTCCTACTCGGACCTCTGGACATTGGCGGCGGTGTGCGCGGTGCAGGAGATGCAGGGACCCAAGGTGCCGTGGCGTCCCGGTCGGCAGGACCGCGATGTCTCGTTCTGCACGCCCGATGGCCGCCTCCCGGACGGCAGCAAGGAGCAGTCGCACCTCCGCGCCATCTTCGGCCGCATGGGCTTCAACGACCAGGAAATCGTCGCGTTGTCGGGTGCGCACGCCCTCGGCCGCTGCCACACCGACCGCTCCGGCTTCGACGGCCCCTGGACTTTCTCCCCGACCACCCTCACAAACGACTACTTCAAGCTGCTGATGGAGGAGAAGTGGGCGTACAAGAAGTGGGATGGCCCGAAGCAGTTCCAGGATGTGGCCACCAAGAGCCTTATGATGCTGCCGACGGATATGAGTCTGATCAAGGATAAGAGCTTCAAGCAGTGGGTGGAGACGTATGCGAAGGATGGCGAGAGGTTCTTCAAGGACTTTTCCGATGTCGTCATGAGGTTGTTTGAGTTGGGCGTGCCGTTCCAGAGTGGGGAGGAGGCGAGGTGGACGTTCAAGAGCAGCTATGACGAGTAGATTCACTCTCGTCTAGTTTCTCTTCTCGACTCTTTTCTTCTTCTGCTATATCCTTCCTGTCGGTGGAGTACGTGTCTCTAGTCATTTTCCTTTCGCCAGTGGTGTACATGGGAGTGGGAGTTCCTTGTCGACTGAGTTTTCTTCATCTTGGATTTCTTTCTCGGGTCCATCGACATAGGACGAGCGAGACCGGTTTCTGGATTTGGGCGTGAAGTACAGGACGCGCTCTGGGATGATGGAGGCTGTAGGTGTGTGCGGGGAAAACTACCCCGGGACCGCCTCAAACGGGCATCGGGGGTCTAACGTTACTGCACTTACCTACTTGGCGCTAGACGCAAAGACATCGCTTTTGAGAATACTAGTACTGTAATCGATCGAGTTCACATGTATCTCTCCTTCCATCATACTCTTGATCTCCACGAGCTCTCTGTCCCGCCGATTTTCCTTCCGCTTTCGCGTACATACCGGTATGAGCTTCTTTCCCACACGGAGTCTGATATCTGCTCTTGGATATCTTGATCAAGACCATCGACGTTGGACGCTAAGAGACGAGTTTCTTGGATCGTTGGCGCATTTGCAAAGGGAGCGCTCTGGGAAGAGGTTGGAGATGTGTGCGGGGAAATCCACCCCGGGGTCGACTGCATTCAGCACTAGGTGCAAGAAATACCGGTACCTAAAACCTCGAGACTGCCCAGACATGGAGCAGAAAAATCCACATCCGATCGATTCGACGGGCGCGGAACGAGATCTACGTCTTGCGATCGAAGACCGTTTTGATTGGCTTGCTCTGGCAGGTCCGGTTACAGTCACCTACTTCCCTTCGACCTTCTCTCCAATCTAACTTACCCCCTTCCTTGGACGCGTGAGTATCCCAGTTCAGCTCGGCCACTCAACTATCTTGACAACGACCAGCATTGCTTACACACAACATTCTGCAGCTGCACCGGTACACGACACGAAGGTCTAAATCACCTTGGCTGCGTTTCACTCAATCAAGGAGTGGTTGGAGGGGAGGACGAATGGTGAAGGAGCTCGACCCTCCATCTCGCCCGTGTGATGGTGAGATTGGATTGCTTGCGTGGTTACTTGGAGAAAAGTGTCGGAGAGGTCAACGAATGGTAAAAGGTCTCGACCCTCCATCTCGCCTAGGTACGTACGCATGAAAGATAGATTGCTTGCGCGCGAGCAATCCTGCTGCTTGACATTCCTACTGCGCCTGTTTCTACATGGATACAGTACCTAGGCGCGGTTGGGAACACCTCACCTCGCCCTGCGGGTAAAGACAGGACCACATCTCCAGCATCTTTGGCTTCGTGCTTGATCCCATTTCCATGCGAACGAAACGCACAATCAACCGCTTGACTGGAAGCACTGTGGAGTCGACGGTCTCCAGCTTTCCGCGGTGAGGTGAGCGGACCCACATTCTGGCCAGAACGTCTGCTTGGTCTTGTCGTGCCAACGACACACACCCGAATGCAAGCTCGCGGCCAAGACGAGCTTAAGCGCGCCAGGTCAACAACACGTTCCTGGATCGTTCCAGCGTCGGAATGATCCAGCCGAACCCGAATATGGGGGATAAGCGCGATATGGCGACACGAGTGCTTGGCCGACGGGACCCCTTGCATTCCTCAGTTCGGTTCGAGCCGAGGGGTCTGGACGTCATGTGACGAATATCGGAAGGCGACCTGGACGATTCACCCCAGGGTGCGAGGAAAGAGCCTGGCTGCTTTGAACGGGACTTGCGTCGTTGTTGAAGTCGGAGTCGTTCGTATATGAGGATGTAACGTACAGAGGTTTTTGCCGGGTTGATAGTTCCTGGAAGACGATTTCCTAAAGCGGATCTCTCGCCTTCGTTGCTCACTGAGCAGTCACAATGTTTCCATTCCCGGACCGCACCACCTAATTACATCTCCGGTGAGTTGTGCATTGGCGTTGTTTTCATGATGCCTTCTTGGGCCATCAAAACAATCACAGCTCCACGGATAGCACATTTCTTCCTCGAGCCAAGCAGCCGCCAATGACTTAACGACCATTCCGTCAAAGAGATCCAATCCAACCTCAAGAGCATTTATAGCACGAGTATCGTGCCCTGTTGCCCCGACATCAAGTCGCTCCAGTGATTCGACCATTCTACCACCAGCTCCAGGGCAACCGACTTCTCCACCCTCATTCTTCCCTCTTCCAGCTTGAGCATCATGGCTCGCTTCACCGTCGCTACCATCGTTGTTATTCTCTTTTCTCATGTGCTCCAGTCCGCGCAGAGCGCCCGGTTGCCGGGGGCGAACCGTCTGTGGTCTAGATACGATCCTGCACCCCAGAAACCTCACCGCAGGCGTCAGGGTCTGCTCGCTTTACCGGACGCTGTCTCTTCTGCTCAGGTGGCCAGCGTGCTGCCACAAGTAGTCCCGTCAAGCGCTGTGGAGGTCGCGGCAAGCTCTCCAGCACTCTCACTCGGCGCAGTGGTCTCAGCCGAGCCCTCGACACCCGTCCCGACATCTGAAGCCTCGACGTCCGCAGCTCCTGCAGAGGGCCTCCCCGGAATACTTTCAGTCCTCAACCCCCTCCTCACCGAACCGGTCTCCGACTTGGCCTCCCAGATCGCCGAAACATTGGTCGATGCTAGCTCCGCCGCGCAGCTGGCAGCGTCGTCGGTCCCAGCAGATGCCTCGGCCGTCCCGACCGCCTCCGCCTCCGCAGATGGCGGCTTGCTTACTGGCTTGGTTCCTACTCTCCTGGACGATCTACCGGTCGTGGGTCCCGTAGCCTCTGAAGTTCTGCCCATCGTTTCGGACATCGACATCATCGCGCCCGTGGCTTCGCTCATCGATGCTTTGCCCATTGTCGACCAGGTCCCTACACTGCTGGCTCCCATCTTGTCCGAGTTGGCACCTGCCATCACACCACTGGCCTCGCTGGTCGACGACTTGCCAGTCGTGGGCGCCATCCCATCGGTGCTTGTGCCCATCATTTCCGATCTGGCGCCCATCATCACGCCGGTGGTATCTCTGCTCAACGACCTGTCCGACCCCTTGATCCCGATTGCGTCCGACGCGCTCAGCTTCCTGCCACTCCCCATCATCACGCCAATCGTGTCGGAACTGCTGACGCCGGTCGAATCCCTCCTCCCCGTCATCGACAGCATCGCGCTCCCCGTCGTCTCAGAGGTCGTCTCGCTCCTCGAACCCGTCGAGTCTTTGGTCCTCCCCATCGCCACCAGCGTCCTCGTCCCCGTCGAATCCATCCTTAGCGACGTTGTCGCGCCTCTAACTTCGATCCTCGCACCAGTGGAATCCCTCGGCGTCTCTATCCTCTCCGACGCCCCTTGTCTCGTTCCCTCCCTCCTGCCCCCAATCGAAAGCCTCGTCTCCTCCATCCTCAACCCCACCGGCGTCGAAAG
>ML978727.1:265871-339529 GCA_010015785.1 Saccharata proteae CBS 121410
CTCGTCTCCTCCATCCTCAACCCCACCGGCGTCGAAAGCCTCGTCTCCTCCATCCTCAACCCCACCGGCGTCGAAAGCCTCGTCTCATCTATCCTCAACCCCACCGGCGTCGAAAGCCTCGTCTCTTCCATCCTCAACCCCACCGGCGTCGAAAGTCTCGTCTCATCTATCCTCGCACCACAACTCTCGATCCCGACATCCGCCCCCCGAACCCTCCCCCTCCCCTCCATCACCATCACCACCCTCCCCCTCCCCATCCCCACCCTCTCCACCCAAACCCCCAGCACCCTCCCCCTCCCCCTCTCCAACACCACCACCACCACCACCATCCCCACCCAACCCACCACCACAATAACAGCAGCCTACTTCCCCGGCCTGGTCCGCACAACCATCACCCTCGACCCCATCACCGCCCTCGCCAAACGCCAAGCCGCCACCACAACAACCGTCTACGTCCTCACCCCTCCCCCCACCCCCATCTCAACCACCTACCCGCCCCCCTACCCCACCGTCACCGGCGCCATCGACGGCTACTCCACCATGACCTTCAACGTCATGCCCACGGCCCCGAATACGGTGCTGACGGTGCTTGTGGGGACGCCGACGATGACGATGACGGGGACGGGGACGGGGACGGGGACGGGGGTGGTGAGTGAAACGGGGACGGGGTCGGGGTCGGGGGTACTCATGACGCCGAGTAGTTCGGGGTCGCCGAGCTTTTCGTTGACGAGTGCGGCGCCCACGATGTCGACGGGGGCGTGTGTGCCGGGGAATCTGACGGTCGTCGGGTTCTACGAGGGCAGTGCGTTTCGGACTGTTACTTATTGGAGCATGCCTGCTTGAGCGGCGGGGGGCTGTTTTTTGGTTGCGTGCGCGGGGTGGCTGGGTTCGGTGGTGTTTGGTGCGGTTTTTGGAGAGTGGTGTTTGGGTGGTGTTTGTACGGGCTGTTGGGGTCGAAGCTGGGGGAGTGAGATTGGATTGGGATGGTTTGTTTTTTGGGGTGGGTGTTTTGGGGGTTTGGGAGAGGGTGTGGCGTTCGTGTATGGACTTTGGCGGGTTTTTTGGCGGGCTTTGGTGTCGGCTTTTCTTGTTTCTTCTTTTTTGTGGGTCAAGAGCTTGGGTTTCATTCGGTGTGTCTTCGTTTCTTTGTGGCATTTAGCGTTGTATTGTACGCTGTTCCATCGTTTGAGCTTACTGCACGCGCTGTCTGTTGGAGTGTCTTGATTGGGGGTGGAGAGTTAACGTTACTAGAGACCATGTCGCAAGCGCTTTTCTCGTCAAGAACGTCTCTCTAAGAGTAATGATCGTCAGACAATCAACTAGTGCCATTACATTCAATAGAGAGATCTCTATATCCGCACAGGAAAAATCCATTTCAATGTGTACTCAACACGCCTACTAAACATGCGCCTTGTTACTATGATTTCTAATACCACTCCTCAAAATAGTGTATAATGATTCTCCGTATTGTATTCCAACGCTGACAATGTACAGTATCTTACAGAATTAAGGATGCAGTAAAGGCTAAACTATACTACCGCAAGTGCGGGTCATTGCAGCGGGCATATTTTTCGATTCAGAACATGTGTGAGCGCTCTCTCGTCTGCTAGGCGTTGGCTGGATGGAAATTGCTTTGGAGTGGGAATGAATCAACTGGGGGAGGTGGCGCTGTATATAGAAGTGGCTGATCGTCATGTATATAGGGCTTCGAGGTGATTACGAGAAGACATGTTTGTTGTTTTCGTTTTTGGTGGCGAGCTTGTGGTAGAGAGAAGAAAGGAATTTAAGACCGTTTAACATACCTTTGTTCTTGTCCCAGTTCTGGTTACTGATGACGAAATAAGAGATATCTTCGACTGTATCCAATACATCAACGCAATTCAAGAAGAAGCCAGATGTCAAGATCCGGGTCACCAGGATGGAAATGATTGGCTACAGCAAAGCTTAGCCATAGTTCAAGTAGCTTGCTTTCTCGATGAAATGGAAGATAACCTCCTTCCCCTTTTTATCTCGTGCAAAGCCGATTCAGGTTCCTTTGCTCGAGGAAGGACGCAAGATTTAGAATCTGACCTGAGGGAAGTGTATCATCTATCTATGCAGCTTAATTGAGTACTACGTCCCGTGATGCTCTAAGCCACGAGACTGTAGAATTAATAATGATAGTGTCTACTATTAACTTTAGACGCTAATGATACTTACTATTGTATGTATTCTAGTTACTAAGTTAAGGCTCTAAGAGGATCTTCGTCAAGCGATCTAGAGCGTAGAAAAGCTTAGCTACGTCAAATATCCTAAAATCCGGAGATAGGTAGACTTTATTACTCCAAGACTATTATAATACGTTAGTATTTACTAAGAAGAACGTCGGTAGGCCTCCGATACACGAATAACTCCTTACGTACGCATTAACTACCCTATAAAGTAACTAAAAGCCACATTATACAGACGTAAGATATATCAACCTTCGATTAAGACCTCCTTTCACAAGTCTAGGATCCATACCACGACTCCACGTCCTCTTCTCCGAAAGTTTGCACAAGTAACCTGGAGTAAGACCTCGAACAATCGACCTAAATCATCCGTAAACAATTACGGCTACTATAACACCTCCGTCGCGTATCATCCTAGAAACTAAAGTATCGTTACTCTATCATTAGCTTTACCGTGCAAGGCTCCAGTAACAACAGTTCTCGTTCCACGCATACTTTGCATAATTACAGTTCTAATGCAACGAGGGCTGTTAGTAAAGTCTTTAGTAGCTCAGCGACTAAGGACTCTAAGTCCACATTTTGTCAATCTCTTAATCGTAGACATATGCATCATTACAACTCTAAGGCGACGAACTCCAGCAGCGAAGTATCTCAGCAGTCCAGCAGCTCAGACCTCCACGTCTGCATTCCATAAACCATGAATCGCAGACATCGTCCCACATTCCCCTACTAATATCGTAGTCCCGTATCCCGCCATCTCACGTGCCAAGAACAATCAAGCCATCAACAAGCCACTGGTAGAACTCCTACCTTGAGTATATAACGTCGACCCGTCCTCGCAGAACTGTCCTCTTGCAAAACTATATCGGCTCTGCGTTGCATGTGTCAAGAATGGAGGCACGCGATTGCGAAGGGCAGAGGGTAAATGCCTGGCTGTTCCTTTGTCTCTGCGTGTGCTACGAGATGGGGATGCTAAACGAGCTATCGCAAGGTTCTCCACGCATATCTGCGCGGATGCCTAGTTATGATGAAGACGATTGTCATCGTGTCTGTCTACTACTAATTATCATCGTCCAAAAACCCCCCATAAAGGCCATCATCATCCTCCCCATAACCACCCCAATCAACATAACTTCCCCAATCAACATAACTTCCCCACACCCTCCCAGGCAAAGATGGTTCATCACATCATGTATCATTCCAGTAATCTACAAATCTCGCGTCCTATACAGCCATCATCGCCGCCCCTCCCCACTTCACCACATCCCCCCTCCCTACAGCCCCCCTCCCCGCTCCCACCCTCCACAGCCAAAGCCGCCATAACCGCGGCACCAAGAACCAAATCCAGACGCCAAAAAACAACACTCAAGAGCACACAAAAACGCCCCGCAAAAACGCAATTACCACAAACCAACCCAACCCAACCCAACCCTACCAACCAAGGCACCGCAAACAGCCTTATCGCATCGACGAAAAACCTCACCAAATCCCCTTTCCCGGGTCAAACACGAACAACATCTCTACACAGCCAAATCTTTCCAATCTACGTCCCCCCGGCTCTCATCTCAAACTCGCGGATCCGATCCTTGACGCTGCTGGGACTAGCGTTGTTGAGCCGGCGATCGGGCGTCGATAGCGAAGGCGTAGCTGCGGTGTCGAGACGGGGCGGAGGGAGGCGGGCTGGGGTGGGTGATTGTGGCGTGTCGTCGGCGTCGGCGTCGTCGTGGGTGTTTTCTTTTCCTTTCTCGGTTTCGTCGTTGGCGGCGTTGACGGTGTTGTTGTCGGTGGGGGTTTTGCTGTGGGCGTGCGCGTTGGCGTCGATGTTGATGGTGGAGGGGAAGGAGGGGGATGCGGTGGTGGTGGTGGGTTCGGCTTGGTCATCGGGGTTTGCTTTTCCATTGCCCTTGCCCTTTCCCCGACTCTCCTTCTTGCTCAACAGCGTCGCACTCGGAACCGGCGTGCGTACTCTCGCCGGCGGCGGCGAGAGTAACGGAACATTGGTAAGCGACAAAGATGCCGCAGGCTTCGGTCTCGAGGCACTTGACGTCCTCCTGACCTCCACCGGAATCGGCTCACCAACCCCTCTGTCCAAATCAATCAACGGCTCCGGACTCGCCGTCCTCGCCAACCTGTCCAATCTTCCCTTCTCCGTTCCACCACTGCTACTCCTCTCCCCTCCCTCCCTCAACCCCTCCCTCGAATCAGCGTTGACAACCCTCAACCTTTGCCTCGGCACCGTAAACATGACTTGGACAACCCTGTTTTGACTTGCGGCCTCGACGTCCCATTCGCCTTCATCTTCCGCTTGCGGGCTGGATTCCCGACCACCCCAGTCCTCTTCCGCGGCCTCCCTTTGCCGATCCCGCCATGGAGATGGTGGGAGTGTGTCGTCTGTCCAGGCCCGGGAACCGCGTTTGGAAGACCAGAAAGAGGCGTCGCTGGCGGCGCGGCGGGGAGGGGAGGGGGGAGTGGCGGTGTTGGAGTTGGCGAAGGAGAGGAGTTGATTGGGGCTGTGGGAGCCGGAGCGGCGGTGGGAGAAAGGGTTTGTCCTGTGTGTTGGAGAGGGCGATGGGTCCGTGGCTACGCCGGCGGCGGTGTTGATGCCGCTGGTGGTGAGCGATCGCGTCCTTGCGTGCCCGTGATGCGCATCCGTCGTTGTGGTTCTGCGCGCAATGGCATGCCGCACGGAGCCGAGCCAGGAGCGGCTGCGGTCGCGGGTGGCGAAGTGGTTGTCGATGGGGGAGCTGAGATTGAGGGAGTCGGACGAGGCGGCGTGGGTGACGGCGTGAGCATCAGCAGTTGGGATGTCCGCTGCGTCGTCTGGACGGCCGCCGAGGAGGGCTTCGCCTTCGGCTTGGAGTTGGGCGAAGGAGGTGCGGGCGGTTGTGAAGGAGTCGGCGTCGCCGGTGGGAGGACCTTCGGTGTTTGTGGTGTCGAGGCGGATGGGGCTGGGTAGGGGAAGATTGCTTGGGAGTGTTTGTTGGGACTGAGTTGCTCCTGTAAATGCATTCAACAGGGCAGCGGATCTGGTGGATAGGGTCCGCGCGATACTCGCAGCCCCGGAGCGCGAAGATAGGTTTGAGCGAGCACTGCGATCACTTAGGTTCGAGTCGGTGCGATCAGATTTGTCTGGCGACGAACGGCCGGAGCGACTCGAGCTGGCATTGCTGATCGCAAGAAGATAATCTGGAGCCCAGGAGCGAAAGTCAGCGGCACGAGCCTGCGCTGCAGAAGGCGAGCCGGGAGTCACGGCTGGTTGTTTACCGGGGGCATTCCCCAGGCTGGTAGGGAAATGGACTCTGTTCTCTCTCTCTGGAGGATCTTCTTGGATGATGATGGGATGGCTACCCAGAGGATCTGGGTCCGTGAAGGGATCCAATGTCGGCGCAGCGGATACGATAGAGAAACGACGGCTCGAACGACGCCGTTCGGTCATCTCAGGCGGCGGCGAGCCGGGTGTGCTCCTGGGCTGACTATCTTCCTCATCGCGCTCCTCGATCACATGGATGTCGCCAGAGCCACGGTTCATGCGTTGTTCGTCGTAACGAGCAAGAGGTGGTGCCGGGTATGGTGCGCGGGTGAGCAAGCTTCGGCGCAGACCTCGTGTTGGGCTGGGGATCTCGACGAGTAGACCGGTACGCTCGGCTTCGTGGCCTCTTTGGCTCCTCCATCCGCGGTGGCCGTCGTTGTACCAGGGCCCGTTCGTGTCTGTGGAAAGCTCTCGGCCCATCATGTCGTCAGTTGCGAACAAGTCCCCCCTGCCCTCCAAGCCATCATGGCCATCGTCCGTATGGAACGCACGGGCGTTCATTGCAAGGGCTCGAAGTTCGCTCTGGCGACTGTTGCGCCGTTTCATAACCTGGTATTTGTGCCAGAAGTAGAATCCGGTCATGCTGAGGATGGCGACACCGGCGATACCCAGACCAACGCCTAGACCGACCTTCGAAGAGCTCGACAACGTGGAAGACCCAGACGAGTCTGCGGAGCTGGTGGCAGCACTGGCGGGCGAGTACTCAGACAACCAAGAGCCTGACGTGATGTTGAAGAAGTAGTTGTGCGTGTTCAAAGTTGCTGTAGCTCTTGTCCTGAGTTTCGACTTCGACGACGTGGCTGGGATAGAAAAGCCGCCAGACACCATCATGACACCTCCTGATAAGATCGTCGCGCCGTGGCCATAGATACCAGCTCCGTCAGTGAGACCCGATCCTGAAGTCGTCGGGATGGACCAACTCCAAAGTCCATCACCGCCATAGCCTTCGCCAACATTGAGGATCGCGAGTTGCGGATCAGCTGGGGTATCGACGTCGCCGATCCAGCCCCCAAGGACGATGATCTGGCTTCCATCTGGGGTGAGGACAGCCGTATGACCTGATCGCGGCTCCACCTCGGATGTGTCGCGCCTGTACAGTCCGGTATGGCCGCTGGTGGGCTGATCTACCGGCGGGAAGGTCCAGGTCTCTTGAGGCAGTGAGTAAAGTGCAGCTTGCGACATGTTGATGAACGCATTGGCAGTGTGTCCTCCCAGCAGCACATAATTCTGCTGCTGATCTACCGTGCCATCACTCTTGTTCGAATATGTGGCCGGCAGAGCAGTCAAACTGAAGCCAGCTTCGGCAATGGGTGGTCCACGAGTAGGCGCAATGTCCAGAACATATGAGGCATTCTTCAAAGAGGAATTAGGCCCCAATTGGAGCATCGCATTCGAATATGAGGCGGCCGACTGCCATGTGTCTTGCGTAGCGTTCGCAGTTGGGCACATGCCAGCGAAAATGTACATGTCGGATTGGTTGGCCGGCAATGTGCTCGCGAAGGATATTCCGGTGGTCAAGAAGTTCGGTCCCAACAGTACGCTCTGGTCACCGTCCTGATCCTCGGATACCTCCTCTTTCGTCCACGTCCCATTCCCATTCAACGAGTTTTTCTCCGCCCGGAATCGCCAAATCCCGGCTTCCTGAACCTCCGTCCCACAGCTTCCCGCGTACACGAATAGGTCGCCATTGCTGTCGATGACCGGAACATATGGCACCGCGCTTTCCGCCGGGGTAAAGGGCAGAGACGGATACAAAGTGGTGTACGGGAGGTTGTTCGGATCCAAGCTCTGGCTGACATTCAGGGAGAGGAACTGCGACTGATTCTGGGACGTAGCCGAGGGATCAAAGACGTAAACGAGATCTGCATCCTGCGAGGATTGATATATCCGGGTCGGAACATAGGGTAGCTGCGCAGAGGCGTGGTGAGCGGCTAGCAGCAGGAGCAAAGCGGTGACGGGAAGCTCGAGCAAACGCGGTTTCGCCATTGCGTGCGCCGGCGCGCGGGAGAGGATAAGAGATATTGGCGGGACAAGTACGTTTTGCGCGGCTCGAGTCTAGCGGGACATGGTCTTTTGCGTGCACTCAGCACCGGGAGCCTGGAGTAGTAGATGTTGGAGAGGGTAGAGTGGAAGCACCCATCACCTGGGACGACACGTCGGATAGGTTTGCGCAAAGGAGGACGGAAGACGAGTGAAGATTGACGATCAGATGGAGGGGAAGTTGGTGGGGAGCAGTGTGCGCAAGGCGAATGGTCGCAAAGACGGCCGCACGGTGGTCTTGGGTAAAGTAAACAGTTCGCGCTGCCAGCCACCTGCCAGCCATCAGCCGAGTCCGACTCCAGCCCACCCAAACATGACCCTCTGAGTCGAGTGTTCCACGTGCAAGCCAGAAGTGCTACCCAACCGGCCTATCAGGCAAGTAATTCGGCTTGTGCGGTTGACGCAGACAAGGCGGTTCTTGTGACTGGTGCAAGGAGGGTCCATGTCGCTGCAAATGTCGTGCTGCTGAGACGCGTGCTGTGTTTGGCACACAATCCCGCCATCGCCCAAGCAACCACCAAGCCACAATCAACCAACCTCCGCAACCGACACCGAGGGCAGCCGTCGGGCTGCTTGAGTACCCGCTCCGATTGCACTCGGCTGCAGCATCTGAGACATTGTCAGCGGGGAAGATGTGCACGAGCTGCTGCTGAAGATCGAGTGCTGAGGCCGGAGGAGGGAGTGGAAGAGAGAGGAGGTCGTCGGTCTCGAGCTGTTGACGTGCTTCGTAGGGCTCTCGGGCGACTCGGGCGACTCGGGCGACTGTGGGGTTATCTAATCGTCGCCGCAGATCCGCCTTGACACTCCTCTCCACCCGTCGTCACAGCATCCATCCTCTTATTACACTCTTATTCCCAGCCCTCATATACACCAACGACTCAGCCAACAAACCCCTCCCTTGCCCGATCCCAAGCGTCTGCAGTTGGCACTTGTCCTGCAGCCAGATCCTTCTGCAGCCCCTCAGCCCAGCCATCTCACCTAGCCACCTCCTGCCAGCAATCACGCGGTCTAAATAAGTAGCTCCCCGGCGCCGTCACCACCAGCGACTTTGCGGGCTGTATCCGCATTAGCGACTCGATGGCACGTCGACCTCAGCGACTGACCTCAGCGACTGGTGCTCTGTAGGCCTCGGGTGTGATGCGTGCGGTGTACACTACCGTACAGATAACTCACAAGCATCGGTCGGAAAAGAAAAGTCGCCCAATTACCCACCAGTCCGATGCCAGCGAAAGCCACTGCACTCACACCACGATCACCAGTCTCGCACCCAGCACCCACACCAGCCTCACAGCCGCCGCGGGTCAGCAGTTGTGATGAGCCACGGACCAAAGAAGACCGATACAAGATACACCATCGGCAATTCGGTAACGTTAACTACCCTACAGCAAACCAGTCCGCTCGCTCGTCCGTTCCAGACCCCCTCCTGAAACGTCGTCGTCGCCGGCCCCCGTTTCATCGAGCTCAACCGCGCGAAGCCGGTTTAGAGTCCACGCGCGCATGGACGCGGCTGTGGAGGCGAGAGTTGCTGTGGCTGCATCCGTGGGTTCGTTGGTGGTGAGGGGTGGGAGTGATGGACGTGTACACCTATCTTGTGGTTGAGACGTCGAATCCCGCGCCCGCTTTATTCGCAATGTAGCTGTACCTGCCGCTATGGACGCTCTGTATATCCACAGACCTAGCATCTAGTACCTAGCACCCGGCATCAAAGAATCCACCCACAGCGCCTCCACCCACAGCTCAACGACCCGATATAAATTCCATAACCCCGTCCGCACGTGCGTGCGCCTCTCGTTCCGCGGGAAGGGTTACAGAGCACACACAACACTAGACAGCACTGGACATTCGAGTCGCAAAGCCGCATTCCACCCTGACAGTCTCGCCAGGGGCCAAGGGCGTCCCAGTAGCAAGGCTCGATAAAAGCACTCGCTCGACACCGCAATATCCCGCTCAATCTGCTTGCTAGTCCGCCGTGGAACCGTTCTTTCCGAACCACACTCGGGGGCAACGCCACGGCTGACATCGCGGCGCGTAATGACGAGTGCACTGCCTTTTTGGCACGCCGCATCAGCACTAAAACCTTGCATATTCAGCATTCAGCATTCAGCATTCAGCATTCAGCATTTAGCATTTAGCATTTTTCATTTTTCGTTTTGCGTTTTGCGATCTGCGATCTGCGATTCGCCGTCCCCATCAAGCCCGAAAAAAAAAAGCATGTGTACACACAAAACGGCCAGTAATTGGCCGGGCGGTCCCCAAAAAGAAACGCAGCACGGCAAACGCAAAAGGAAAGGGTGGGGGCACTGGGAAGGGGGGAGGGTGAAGGTCCTGTGTCGGAAAAAAACTCGAATAATCCGGAGAACCGATTTAACACCGCTGAAAATGCTCGACTCTACTCGTGACGACGTGAAGGGGGTGGTGGTAGTAGTGTGTCTGCGTGTGTGTGTGTGAAGGGGGATGGTTGCAGAATTCATCTTATTCCAAGTGGTAGAATCGATAAGGTACAATATCCTGCAATTTGATTTTTTCATCACTTTGTTTTGTTTTTGGTTTATCGGCACAGCTCAGCTCAGACCAGCTCAGCCTAACTAAATCCCGGCGGGGTTTCTTTGCTTTTTGTTCGGTTTAGAAGTTTGCTGCCGCGTTGACACGGCCGCCGGGGGTGTGGTGCTGATCGAGAGTGCGCTGGAACAAGTCGTTGCCGGCGTGGGACTGTCTTTTCTCCGCGTTGAGGGGCTGGTGCGCGTTTCCACCGGCCAGGAAGTCGTCGACGTCCTCGTCGCTGTTGCGCTTCTTGCGGCCCCAGATGCGCCATGCGACGATGGCGAGACCACCGAGGAGGATGGCGCCGCCGACGCCGCCCACCACGCCGCCGATGATGGCCTTGGTGGAGCCGGACATGCCGGAGCTGCCTGAGGAGCCGGAGCCTTGGTTCACGGTGGGGGCAGAGGTGAAGGTCGCATAGCCGGTCGTGGAGGCTGTGACGCGCGTGCCGGTCGACACGACGGATTGCGTTTCGCCGTTGGTGACGGTGACGATGGTCGTGGTGTAGGCTTCGGTGCTGGAGGCGATGAGGGCGGACGTGTAAGTCGAGGGCTTCACGGACGAGGTCGAGGTGGTTTTGGACTTGGAGGTGGACGAGGCGCCAGACTTGGCAGTCGACGCGGCGGATGCTGCAGTGCTGGTGGCAGCGGCACTGGCGCTGGAGTCGGCGTTCGTCGAGGTCGCGGCAGCGGAGGTTGCGCTGGTCGTGCCATCGTCGGTTGTGGTGGTTGCGGCGGCACTGGTTGGTGTCGTGCTGGGCTCGTCGGTCGTGGTCGGTGCAGCAGCGGTGCTCGAATCCTCAGTCGTTGTGGTCGGTGCAGCCGCAGAGCTTGTGTCGTCTGCAGATGAAGCGCTGGTCGCAGCAGCGGATGTGGCAGCTGCACTCGATGCGGCAGCCGATGTTGCTTCAGTCGAGGCGGCTGAGGACGGAGTTGCGGCGGCCAGGTTGAGCAGGTTTAGATCTCTCCTCTCGACGTTCTGTCTCTCCTTGAAGAAGCCATCGACGGAGGCTGAGGCCAAGGCCAGCAGCAGGCAGGTCGCGAGGACGACGACGGTGTAGCTCCTCATGATGGGAGATGGACGGAGGCGGAACCAGTCGAGTGGAGGTGAAGGCTCGGGCGGGCGGCGAGAATCAGGGTGAGAGCTGCTGCTGTGTGCCTACGGAGAGCAGGCAGGCAGGCAGGCGCGTACTTGTTTGAGTTCGAGTTCAGGTTCAATGAAGGAGGGTGCCTTGGGTGGCAAGCTGTAAACGAAGGACTTCGAAAGTGGGTTGGCGATGTGTATGTGTGTGGGTGTGTGTGTGTACTGTATGTGGTCAGGTGGTGTTGGGCAGGTTTGAAGGGAGCGGCTGATGGGACGGGCGACAGGCGACGGGCGACAGGCGACGGGCGACAGGCGACGGGCGACGGGCGGAGAGGGCGTGGACGGGTTGACTACCCGTGGACTTCAGCGTGTCTTTGGAGAGTCAGACGCTTGACAATATTGGGGCGAGCCCAAGAATAGTCTGGCCGCCTGATTGGGCATGGCCTGGCCTCCCTTGGCCTGCCTGCCTCGTGTCCGTTAATAAGCGCCAATTTCAGGCCGACAATCCATTGCCGCAAAGGAGCTTCTGGTCGGCGCGCGGTGATCCGAATCTCGCGACAACACGAGCTTCAAAGAGAGAAGAAGAAGAAGCAGAGAGCCGGCCGGCCCGGGACGTGGAGGTGGTCGGCACAAAGAGCACAAAGAGAGAGAGAAAGAACCGTCTGCATCTCCAACTCCCAACGGTTGCCAAGGAGGCAGCACGGAGCATTGCATCTTTACCTCCCAGCCGCTGCCAAGGCGACACCAGGAGGACATCACCCATTCATCGTGTTGAAAGGCCGGCGTAATACTAGACGCCCGTAGTACTACTCTTTCTCTCTCTTTGTCCCGACCCGACCACGAGAGAAAGGACCCTTTGCATCTTCACCTCCCAGCCGCTGCCAAGGAGACACCAGGAGGACACCACCAATTCGTGGTGTTGAAAGCCGGCGCGATGCTAAACGCCCGTAGCGCCGCTCTCTCTGCCGCGGTTGCACTCGTCCATTAGCATTTTAGCATTCTCTCGACCACCACCCCACCTGGACCACCTGGACGGACCGGATCCACGCAACCCTCCACTGCCGGCTTGCACTTGCACTTGCACTCAGGCTGACTCTCCTAGCGCCGTCATCACTGCAAAGCTGACTGGTCGACACTTGTCAAAAATCGCCTCGGTTTTCTGCCTGAAAGAAAGCCTGAGCACGCGACTAGTAGTAACCACTCTGCAAAATACTATTACACAACACCACCCCCTCCAGCGCCGACAGTATGGCCGCCGTCATCGCGACCCTCGGCCACATGCACCTGAGCTGGAACGAAGCCCTCAGCGGCGTCTTTGGCAGCGTCTCGCTCGCCGCCTGGATCTTCCTGCTGGTACCTTGACCCGGGACCTTGAGAAACTGCACACCTGCCCTGTCGGCACGGATCAGAACATAAGCTTACTTTTGCTCCCCCACCCCGCCGCAGGTCCCGCAGCTCGTCGAGAACTACAAGCAGGGCTCCGCCGACGGAATCTCCATCGTCTTCCTCGCCATCTGGTTCGTCGGCGACATCACCAACCTCGTCGGCGCCATCTGGGCAGGCCTCGTCCCCACCGTCATCGCTCTCGCAGTCTACTTCTGCTTCGCCGACCTGATCCTCATCTCGCAATGTCTCTACTACAACATCAAGAACGCCCGCCGCGCCCGCAAGGCCTCGACCGTCTCCGCGCTTTCCGACCCGGCTGAGCGTCCGCTGCTTGACAGGCGCAACAGCGAGAACATTGGGTTGCCGGGCTCGCGGAGACGCAGGTCGAGCGCTGCGTCGCGGAGGGCTAGAGGGAGCATGGACAGAAGCGACTCGCTGGCCGGCATCGTCGAGGTCGAGGAAGAAAGCACCCGCAGCGCCTGGCTGAAGAACGCGCTCAGCATCGTGGGAATCTGCCTCGCGGGCGCCGCTGGCTGGGGCATCGCGTGGGCGACCGGCGTTTGGAGACCGACGCCCGTTGACCAGGACGCTGGCAGCGACGGTATGCCCATCGGCGCGGAGATTCTCGGCTATGCCAGCGCCATCTGCTATCTGGGGTAACTGCCATCACGACGACATTGAATTTCCGGACCCTCACTGACCGCATGCACAGCGCGAGGATTCCTCAAATCTTCAAAAACTACCGCGAAAAGTCGTGCGAGGGTCTCTCGCTCCTCTTCTTCCTTCTCTCCCTGCTCGGGAATTTGACCTACGGCATGGGCGTACGTCTCTCAGCACCCATGCATTACTTGTAGCAGTCATCTCTGACCAATCGTAGATCCTCTTCCACTCGGTCGAAAAAGAGTACTTCCTCACGAACCTGCCTTGGCTCGTCGGCTCCCTCGGCACCATGGTCGAGGACGCCATCATCTTCGTTCAGTTCAGAATGTACGGTGAGCGCTCCGAAGCGACGTTCGAATAGACAAGGACGCGCGTTCTTCGCGTGTGATAGAGGGGGGAGAATGCAAGGTAGGTTGTTCCACCAATCCGTAGTAGGAGTCGTGGCCATCCACCTCCATGGAGGCTAGATTCATCTCCGTGGTCTCATTCTGAGCATACATCACGATATCCTCACGAGTAGATTTCTGTAAGCATGTAGCATATTTAGAAAGAAGAAGAGGCGAAGAAAAGAGGACGAGGCCTTGTTTCCTTGGGCGTTATGAGAGCAGGAGATGAGACAAAGACTTCCTACAGTGTATATCAGGAGGAATAAAACGGCAGTTTACGAAGATCGGACAGAGTACGAAAATTGAACTCCTTGCAGTCCATCATATATCGCCGTATTCCGGTGCCAAGGAATATCGCAGTAAGAAACAGTCTAAGGAATCTACACACCATCTACATCCTCATATACAACCTCCAAAACCCCCACATCTACACCCAAACCCCTACTTCTCCACCCCACCCTGTGCCTCCACCCTCCAAGCCCCATCCTCCTCACTCCTAATAACCTCATGCACCTCGACCCTCTCCCCAACAATCTCCCTCCCATTAACCAAATCATTCTCCTCCACCCTCCTCCTCGCCTCATCCTCATCCCTCGCAATCCCAGCCCTAACATGACGCCCCACCAACCGCCTCCTCGCCGTCTCCTCGCCCACCTCCACAAACCACAACTCATCCATCAACCCTGCCGCCGTCCGCCACGGCTCTCGATCCAGCGCCAAATAATTCCCTTCAAAAACCACGACGCGCGTCTCGGGCGAGATGGCGATATCATCGGCGACGGGGTCTTTGACCGCGTGGTCAAACGACGGCGCATACACGGTCCGGCTCTCCGCCGCCAGCGGCCGCCGCAGCTCCCGCACCAGCGACACAAACGCATCCCCGTCGAACGTGAAGGCGGCGCCCCGCCGCGCGTGCGCGGTTGTCGGGTCCGGGAGCGCGGAGAGCTGCGCCCGCGTTAGGTGGTAGCCGTCCATGGGGACGAGGGCCGCGATCGGGGGCACCGAGCCGCTGGATGGGTGCGTGCTGTGGTGGAGTGCGTTTATGCGGTGCGCGATTAGTGCGGCCAGAGTCGTTTTGCCGGAGCCTGGGATGCCGGATATCGCGATTAGGAGGCGGCGGGAGCGCAGGAGGGATTGGTATTTTCCTGGGGGTGGTGAGCGGTTGGTGAGGTGTTGGGGGTGGGGGTGGAGGGGGAGGGGTGGATGGGTGGATGGGTGGATGGGTGGATGGGTGGATGGGTGGATGGATGGATGGACGAACCCCAGATTTTGTCGACGAGGCGCGAGACTTGTTCTTCCATGGTCGTATGGGGTGTTGTGGTGGGATGGCGGAATGCTCAGACACTCGTATCGTATGGAGCTGGATGTTGTTGTTTGTCCTGTCCACGCATACCCCGCGCCTCAGAGTCTTAAATCGCGTAGCTGGCGACGCACATGTCCCGCCCATGACGTCGTAAACCGACTGCCCGACTCGGTCTCGCCCGGCCCGACCCGCGGCTCTGCTGACAACGCTCCGAGCTCCGGTTTGCCGGACCAGGGCTCCGGACGGCAACCGCGTGAGACGGTGAAGATGTCGGACCACCGTTGAGCGGCGCCGCCGTTGAGCTGCAATCACGAACATCGGGGATGCGAGATGCTCACGTGTTTGGGCACCACCGTGGAACCTCTCGTCACAGGCACTGAGTGAGATGGTCGAGGGCAAGACGAAGATGACCTGAGTTGGGAACCTGAGGAGACCCTGGCCGTCCTTGATGTTGATGTGCGCCTGGCCAAGGACTCCATCCATGGGTTCGCGCTGACGCGATCCTTGGCTCCCCAGTCGTGCTTGCTGGACACGAGAACACGGGGAATTCAACCTCTCTCGTTGACTCTATACATAGACGAAATATAAAAACAAGGGTATCTCTTTTCCGCCGCCATGCTCATCCTTCATCCCACCGAGCCCGCTCCTTTCGCTGCGCTTTGTACGAGGTCGTGGTGGACGCTGATCTCAGGGCTCTCTGCCTCTTCTGTACTTCTGGGTGCCTTCTTCCCATCCCTATCTTCTTGGATCTTGCTGTCAAGCCCTTGTGCGCTTTCTCTTCCTCATTTTTTCTTCCCCTGCACCTTCATTGTCCGTGCCGCGATTTCGCTTCATTGGCCTTTTCCTTCTCCCTCTCCCACGCATCAGCGACCCTGCTCAGCTCGTGATAGCTCTTCCCGCCGTAGACATCATGCCAGCAAGTCTGGTAATCCGGACAACTGCACCCAAAATCAGCACCAAACCCCTCCAACCCCGCTCCAAAACCCAAGAAAGAAGAAGAGGACCAAACTCACAAAACCGGATCCTGCCCAAAAATGACATGCCACAAGTACTCGAAAATCCTGCCACTGTTGCTGTCCCCGATGGAAGTTTCGACCAGCCAGTCTCTGTATCGCACGTACTCCTCCCTCTCCCTCTTCATGATCTGCGCCCCGGAAACGGCAAACTGCGCACAGCACGGCGCCGCAATGATCTTCGGACACTCCTCTCCCGGCCAAAATGCCTCCCACACGCTCGACATGTTGCGCTCGTACGCCACGTTCAACGGCCCCGCTTCCCTGAACGGCTGCACCTCTGCCGGACACCCTGGGCCGAGGGCGCACCGGAGCGACGCGTACCCGGCGTCCTGGATGTAGTCGGTGTTCAGGACGCGTAGCGCGAGCCAGTTACCCCGGCCGGGCATGCCGTCTGAATGCCAGAATTTGTCGCGGTGGGAGTGGATGAAGGCGACGACGGAGGGGAAGGAGCCATAGTGGTCGATTATGTAGGTTAGGTAGGCCATTGCTTCGCGGCCTTTGTTTAGGGGCGTGTGGGGCTCGGTGGTGTTGGCGGGGGCGTCGACGAGGTAGATGGCGTGTTGCCAACTGGGGAGGAGGGGGTGGTTAGTATAGCTGGGTTGCGGGGGTTGGATGGAAGGGGAGCGTTACTCGGGTAAGTCTTCAGCCACCCAGGTCGTGTCTTCGTCGCTCATTTTGCCCATCACGACGATCTTGTCTGGTAGGTTCTCCTGCGCCTCTTTAATCTTTTTTTCTGCTTCTTTCTCTAGATCCTCAACTTTGGGCCTGTCCTCAATCGCCACGTCGTTCTTCTCCTCATCCGGATCCAGCAAACTCGTTGCCTCGGGCTCGAAATGGTCGACTGTGGCCGCTGGCGTCCCAAACCCAACATACTGGTCCGGCATCCCATCCACGCCCGCATTCCCATCGTTTCCTCCGCTTCCAGCACTACCCGCAGTCAAAGCAGTCCCTTCATTCTCACTCTCGACCACACTCATCAGTTTGCCGGTAAGGTCGTCTGTCAGCTGATCGAGCGTTTGCCATCGATTGCGCAGGTAGGCCGAGTTCCCCCAGATGGTCCAGACGACGAGCAGCAGGAAGACGGTGGAGACGGCAACGCCGAGACGGAGTGGTGATCGCATTTTCCGGCGTCGAGAGAGTATGGGAAGATTGAAGAGCTGGATATATCACCTCTCTTCCACGGAACGAAAACGGTAGGGCGACAGCAACATCAGCGCATAGTGTCGAGCTCTGGATGGTTACAGGTATATCGGATGGCGTGCGTATGGTCCAGATGGAAGCAGCAGAAAAAGCCGACAGCGATGCGACTCGACGATGAGTATATGATCCGGAACAAGAGAGCGAAGCAGCAGAGACGCTCGATCAAAGATCAAAAGCCCAAAGCAATCGAGCTCAAGTGAAGACGCGGCAGACTCCACCTCAAGCCAGCAAACCTCACAGACCAAATCGACAAACCCACGCACGCAACGCGGCCGCGACAGCAGCACCCGTCCCCCTCTATGTACCGGCACGCACGCCAACGAGTCGGGAGAGCCCGAATCCACGACGACGACGACGACGACGACGACGGCGCAGCCCCTCTCCACAATCCGACCACCACTTACCCTAGCCAAGAACAATCAAAGTAGGTAATCCAGATACACTAACAGCTTCCCGGGCCGCGTGGCACAGAATGGACCCTGTGCGTTCGTTTTCACGGCCGGCGCACTTTATCAATCATCTCAACGCGAGGGCAGCCAGGTGGACGGACGGACGGCGGCGGCAGCGGCACCCAGCCCGTCTCGGGACGGACGAGCCGACCGATGGCCACAAGTAGCCACAAGTGGAAGCGCGGCCGCGGGGGCTCGCGAGAAAGACTGGAATCGGATATGAGGAGGCTGCAGGGAGGAGGGAGGGTGGAAGGCAGGACAGAGCAGGGCAATGGGAGAGATGGTTAGGGTGGTTAGGAAACGCATTGATGCGTTCTCGGCCGCCGGCAACGAGTGGGCGTTCGAGCAATAAACATCCGTGACTTGACTGGGCCGGTTCGCGGTCATGTCCCAGGAGTGTGTCTGGGCTGTTGTTTGGTGTTTTGAGGTCGCGATAACGTTGGTTATTCGTACATGGACGCGCAATCCGTTCAACACCTCCTCTGCTTGCTTGCCCTTCTCTTCACCGCGGGACTCCCAGACCAAGAATGTTGGAGTGCCTACATACTTACCTACCTACCTACCTGCCTGCCTATCATCGCGATCCATCGATTGATGAACCTCACTTTGGTCCTGCCCGCGGCGGCACTTGAAGGGTGCGAGGAGAGGGAGGGAGGGAGGGTCCGAGGGTGACGCGTCCACGGGGAGTCGTGGGCATTGGCCCGATTTGGAGCCGAAACCGCGGACATGCAGGGGTTGTGTATCCGTCCAGCTCTTCAAAACTCAAAGGGCTTAAACCCTTACGTGTGTAGAGTAAGTAGTAGGTAGTAGGTAGTAGGGAGAGCATTTCAGCGCATTGCAGCTGCTATGCATGTCTCGCTTTTACGCGGTCGTTGATGAGGAACAGAACACGGCGACTAGGAAGATTAAGTACTTACAGTAACTTACCGGTAAGTTACTAAGCTACCACGTCTGACCAACATCATTTCTCGTCTGCTGTACTCAACACAGCGGCCTGCCGTTTGCTTCACCTGTGCTGAGACACGGCAGCACATCTCCGTACTCGTGAATGTTGAATGTTCGTTTCCATGCGAAGCCAACCGAAACCCCTTCGGCCGCCGGCAAGCATGGAAATCGGCAGCCGTAGCAATGACACGGAGTACACAGAGCACACAGAGCAGTCATGTCGGATTGACAGAACGCCGCGCATCGACCACCCATGATCTCCGCGGGCATTATTGGATTCTCCCCACCCTTGGGCTGCGCAGATTAACGACCCTTGATGCGCCTTTCGATGGTTCGATGGTTGTTCGACTGGAGGGGGCTGTTGGGGGCACGTGGGACGGATAGTGAGTGAGGTACCCAGGTCGCGGATTGGCTGCATGAGGGTGCGAGTCAGATGAATCAGTTAAGAGGACACTTAGGTTGAGTCTCAATGTCGAAAACTGTTGGCTACGGCTACAACCCTATGTAACTCCTCGCAATGTCCTTTGCACGTATGCAGTCCCTTTGTCATATCTTTTTGTGTCTGGTCAGCATTCAGATCGGCTTTCCAACATAGACTCTGTCTGAGGTTTCTGGATGAAAAAGACCCCGTAGCTTGCACGTCGATATCGTCGTAGTTGGCATCCAATTTGGTCCGTCTCAAATGCCTCGTATTGCGATGCATGCAGTTAAGGCGGAGTGCCGCCTGGAGTAGCCCCTGGAGTAGCCCCTGGAGTAGCCCCTGGAGTAGCCCCCGGAGTAGCCCCCGGAGTAGCGCTCGAGTTCTTGCGAGGCGGAGGCGGGGTATCGGCGTAGTCGCCATTATCGAACCTATCCGTGTCGAAATAGCGAGCTGCGATTGTGTTGCCATTGAAGATCCGCCCGTCAAGATCATTGACGGCACGCAAAGCCGACAGCGCCTGGATGAACTTAACGAACACGGGCACCGTGTCCGCCTCCGTGTTTCTGTCAATGAAGACGCGCTCGACGTTGCCGTACTGTGCTGGTAAACATCATGTCGATCAGAGGAAGGGTGAGATGGTTATAACTTACCTTAGTATTGCACTCCTCTCCAATCTCCTGCAAGATGCCACCCTCGCCCCGAGACATCTCCTCGTCCAGGTCCAAGCCATCCACCATTCCCCACATCACGACGACCTCGCTCATGACGCCGAATTTGCTGTTCTTCTCCTCCTCCAGTGCTGCTTTACTCTTCTTGCCGCCTACGATCGTGCCCTTTCCGCCGCGGCTCTTGTAAGGGCCGGCTTGGCCAGGAGCTCGCTTCTTTTGTTTCTCGACCCTTGTAGAGAGAGGCGTGACGATACCAGTGCCCTTGGCGCCCAGACCCGTACCTTCAGTCCAGCCGTACTTCTGGAGAAGACGTTTGGCGAATGACTCTTGACCGGGGCGCTTCGGGCGGGGCGCACGATCATCTCCTTCCTTCATATCTTCCTTACTCGCCGACTCGCCGGCTTCGGGGACGTCTTCCATATTGACTTCGTTGGATGGCTCGCCGGCTTCGGAAGCGTCTTCCATCGAGACTCGCACAGACGATTCGCCTGCAGGCGCCTCGGGGCGCGTGTAGAAGACTGGCGCGCGAGAAATCGTGGCAGAGGCGGGAGGAGCAGCACTTGTCGGAGGGGGAGGGGGCGGTTGTGCGGGGGATGCAGGCGCCTCTGGGGCCTTGTAGAAGACCGGAGCACGAGTGATTGTAGCGGAAGAGGAGAGAGCAGCAGCGCTTGCTGAAGCGGGAGGGGGCAGCTGGGTGAATGATGGCTTTGGTGAAGTCTCGGTAGAATGTTGGGGAGATTGAGATTGTGGCTGAGCGGCGCTCATGCGCATGCGGCGAGCAAAGGCATCTTCTCCCGTCGCATCATCTGGGATCGCGGCTGGAGGAGAGGGTGTTGGAACGGCATCATAAGCTGACGGCGGAGCGAACATTTCTGTGATATCTTGTCAGTTCAAGTGTTTTCGCCAATGCTTCCAGGCACATACGGTGCATGGCCTTCTTCGCCGATGGCTCTTCATCGGGCACTTCACTCGACGCCTTACGCCTGCTCATCCGAGATGCGTAGAGATACTCCTTCCACTCGCGCTCCGCCTCGAACTTCTCCTCGCTGTGGATGTATGCCTCGTAGTTGGTCGGGCGTGAGGGATCGTAGATGTCGTTCCAGTCAATCGCAGACTGCGCTTGCTCCTTCATCTTCCTCTTCTTGCCCGCTCTACCGCCACGCTGTTGTTTCGGCTGCTGCGCGTAGAAACCGTTCACATCGTCATCAACGCTGGTCCAATCCGCCAGAGTCGTCTTCACTGTAGGTTTCTCAGGCTGTGCATCCTGTTGCGCGGCCTTGACACCAGGATCCGGAGAGCTAGAGCTTGTCGGCAGAGACCTGGGCTTCCCAAGGGTCGGCTTCTTGGGCTGCGGTCTCTTCAAGTTGGACGGCATGAATTGCAGAGCTATGCGAACCGGGGAGATGTTTTAGCAGGCATGGATCATGTGAAGCGCGCGCAGATAAAGGTCTCTTGATAGGTACCAGAGTTGGTTGGCTTCTTTGCTGCCGAGTCCTCGTTGCCGTCGGCGCCGTACATGACGGGTGCGCTGGAGATGGTGCCTGGGGCCGATGCTGGCGTGCCGCCGAGAAGGTGAGCGTAGAGCGACAACCTGCCCTTGGGGGCTGGTTGGTCGCCGGCCATGGTGTCGGATGTGTTGTCGTGTCGGTGTGCAGAGAGAGTGCAGCTTTGTCGTGGTGCTGAAAGGTGCAGGGAAGTTGGTGGTGAAGTCGAGGTGACCAGGTGTGAGAGCGAGGATGCGAGGGTCCTACAGCTCCTCCGGATCGGCGATTCTTGGCGGCGGGAAAGCTTGGCTGTCCGCCCCGCCAAAACTCCGCTCTTTCGGGAAAACGGCGATGGTGTCATCGCATCACGGACAATCGGCAGGCCTCAACCAGCGCCGATATCAACCATGATGACTACCTTGCTACTACATTGCTATAAATAACCCAAACTCCATATATCAATCAAAAGCCTTCCGCCCTGCTCTACGCCTGACTCTAGCATTGAACACTCGCCCGCCATGTCCACCCTCGCCAATGCCTTCTCCGCCCAGGCGCAATCCACCGCCATCATCGTACCAGGCAAGCCCTCGGCTTTGACAATCTCGTTCGAGCAGTTGAGCCGCGAGGTCTCTTCTTTCCAGCAGAAGCTCGCCAAGTTGGGCATCTCCCCCCAGTCCGCCGTCTCCATCGCCCTGCCAAACTCCTACGAATTCATCATCGCCTTTCTTGCCGCATCATGGCAACGAGCCATCGCCGCCCCGTTGAACTCCGCCTACAAGCAGAGCGAATTCGAATTCTACATCGACGATTTGAGCTCTGCGCTCGCGCTGGTACCCAAGGGTCAATTCCAGCAGGATGCGCCAGCCGTCCGCGCCGCGCGCAAATACAAGGCCGCCATCGCTGAATGTTACTGGAACGGTAAAGAGGTGGTTCTGGACGTCAAGGATGCTGGGAAGCTGTCTGGTCAAGGCAACAAGACAGTCGAGAAAGCTCAGCCTGATGATGTTGCTCTCGTCCTGCACACTTCTGGCACGACTGGCCGTCCCAAAGCCGTGCCATTGACTCACCGCAACCTCACTCGCACGATGAAAAACATCCAAAAAACCTATGAGCTCACGCCCAAAGACCGCACACTCCTCGTCATGCCTCTCTTCCACGTCCACGGTCTTCTCGCTGGCTTCCTCGCGCCCCTCCACTCCGGCGGCTCCGTCATCGTGCCCCCGAAATTCTCCGCCTCCGAGTTCTGGGGCAACTTCATCGAGCACAAAGCCAACTGGTACACCGCCGTGCCAACGATCCACCAAATCTTGCTCAAGAACCCGCCACCGAGCCCCAAGCCTTCGATTCGCTTCATTCGCTCCTGCTCCTCCCCGCTGTCGCCTAAGACATTCCACGAGCTCGAAAAGACGTTCGACGCGCCTGTCCTCGAGGCCTACGCCATGACCGAAGCAGCGCACCAGATGACATCAAACCCATTGCCAAAGAACGGTTCCCGCAAGCCTGGTTCCGTTGGCATCGGCCAGGGTGTCGAAGTGAAGATTCTGGACGACTCGGGCAAGGAGGTACCCCAGGGCTCCGAGGCCGAAATCTGCATCCGCGGTGAAAATGTGACCAAGGGCTACCTCAACAACGAAGCGGCCAACAAGTCAAGCTTTACCAAGGACGGCTTCTTCCGCACTGGTGATCAGGGTAAGGTCGATAAGGAGGGCTATGTCATCATCACGGGTAGGATCAAGGAGCTCATTAACAAAGGCGGCGAGAAGATTTCGCCTATTGAGCTGGATAATGTCATGGGGCACCACCCTGCGATATCAGAGGCAGTCAGCTTTGCGATCGAGGATGAGATGTATGGCCAGGACGTGGGTGTTGCGATTGTGCTTAAGGAGGGGAAGAGGTTGGAGGCTGAGGAGTTGAGCAAGTGGATGACGGAGAAGGTGGCGAAGTTTAAGCTGCCGAAGAAGGTGAGTGGATATAATGATGTCAGCTGGTTGTGGTTGAAGACTCGACAAGCTAACGCGCACTCCAGATCTTCTTCACGGATCTTATGCCCAAGACCGCCACTGGCAAGATTCAGCGCAGAATGGTGGCTGAGGCGATGCTCAAGAAGGAGGGCAGGGCCAAGCTGTAAAACAATATCGAGAGATAACGTCATTCATACTATCAAGTTACTATTCAGCGTTTGGGTGCAGAATAACAGCAATTTTGTAAATTACAGCAACGAATCATCGCACTACCAAGTTGTACGATTGGAAATCATATGACCTTCGATTTCTGTCTTCTGACCATCAGAAATACATAGACTGCACACAGACTGAAGCTTGCCCACAAAGAGACGGCAACATTTGGACGATAAACCGCTCTCGCTACGGAGACATTGTACTGTTCGCAGTTTTCGCCCCACCTCTCTTGCTTGAGGACATCTTCTGCTTAAATCCAGGAAGCACTCCACTGTTTCGAGATGCAAAGCGGCAAGAGACTTTGATGATGGACATCACCAATTCCAAGCATCATGATGATGTACAGCAACAACGGGGAACATGGCATATCTTCCAAGCATCCTAGGAGAATAATGGTAACGTGGGAGGGTATACTTCACAGCGAAGCCTAACATAGTAACATTAACCTGCAGGCTATTCTATTCTCTAGGATTCTCGACGTGGTTAAGAAGCAGTGTTATAGGTGTATCTAAAAGCCTGCTCAAGGGCCCCTTTTATATGTAGACTCCGTGATTTCATACTACGCTGCGCGTATAAAAAGGTTCTTTGGGTATGAAGCCTGTTACTCCTTTACTTGTTCAACATCGCGTTTGCGCCTCTACCTCGGCCGTATTGCTCAGTATTCTCAGGTTACATGTTACCGTTGATAACATAGTGCAAGAGTAGCAAACCTACATCGACATACTCTATGAATCCTATACGGTGGGGCTAAAAACAGGGTTGATGGGCTTTAGCAGCAGCATAGTATAATAATACAGTTCAACATCACTGTGTAGCATTAAAAGGCTCAAGTCTGGCAATTCGGCTTCAAGCTAACAGCAGAGTAATAACTTACTCAATCAACTTCTACTGGCCTCATAGGAAAACGATGTCGCTGGGTAAGCCTTCTACTTAGCTGAGTACGTTGAGGCGGAATAACATGGAAAGGAAACCGCGGTCATGGATTACTACTTCTATAAGTCCTAGAGTATAGAGAAAGTCGATTCCTTTAGCAACACCCCGCTATCGTGGCAGGCTTCTTGTAAAATTCAGGCAGCACGAATATTACAATGCGAGCTTCGATAAGCTACATTTAATGTCGTCTAGGCATTGGCGGATTAGTCTTGAGTAATGACGTCATGTGAATGAAAAAGCTACGTAAAATGAGACTAAGGGATTGACTCTTTCTTTTGTGCTTATCTTGGTCAAGGTGTAGCGCTCGGAGCCTAGCTCTAGCAGTTAGACTCACTGGATCGTTGGCGAAGCGGTGGGAAAGTAGTAGAAGAACGAAAGGGGCAAGGGCGATGATATACATGGTGCAAAGTTAGACGCTACTTACATTTAGTGGAAAGATAGGCCGCTCGGCATCTGATTTTGTTTCATAAGATTACTGGTCAAGATGATGGCGATGACGTTGTCAACTTGTCTCCATGTTTCTATCTCGTTTGCTTTAAAAGGAGGTAGCTAGACCGCCAGTAGAAGGTCACCTCGAGAGCCGGAACCAACAAGTCCTGGAATTGGTCTTGCCACTACTGGTCATCATTCTGATTCGTCTGGCCCTGGGAGGACTTGATTTTTGTCCAGCTGACGAAGGGACTAAGGAGCGGAAGATCAGGTGCGAACCAGTTGCTGCAGAGAGGAACCAGTCCATCATTCGTAGATGATGATGAGTATCACTTGGAGAAAATCATGATGGACTTATCCATTATTGCGAGTTTGATTTGTGTAGAAGTCAGAAGCTTTCGGAATGTGAACTTGATGGCGCTGGACTAGGCCAGTGGTACCTGACAACAGCTCTATTTGAGAGTCCGCTGGGTATGTACTCGATATTACCGATTATTTCTCGGATGATGTCGAGAGAGTCGCAGTGACGGAGAATTCGCAGCAGAAGCCGTCGTTTTAAGCGTTTCTTTCTGAGCACCAATACCTACCCGGCGTACCTCCTACCTATCGATAACGCAAACCCGCAAACACCAGACCCTGGCCGGCCTCCAAATTCCAAGCATCATGCGCTCGCATGCCCCTCGCTCTCTCTCAAACCTCGTCCCATTCTCCCTCCGCAGTTCTCTCCCGCCAAGAAAACCCTTCGTTCCTCCTTCCCCCGAACGTTTCCCACCCGCACTCCTCGGCTCCCGCTTCCGCACCACCACAACCACCCCAGCCATGTCCTCCAACACCACCTCCGCCCTCCAAGCCCACCGCCCGATCGTGATATCTGGCCCCTCCGGCTCCGGCAAATCCACCATCCTCAACCGTCTCCTCGCCGAGTACCCCGACCGCTTCGGCTTCTCCATCTCACACACGACGCGCAACCCGCGCGGAGGAGAGCAGGACGGCCGCGAGTACCACTTCGTTACTAAGGACCAGTTTGAGGACTTGGTCAAGGAGGGTGGCTTCGTCGAGCATGCGCAATTCGGGGGCAATTGCTATGGGACGAGTGTGAAGGCGGTGAAGGATATTGCTGAGAGGGGGAGGGTTTGCATTCTGGATATTGAGATGGAGGTGAGTTTTGGTGGGGCGTGAGGGGTGAGAGGGGTGACGAGAAGGGTTGGAGGGCTGGTGCTTGCCCACAGTTGCCCATGTAAGAGCATAGAAGTGGTGGCGAAATCGAGGATTGAGGATCGGGAATCGAGGCCAGAGGAACAGGCATGTTAGGTTTGGCCAGTACACTGATCAATATCTCACCCAGGGCGTAAAGCAAGTCGCCAACCACGCCACCTTCCCTCGCCCCCGGTTTCTCTTCCTTTCTCCGCCCTCCCTTGAAATCCTCGAGCAGCGCTTGCGCGGCCGCGCCACCGATTCCGAGGACGCGATCCAGAAGCGCTTGAAGCAGGCTGCTGTGGAGATGGAGTTTGCGAAGTCCGGTGGCATCCACGACAAGGTTGTCGTGAATGATGATCTGGAGAAAGCTTACAGCGAGGTCAAGGAGTTCATCGTCGGTGGGGAGTCATGAGGACCTGAACCGGGGAGAGGAGGTCGAGCGGTTGCTGCCCTAGTGGATTTAGGGACTAATGATCCTGGAAAGTTGAGATTTGCATGAATGGACGAATAGAGCGAGGGAGAGCAGTGCGTTGGCGGCCTTGGGGACCTGTCTTTGATACCCTACCCTTATTGATGTTTCCAATACGGAGCAAGATATGCTAAAAGAGGGAATCCAGAGAGCTCTGAGCAACTCCAAAGAGCACCACGTCCATGGCGTCTCGAAGCTCCTTCTGCAATTACTATCCCTAAAGATCCCTCAAACCATTGACCGTTCAGCTATGATCACCGAGATAGTCGACGGGTAGATCCAAGACCGATGAACCAATCAATCCTAGCAGCTCAACCCATCACCATGATCCCCTACCTTCGCCATACCCACCATCCACCCTCACAACGCAATCACCCTCGTCACCCTCATCACCCTCATCAACCCAAGCCCCTCACACCATCACACCACCACATCACTCAGTACACCCCACACCACAAACCATCTATAGTTCACTCACTGCGCCCTATCTTCATCAACGTGACAACATCGTCTAATCTTTTTTACAAACTCCCGGACTATGCCCACGCACGCTCAATGCCAAATAACCCACGAACCATTCCTCCATATTCCCATTCCCATCCCATTCCCAGTCCTCATCAACGCTTGAGCGCAGAAATCGCAAGACTAACCGCAAGTCTTGGCACCACCCTCGTCTGCAGAGTGGCTTCGTTAGCGAGGAAGGGATGCATTGGATGGGTAACATCAATGGATACCATAAATGGAGATCATAAATGGTAAAATGCAAGATGCAAGGAGGTACTTACTCCTCATAATCTTCATCACCGCCTGTACCAAGCTAATGACAAGAACCGTGCACCCGAATACCACACAAATGCGAGCAGCCCACCGCTCCTTGCGCCCGTCTTCCTTTTTCGAGAGTTTAAGATAGCAGAGCGGGGGTAGGATGTATGCGAGTGCGCATGCGGAGGTAGCCTATCGAATTCAACGCGTTAGCAAGCAAAAAGGGCAGGAACGAAAAATGGAGAACTGAGAGACATACCCCGATCAGCTCAAACACCGCCCCCAGATCGCAAGTCAACAAACTCGCCGCCGTCGCCGCACAAACCAACCCCGTCGTAAGTACCAAATGCCTATTCGCATTCCAGCTCTCCCCCGCAAACCAATACGTCTCCATAACCTCTCTGCACACAAACGCCTCAAGCGGCAACGTCGACAACATGTTAAGCCCAAAACAGAGTCGCGCGATGTTTACCACGATGTTGTCGGAAGGGAAGTTGTTGAGAACGTTGCCTTGTGTCAGGTCGCCGAAGGTGAGGTACCCACTGACGGCCATGAGGAGGCAGGCGAGCATGGAGACGGTGGTGCTGAAGTGGGTTACGCGGGCGAAGCGGTCGAGGGTGGGTTTGCGGAGGGACCCGTAGATGAGGAGGGAGTTGTGGTCTGTTTGTGAGCGTGGGGGGTTAGGGGCTGCGTTTATATAAGGTCGGGGATCGGGGTGGGGTGCTTACGGCAGACGAATGCTGGGGAGGATGTTAGTGAGATGGTAGAGTATGGGTTTTGAGGGGGAGGATGCATACCGAATGAGATGACTCCGATAGCTTGGAAGACACCGTCGTTGATGATGAGACTGCCTCGAAGCTGTCCCCGCATGTCTGGGGGGACTCTGAAGCCTTGGGTGATGACTGTAACGATGATAACGAGCATGCTGATCAATGCTAATGTACTTGCTTTTGCGAGCTACTTCAGTTAGCCTCAATCACCAAATACGACTTCGGATTTCCCAGCAGACCGGACCCAGGAGATGCTCACCTTGGCAATATCTCTATACAAAGAAAGCGGATACGAAACGCCGAGTATGAACAGCACTATGACCGCCCGTCTATCCGTAAGTAGCCAAAGAAAATGCATCCGAGGTAGGGATGGAAAGATAGCGGCGAGGACCTGCGGAATCGTGTCCCCAACGATGATGCAGAACGCCACCATGCCGCCAAATGCACTGCAAGCCTAAGTCAGCTCCTATTCGCCTAAAGAAATCAAGGTAAGGACGGAATAGGCACCTACAATGCCCATTGCGCCACGCTAATTGCAATCAAACCCGTATGCCCAAAACAATGCTGTACCGTCGCCTGAAAGGAATTGGCCCCACTGAGCTTCGAATTTATGACGATGAGTCGGATCGTCCAGTCTACCGTGACAGTCAATGCGACCAGGAGGAAAATGCCGGTGACCAGACCGGCTTGTTTGAAAGCATATGGTTGCCCAATAATCCCAGCGCCTCTGTGGGAGATGTCAGCTCCGACTTCTCCGGACCTCGGGCATTGAACAGCTTTTCGAGAAATATGCATGATGAGCAGAAAAACGGGAGGGGTTTCCACATACATGATACTATTCGCCATATTCATAAACGCGCTCTTCAACCCACTCTTGACCCTACTGCTCTCCAGCAAGCCCTCAGGATCATCTCCCTCCTCCCCCTCCGTCGCCATCGTCACGCTCGGCGCCTCAATTCCCGTCAACAGCGGCAGTCTCTGCCCTCTCCCTCTTCCCCTCCCCCTTCCTCTTCTCCCCCGTCTTCCAGGCCCCAAGAAATCCTCCTCATCCAACAACTCCTCATCCCCACTCTCCTCCTCGCCGTCATCGTCTGGCGCGTACGCATGCCCATTCTGTCGCACCGACCCGTTCCCGTTACTCGTTGATGAGCGGCTGTCGAGCGACTCGAGCGGTATCAACTGCGCCGAGTCGTCGAAGCGGACGCGGTTCGGGGTGCGGGGCGTGCCGTCTGGGCGGTGCTGCGCGAATGAGGATTGTCGGCGAGGAGGGAAGCCTGGCTTTCGAGGCGGGGCGTCGGGGGCGGGAGACCCAACTTGGTCGGGAGTGGAAGAGTAGGGGGAGGATGTTGCGGTCTGGGTAATGCCGAGGCCTGCGAGGGTGGGGATAGGTGTGGTGGATGGAGAGATGCCTGATAGGGGAGGCGGCGAGTCTGTCAAAGGCGCGGACAGCGGATGTTGGTTCTGGGCGGCCGAGGTAGAGGTTTGTTGCGTGTAATCGTGGTACTGGTGCGGCGCGTCTCGCGGGTTACTCGTACTGCTGGAGCTCACAGGCGCGAGGGGCTCAAAGGAGAGTTCGACGTCGTCGTCGTGGTGGTCGGCGAGCAAGCCCGCGGATTCTTCATGGTCGCGGGCATCAGAGTGAGGCATTGTAGCATCTTGCTATCATCAGCATGGTAGTGGGACTTGTTCGGCGTCGCAGACAGAGTGACAAGCTGTCTCGGAGGTTGCCAGTTGGTGTAAACGTATGTCTTACTATTTCCGGCGGCCTTATTCAGCTTATTCAGGAGCGAGCTCGGTTAGTGTTGGGGGGTTGTAGGGCTTGTCGATAAGGAGGCAGAGCGGAGGCGGAGCGGAGGCGGAGACTCGGAGCTGGAGACATGTGCAAGTGAAGCCCGAGCCCTACGCCGCAACCGTGAACAACTATGACAGCCGCACATCGATATCACCATGTGTACGTACTGTAGAATCGCGCTTCACATGCAAGTGTCCTAGAGGCTCATAAAACCTGGATCATCCATGGGATGTCCATGAATCGGGTGCGACGTGAGCCAGGGGAATGCAGCGCACACGTGATAGCGCGTCTCCATACCTCACCTTCTAGGTTACCATCCTAAACACGTCTTCCTATTCCACCCATTTATATCTACCTGTCCAAAAGGACCGTCCATCGCTATATCCGCCATCGCCGTGACAAAAAGCGCCAAAAGGTATAAGGTCATGCCGCATTACCGTCCTCGCTCATGCCCAATCTCAAAAGGCACAAGAATTATGTATCCGATCCAAAACGCCATGTACCCAATCAGAGCCTTGAGAGAGAAACATCAACCTTCCTCGCGGAACCTGCCCCTTGTCGGTACAGGACTTTTCAGACTGCCAACGCTTCCGGTTATCCTCCCCACTAGCGGTATTTCCTGGCTACCCTGTGTACTACCCCCGCTCGCATGTCGTTGCTGCGCCGCGACATTGAGCGGTTGTGGGTAGAAATGTGCTGGTGTGTTGCTTGTGCTATCACTTCCTCTGCTATAATCACTCGGTGTGGGGATAGTGGCTTCGCCGTTGCCAGGCGGTGCGAGATTTGAGGACCCTGTTTTGGGCAGCGGCGGAGGCTGGAAGTGCTCTTGGTGCAATGCGTGTTGGCTTGGATCGTATGGCGCAGCTCCTGGTGGATATGTAGGCCATTGCGGCGACACGGCGGAGGGCGAATAGCCTCCCCCTGGCTGCGGCGCATAGCCTTGAGGAAGCTGACCACCTTGGATGGTATTGTGAGGAGAAGCTAGCGAGCCTGGATAAGGAGCTCCGGCGCCTATGGGCGATGGGCCTTGCGGTGAATCGGCTTGTCCGGAATTATATGTATGCACAGGCGTGATCGTGTTTCCGCCGACAGATCCGGACTTGGGTTCTCGGTAGCTAGGCGCAGATGCAAGCTCGGCGGGCGGATTGGTCGGAAGTTCGCTCGGAGTTCTGGATTCCTTTTGCTTCTTGCGGCGGCGGAGACAGAACCAGACCAGCAGAAGGATGGCGGCCAAGCCTAACACACCGCCCACAGCACCACCGGCTATTGCGCCTACATCAGTCGAACTCTTTTTAGAGCTACTGCTTGTTGAGGTAGAGGTGGTCGTCGGTATAGAGCGAGTGGCAGCTCGCGCAGAGTAAGAAGGTATGCGTGTAAAGTATACAGGTAGGTCTCTGTTGTCCCAGCTGGCTGGTGATTTGACAGTTGCGCCACCAGTAGAGCTTCGCCATGTCAGCACATACCTGCACAAATTAAGATAATCAAAACTTACGTTCCCCCTACCACGGAGATGATCTCGGGCGGAACCAGGTACTCAGTGATGTTAGGTTCAAACAGATCCCACATGGCCTTTTGAGGTCCGTCCTCTCCAAGGTTGAGATTGTGAGTTCCCCATATCGTCGGCGCATCGCAATCTTGGGATTCCGGAAACCATCCCCCGATGATAAGCATTTGGGAGTTGTCTATGACGTTACAAGACAATATTCCATGCGGACTGCCTGGACCGGATGTCGTGGGGTACCATTTGATCCAAGTGAAAGAAGGTAGAGAAAGGATATAGACGTCGTCAAACGCACTGCTGCCGTTACTGCTGCCGTTGTTGACGCCTAAACCACCGTAGAGATATCTAGGCCCGCGTTAAAAGGTATCTTAGCGCATCGCAAGGACATACGTACATGTTGTAAGATGACTGGTCTTGAGCCCAAGTGGCGCCAGCGCAGAACTTCCGCCTCATGTCTGGAATTTCACCTGTGGCCGTCTGTGGGCATTTGGTTAATGTATGGCTTCAGCAAAGAACCTATGCTAGTCTTACCTGCGTATACCATTTTGTGGAAGCAATGTCGTAGATGTAGATAGTGCTCATGGCGGAGCCCACCACCGTGCCATTCTTGAAAGGGTCCATGATGCCGCCAAAATATACCAACAGACCTTGGTCCGAAGCCGGTATGTAGACCATCACCCCTTCCGCTCTTCCTGTAGTGTCTGGACCTGTGGCATTCGTCCATGTATCCTCAACCATGTTGTAGCTTATGAGGTTACTGGTCGCAAGCGGAAGTTCTCCCCAGCTAGGCACTGTATTATTGTTCAACCAACCTCCCAAGTAGTAGCCAATGCCGGTCTGGTTGACGGTGGTGCCGGCACCATATGAAACGCGTTGTATCTGACTTGCAGCGGTTGAGCTTGTCTGATTCCACTGATCCAACAAGACATCGTACGCCCATGGCTGGAAGTCCTCGGGGGAGGCTCCATCAACGTATTCGCCGCCAAAGAGGTAGAAAACCTTGTTAACATCGTCTCCCCAAAGTACACCTCCGCTAAGGTCAGGCACTGTGCTATTCTTGCTCAGGTTGGCTTCCAGCTGTGGCATGCCCTGGTTCAGGATATCAAGGTTCTGATAGGAGAGCCAGGTATCTGCGCACCAAAGTCAACGACCAGCATACGTAAGCGCAAAGGCATAGACGTACTCGTATAATTGAGGGGATTCTGGGACATTGGGTTCCATGTGACCTGGCCTCCATCAATGTAGAGTTTCCGGTCTATGACTGTCGTCTGGTGGCCCCATCGTCGACAGAAGTCATTGAGAGGGTCTTTGGCAAAGACAAGCTGTGCCAGAGCACCGAGGAGAATCACGTTGCGAACAACCGCCGGAGACATGGCAGTGAGTGGGCCCAACTGCGCGATGAAGGCATGGACATCGAAATCAAAGACAGCCAGGTTGCTGAACGGGTTTCGGGACAGAACAGAGACAAACAGTCCAGTGGGATGGAGGTCCAACAGGCAGCGAAGTACGGGGAGTGTGAGACCGGCTGGGTATGAACGAAGCCGAGCGAAGTGGAACACAGGGCTGTAAGAAAGGCGGAGGATCCCCAGGAGAAATGGAGCTCGCGACCAGGCCAATCCGTACTTTCGGTGAGCGCAGGCGATCCTGCGCAGCTACCCGGTCAATTTCGATTGTCTGATTCGCTGACTCGTCCAAAGCCGGGATGGTGTAGGACAGCTCGCACTGGGCGTCTCGACGGAAGCTTTCTGGTGTGAGACCCAGCGCCCGGCTGCGCCTGAGACAGCTGAAGCATGGCTGCCCACTCCACAGAAGTGGTTAACGTTGACCCATGCGATGAGCACCAGGAAGCACACCGCGAAAGCCATCTTCTGCATGCGTGCAGCCACAGGCCGGACATTCTAGACCTGGAATCAATGACGGCCCTCGTTTAGCGTGACGCCTTGCGCGACCGTGGCTCATCGCTGCCCAGCCCCGGTCGTTGATGCCTCTGGGCTGCTGCTTGTAGACTCGGGATATTTCAGCGGCTGGAGAGGAAGACAAACTTCGACGGTGCGCCAAACCTCCACTTCAGTCCTGTCCGTAATCTTGTAGACAGGCATAGCCTTTCTTTCGCGGTGGAGTTGCGCCACGGAAGGCGGCGGATCTGGGCGACTACCGTAGAAGTGCTCTATGTACAGCGGCTGACGTTGGGCGCACCGAGCAACTTGAACCCGACCTTTGAACTTTAGTTTCTCGCTTCGGAGAGCCCGCAAACACAAGCAGGTCTCGACCGACAGTCGTGCGATGCTCAGTTCACGACCACCGACAAATCGGGGTCTTGAACGACCACGTTGTTGGACATTGTAATGCTCGTCTCGACCGCCAGTCAGATTTTAGTCCAAGGCGGGGAAGTAGATTAACGGCTCCCGCGTCACGTGAGTGGAGTGGTCGTTCGGGTTTCGTGCATTAACTCAATCCAGTCGGAGTCCCTCGTTCAGCGCGAGGCTGACAAAGAAGCTACGATCGCGGATGAGCTGACCGTTGACCTTGCCCTAGAATCGTCGTCAACTCCAGACTCTCGGAGACAGCAGAAGGCCCAGGAAGCCTCGCTGTAGGTACGGCGGAAGAAACTAGCACCATCAATGTTTTAAAGGTGACTTTGTGCAGCAAAATCTCTCGGCATCTAGGCTGATGGTGGTGATCTTTGACGCGGGTACCCGCATAAGCTTCCATGGGCTGTCTCGCGTGGCCATTGCCACTCCGTCTGGCGCTACGTGACCGAAGCAATGGCGTATCAATCAAGCTACCATGTGGTCAATCTGCCTTCGCCGTCTAGTTGATTTCGTCCGAGCTTGCACAGAGTGCGACACCGCATGGTGTCATCGTGCGAGCTGGCTCGGCCCGCAAGCCGTGGAGGCCAGAAGGGGCCCTCAGCTTGAATGTCTAGTTGCGGTTCCTGACTTATTAGGGATAGCGCTATGAAAGCATCTGCATGCATCGTAATACGTCCGCTTTCCTGTTGCGGCTCGGCGTATGCTCTCCCGTTACGACTCGGGGCCTTGGGAGCCCGGGGTTTGTCATCTTGCAACACCTGACACTGTACATCGCGATTAGACATCTTGTCGCAACAGGAGTTGTACGGATGCCTGGAACAAACTTCTCGCGGAGGTGTCCAGAAGTGTGACGGACCGTCAAAAACGGCAAAAGGCTTTTGGCTTGCCACACATGCCGAGCGTATGAGACTTTGACGGTATTCCCGACTCTCAGACGATGCATACAGAAAGTCCATTGGATCCGGCTGGTGCGAAAATGTGTATCTGGAATAAGAAGCTGTGTTCCAAGACTAATATTGACTTTCCTGCTCGAAGCCGACTTCAAGGAAGCGGGGAAAGTCCAGAGTGTCCAAGGTTTCCGATTTTGCGAGCAAGAAACTGTGAGTCAGCAGCATTCATCGCCATTTTACACTGGGATATCGAGGCCAGACCGCCCCTGAGTAAAGCGACTTATCAGATACTTGTTTCTTCATGCTCGACTTACTCGTTTACCTCGGGGAGGGTTAACTTGTCGTGGCTGTTCATTCGTGAGCCAACTACTAGATTGTCTCGGAAGAGAATCATCTACTCGTGACGCATTCCTGTAAGACGGCCTTTTCCAGCCAGTGAAAGGTGAGTCCCGCAGCTTACAGCGTGACCAGCATGCTCAGGCCAGCCCTCACAAGGCCACAGCCTCGCCAGTCTCGATACTCGGTGGTGTCAGCATAGAGAGGCAGGCGCTTACCGTGTCAATCAACCTTGGTAGCCTCCTAGTTCGGGCGACAGGCCTTTGGAGATCGCGTCTGTACCTGTTGGAAGCCTGATCCGAGTGATCCAGACGTCCAACCGACCGATGGTACTTCAACTTCCCGTGCGAGCTTCAGCTGACTGTACTCTGAACGAGCTTGCCCGGAATGTGCGGAGGGAGCGGACTTGACTCCCCAGGATAGACCGATTGTGCGATATTAGTCGGCCAGCTTCAGGGGATGGTCCAGCTGTCGAAATATTCTCAGAGGCCCCCTGCTGATGAGGTAGCTATGTGGGAGCAAGGGAAAACCTGCTGAAGATTGCGATGCCCCATGTCGTTGCTGGTATCGTGGAGGTGCGATTTTCTTCGCGACGCATTAGACATTTCTAACAATGCCACGTCATCTTCAGCCATTCTGCCGTTGTGGATTTTTTTCATGTGTGGGAAGACAGTGTCACAGAAGGCCGACGAAGGAGAAAAAGGTCGAGTATGGAGTGACGAATGGAGTTTGGTTTTGACGGGAACCTGGCACGTCTTCGCTCCGAACATTTTTCCGGGAGTCCTCACGTCTCAACAAGGTTCAGACGACACAACTCAACACCTCCCTAGCTACTTCAGATGATTCTTCCTATGACAAGCAATTCTCGCAAGAGGCGAATTCCGGAAACGACCATGAGGTCTCAGATAGCTCCCTGAGGTTTGTGTCTCCACGGAAGCCCCGGAGTACGCATCGCGCTCAACACCATCAACGGGGTCTTTGGACCTATGGGAAAGAAAGGCTTCAAGACATGAAAAAAAAATATGGCCATGGTGCCTTGGAATACAGAATTCTACATTCCCTAGCAGCCATCGATCAGGCCAGCTACCGGTCTCCAGATTCTATCAGGGTTTCGACCTCATGTACCTTATCTGGGTCCAGTCATGTTCAAAAATGCCACAGCAGACCGCCTCTAATGAGATTCGGCGGAGATTGTCCAAGCACACATTATCAGGTCCATTTCAACACCCTGGACATTCAATATTAAGGGATGCTACATGCGGTGCTTACACGCCCACATTGGTCTCGAAGTTCATTCCCGTTCCCGCTCCTCCCAGCCTGTCGTTGTCGTCCTTCCGGTGGTTCTGATGGTTGTCATTGCCGAAATTCCAAAGGCTCAGGTCTAGTTTCAGTTCTCCAACAGCGTCTTGTTCGAGGTAGTTCGCGAAGCATCCCGCGCACCAGGAGTGGCCACATACGTTGCATTCATCGCAGTTGCGGACCTTGTCCCATTGGCAGCAAAAGGTTCTGATTCTGATGCTCGGAGTTACTTGGACGTCATGACCGGCCCTACTGATCTTGCGTTCTCCACGACCACTATTCCTCCCTTGGCTTTTGCGTTCATTAGGGACCGGCTCGCGCTTATCGACACGCTCGGATGCGACTCGATATGCGATTCATTAAGGAGGGCATCCTAGAGTTGGCCAGGCTGTCGACGTTGGACAACGTGATCTACAGACGACGTGGGCGGCCTGGATCTCTGTCTGACTTTGGCCTGCCACTGTAGTTCTTTGCCAGAGCTTAGCTTCACCATCGGACACGGAGCGCACTGTACTTACTCGATCCCGTGGGCCATTTCGACATCCCTGCCCTCAGACTGTGCATCATCGGCGTTCGCGCGACTATGGAAAACTTTTTGAGTCTCGAATTGGACGAAAGGATTTATGGAAGCGGTATATCTCGCGTTCTTCGAATCGTCGCTGGCGTCCGTTCGTTCTGATTGCTCCTGTAGAATCCGTAAGTATGTCAAGAAACACACGAAGCCATGGCGCAATGGAAGGAATTTGAAGATGCTGAAACGAAGTAACAAGATGCAGCCCTTCCCGCGAATGCTTCCGCGGATGGTACTCAGCTGGATGGCTTGCTTACATCCGGTTGGTGACTTTAAGGGATCCTTCGCGGCGTGATGACAAGATGCGTCAAGGTATTGACGTGTATTGTGGTGATGGATTGCGGATGGAGTTGATGTTCTCGTCGATGTTGGGTGGGGTCCGGCGAGCGTGAGCCTAGAGAGAAGGGTAGAGGGTATCAGTAAGTGCTTTCATATTCAGTCACGAGTTCGTCAAGCCGAGACTATTCTCCACAGTTTGTGCCCTCTTTTCGCTCAGCCACTTTCGTTTGGGTAATCGCCATTACTCGTCGTTGGAGATTCGGCGTCCAAATATACGACTGGCTGCAATGAAACCATACCTAGTGTCCATTCGAAGGGTCATTGTACTATAACCATTTGCTGGGAACTTGACAGCAGCAGAGAGCCAATTTGGACAGCCCATGGTCCATAATATTCTAGACAAGATTGATGGTTTAAGGCAGGTGTGTACCACCGCAAGTCGCCGCCTGTTCGCTTCCCCGTTGACAGCTATTCGAACATCGATGACAGCGCAGCAAGTCGTGCCCACGCCCATTGTTGGGAGACTGCACTCAGACACCCACGTCCATTTCCATATGCATGCCTGTTCCGGCTCCGCCGGCTCCGCCAGCTCCGTCGTCATATTTTCCGCCATTTTGATGATGGTTGTGACTGAAGCTCCAGAGCGCGAGGTCTAGGTCCAGGTTCTCAATCGCTTCCTCATCGCGCTCCGTAGCCTTGCACTGGGCACACAATTTATGCGCACATCCGGCGCAGTTCGGAATCCCGTCCCCACGGAAGTTTCGAACCTCACGACAGCCGCAGCAAATAGAATTGCCCGATGGTCCGAGAGCTTGCTCAAGGCCCTTTTTCTTGAGTATGCGATGGCGAGGAGCAGGTCCTGAGAAGGCTCGGAACCACCGCGGCTTTTTGACTTGTCCGTAGTCGGCCAGGTGATCAACTCTATCCATTGCCTTTCGAAAACGGCGCTGGGCCCGTCGCTTATCGTGTTCCGTCGAGCTGTCCTCCCTGGGAACGGAGAGATTGGAGTTCCAGTCGAACGCGCGTGTCGGCGCAGCGCTTGACCAGAGGGTCAGATCATCATCGGACTGGGGATTTGGTGTACCTACTCGTCTCCGCCGGCCATCTCGACCTCTCTGGTGGCAGCCTGCTCGCTGGTGGAGTTCGGGCTATGGACAACCCGCTGTAAGTATGGATCTCAGGCAGGCTAACATGGAAGCGCGTACCTAACTCCCTCAGCACGCGCGTCCCAACCCCTCGTGTTGCGCTGGTTGCGCTGGTTGCGCTTATTATGCTTTTGCCGCTGCTTGCGCGAGTTGCTGTCGACCATATAAGTACTTGCAAAGCATATCGTCTACCTGGAAACAGGCTGCAGCAGTACGTTTCATGCGATTCTGCTGGAAATTGCAACAACACTGTTGCAGCGAACGTTGCGAATAGAATTTGACCAGGAAAAAGCTTGCTTACGTCTTTGATGTGCCCTTCTTGTTTTTCATTGTGACGCAGCGTTATCGGACAAATCTGAGTTGTTGGAGTGTTTCGCTGTGTTGGCCTTTGTGGTAGAGCAGAGGTGCCCGCTGGTGTTAGGTTTAGTCCAAGCGTCGATCTGGAGCGAAGAAAGGCTGGGGGAGTCGATAGGTGAGGTGCTTTGCTATCCATCCATGAGCTCGCTAAGCCTAGACCCCCCATCATCTCTCAAATCCTTCCTTCTTCTCTCAGCTCTTTTGTGGAACGATTGACACTCGCCTTTCGAGCTTGCATCGAATTCGTCATTATCAGGTATATGCTCTGCAAGGCGTATATTTACCAGTGCACCTGTTCGCTCGGGCGCCGACAGCCATTTTGCCTTCAAGTAAGTTCTCTGTCGTTTTATCTCTTGACAAATCAAGCTGAGATCAAAGCTGCTTTCGGCAACTATTGAGCTCGCCAGCAGGGGACGAGAACTCTCGAATTGTCAGACGGTGGTTGATTGAAGTAGAGACCAGGGCGAGGCAACTTGCTCTCGTTCAACGATACCGAAGGACTTTACTTCATCGATTGATGCTCACGAGAGCTTTAACAGCTGCGCCTACGTCGGTCGAGCCTCTGTCGCCTATTCGTTGCCAACAGCTTGCCATTGCTTCGGACGTTTCGCGCATAGGAGCCCCGTTGAAGACGTGTGAAGGTAAATGACAGCAGTAGGGATAAGTAGTGGCTTCCGGAAGCTATACCCAATGGCTCGAGTATATGGACCTATCCAGACTAGTGGCACGCCGCTCCAGAGACATTGGAATAAATACTACCAGTATGAGTGATTATCAACAGGGATGCTACATCTAGCATATATCAATCAATGACCATAACCATAAAGTAACCCGGGGTATGAGTTCGCACCACCAACCAAGCCCAATCTTAACATACCCAACCCCATCCAAGACAAAAACACTGTACCACCCATGGACATGACCTACCCTAGTCCACCTCGACATCCTCAGCATCACTCCCCAACTCCTTTCTCACCAAACTCTCACCCCCCTCTTCCTCATCCTCCTCACCCTCCTCTCCGCCCTCGCCTCCCTCATACTCCTCCTCCTCCTCACTACTACTCCCGCTTCCCTCACTTTCCCCCTCACTCCCCGGATCATAATCCTCCTCCTCCTCATCCTCCTGATCCTGTAACGCCCTCTCCGCCTTCTGCAATTCAGTTTCCCCGTCATCACCCTCCACAGCCTCATTTTCTTCCTCTTTGACGGCGTTGACTCCGTAAACGACCCCCCTCCTCCCCGCGGCCAGACTAGCATCATTCAAACCCCTGCCCTTGACATACGCATCAATCCCCGCAAAATCAACCTGATCGATCATCGAAAACTCGACCTCCTCTCCACCCCCGTCACCACTTTCAACGCCCACAACCAAGTTAAAAGTCCTTTGCAACACACTCGTGTAACTAGTCGTGCTAATCCCCTCGAACCCGAAAAAAAGCACCGGTTTCTTAAACCCAAACACGATCCCCACATTCGTGAAATACAGCCACCCCTCCTTGGACCCGCGAAACGCCTTTACGTGAAAGCCTGGCTCGCCTTTGTGTTGGGATTGCGGGATCGTGGATTGGAAGACTTCTTTGCGGGGCTCGACGACGGCACGTTTGTAGGGGCGGAGGTATGTGTTGAGGAGGGTGATGGTGGGGAGGGGGGTGGGGGATGAGCCGGCTTCGAGGTCTTTTTTGGGAGGTTCGGAAAAGGTCCAGAGCCATTGGTCGGGTGGGGAGGGTTGGGAGGGGTCGGTGGGGGCGGGTTGGAGGCCGTTGTTGCCGCGCGGGATGAGGACGAAGTGCCATTGCTTTTTGGGTTTTTCGGGGACGGGGAGGCAGAATATTTGGTCTGGTTGTCGTCAGTGGTGCTTTCTCTCATGTGTGCAAGCCCGGCTTCTTCTGCTTCTCATCCACAGCAAGAATAGCAGCAGAACCAAGACTGAAAACAAGACTCAAATTTCCAGCCTCGAAAGGAAAATAGCCAAACTCACCAATATCCCCCCACCCTACCCCCGCCAGAACCTCCCCTCCCCCCACAGCCCTCAACCCCCCACCCTTGCCCCCCACAAACTCAACTTTTTCAACCTTCTTCCGCACCGGGAACGTAAAGCTAACATCCTTGATCTCTGCTTCTGCTTTCGTTTTCAAGTCCCACACCGCCGCCGCCGCTGCGCGTGTTGGAAGCTCGTTGTCGATTTTGCGCTTCTTCGTGGGGTTTTCGGAAGTAGCGTCGGCGCCGTTGGTATGTGATGAGGACTGGAGGTCGAGGATGTAGGCAGATATGGAAGCGAAGAGGGGGGTGTGGTGAGGTGTTGATTCTATTAGCCCGACATGTTAGCAATCCGTTTACATGCGCTTTTGAGTATTTATGGCGCGCCAACGACTCCACCAGCCAGGCGCAGAAAGACATGGGAAGCGCAAACAAACGTACTGATGGCGTCGAAAACCGCCTTCTGCAGGTCTGGGCGCGTGGAGAAGGCTTTTGTTATTTGTGCCTCATCGGAGGTTGCCATTGCGGCGGGTTGGAGGGTAGAGGTATGCGTGGAGCAGGCGGCTTGGATGTTTGTGGGAGAGGAGAGATGTGGAGATTGGTTTGTTGTTGTGGAAGCTGGCGAGTGATGATTCGCGTGGGTTGTGACTGACTCGTGTGAGTTGAGCCGCAGGGTCTGGGGTTGCGGAGATAAGGTGGAGGACTTGCGACGGGAGTTCAGATATATAGCAGGGTCAATTGGCAGAACTCTATTCTATGGAATTGCAAATAGATCTTGTAGTACACCTTAGCCAGCCCTCTCCTTTACCGCGTTAATAATCCCAGCGTTCATAACCGCCACAACACTATCCGCCATCCCCGCCGCCTGCTCCTCCAGCGTAGTCAAATCCATGCGTCCCATAGCCTGATTCATCCCCTCCACAACCTCCCTCTCCTCACTCACTTCCCCCATAACCACACCCTCATTAGTCCAATAAGCCTCATTCCGCTCCCTCAATCCGCGATCCCTCATCACGGTATTCTTAACCGCCCCAAGCATACTCAACTTCCCCTTCACCATCTCTACTGCCCTCGTACTATCCTCCAACCTCTCAGACAGCGAAAGAGGCTGCACCAACCACCGATTCGTCGATGTCAACCACAGCGCCGCGTCAAAGAACGCATCGATAATCGCAAACCCAAACCATCTAAACACGCGCAAATTCCAATGGAAGGCATCCAACTCCTCAACCCGCGTCGTCCCAGCATTAAGCTTATGATTATACGACGCGAGTCTCCAAACCTCCAACCCCGCAAACATCACTCCACTTATCACAGCCCACATCCGCCATCTTGCGCCCTCAGGCCCGGCCACCAATCCTGACGTCGCGAGACCTAGAACAGCAAGATGCAAAATATGCGGCCCCAGCACAGACGGCAGCGCATAAAGGAAATACGTGACCAGATCATCGCTCGAGCAAAACGGACATCCCGCCAACACGTCCGGCCCGTACTGCAAATACAACAACCGGCTCGTCATCGACGCGAACTTGTTCCTCAGCACCTCGTCCCGGGCCGTGAGCACATCTTGCCCGGTCGTGAGCAGTCGCATGCCTTGGAGTCGCGTGAAGAGCGTTCCGACAGGGATTTGGAGACGCGATTGCGTGAGGGTGAAGACGTTTTCGGGCGCGAAGGCGGGCAGCGATAGGATTATCGAGGCGATGGCGAAGAGCCAGAGGATGGTGCGGGCACGGGTTACGCCGGGGGGGACGCGGCGGACGCGGGAGTGAGGGCCCTGCGAGGAGGCGCGGATTGAGCGGTAGATTTGGAGGGCTTTGGGTATGAGGAGGGGGCCGAAGGTCATGAGGAGGGATAAGACCCTGAAGGTGGGTTAGTTGATGGGTAGAAGAAGAAAGGGAGGAGGGGTAGGAGGAATTACCCCGAGAATGTTACTGTAACCATGGTGGAGACAGGAATATCATCTATGCGCGCTCCATGTAGAGGGAAAGACGAGGTGTGAAAGTGTTTGTTGAAGAGTTAGGGTCCAGGTCTCATGAAAGCCGCGGCGATGATGTTAATGGCCCGAGCTCAAAGACATTCCCGCATACCCCTGCTAGCGCTCCCGCAACCCTAACGCTCGCAGACGACATTCCTCACTGTCACCAACACTCTACATCCCCCACCTCACCGTCCTGGTCACCCATCCAGCGCCCTACAAAAGGCGCCATCGCCTGCTGCATCGCAGCCTCCATCAACATCAATCCCTCCGTCAATCACCTTCAAGATGACAGAACCCCGGATGCGCATGCGCCACAAGGGCCAACAATTCGACTCGCGCGACCGTACGTCTTCACCCACCCATCCCAGACCACTCTTCTAACACCTCCTCCCACAGTGGAAGCCTACCTCGTGGCCTTCGGCGACTCCCGCGCTCCCCTCCCCGAAACCATTCGCGTCCTTGACGAAATCATAACCGACTTCATAATCGAGACATGCCACGAAGCGGCTCTGTGCGCCTCCTACTCCCGCCGCGCCAAGATCAAAGTCGACGACTTCAAGTTTATCTTGAGGAAGGATCCGGTCAAGCTGGGCAGGGTGACGGAGTTGTTGGGGAAGGAACGCGAGCTGAGGGAGAGTAGGAAGGTCTTTGAGGTTGAGGATGCGGGGGTGGGAAAGGAGGAAGGGAAGGAGGGGAAGAAGCGGAAGAAGGAGGGAGAGGGGGAGAGGGAGGGCAAGAAGGTTAGGAAGGATAAGTGAGTCTGAGGGGATTGGGAAGGGGCGGTTATGACATTGGGTGGCGTTTGGGGATTGGGATATCAAGGTTGATGCATCTCTACGGCGCCTGGGAATAGCACTATCTGGAATTGCTGCGGGTCAAGTACTCTGAAGAGTAAATTTCGCTGGCTTCAGAGAGCATGAAGTCACTTTTCTTGTTCATCCACCTTGGCTCTGCTGTCACCGTCTAGCTTCCACGTGTGAAATCATAGGACTATTACTCGATGTGTCCTCTGAAGGCCCCTGGAAATAACTAGCCCGCTCACATCATCTGATAGTCGTACCCAAGGCTCGACATACGCATCTCAGCAGACCTAAACAACTGACAATCTACGCCTTTCAACATCACCCGGTCACCAGACCGCCCACATTACTCGCTTACGAGCCAATGATATCGCTCCCGCAGCCACCGCGAAAACCGGCAACCTCTATAGAAACCCCTCCAAGCGTGCTTCCTGCATGTCACTCCAACTCTCTGATCTAGCAGCCCAATCCTCAACATGAACCAGATCTTGTTGACCACTCTCTGGCAGGGAAAGAGCATAGAGCCGGCCTGAAACAAACCATCCCTTAAAAGTTTCTGTCCACCTAAACTGCTACTGACACTGCTGATAATTCTCACCAATCAAGAATAATGCTATGCGTCACTGGGTAGGATATCAGGGGTAAAGGATATCACTATTCCCATGAAAAGGTTAGAAGGCATAATCAGACGCTGCCCTAGCTGTAGTGGCAACTCGCCAATTTGATGATGTTTTCCTGACCTGAGGGCTTTCGCCAACAAGTCTTGCTCATCTCTGATCGTCATGCAGGCTCGAAGAGATAAGTTTGGGGAGTGAGGTATGGCCGAGGGATGTCTACCTTTTTATACAAAAGTATGATTATGGAAGCGGAGAACGGAGGATCAAGCTTCCGGCGTCGGTAAAAGTTATATAACTCATAGAAGTCATTTGGATAAGTATGAATATCGGTCCTGGATCTAGTTCTTTCAAGAAACTTAGCTCTCCTAACTTATACTTGCCGCGATGATGGAAGCGGCCTATGAAGTTCATACTGTTGCTTCTTATGGCCATTTCACTTCGTTGGGCTTCGTCGTGTCTGGCAAGCTCCTGGAAATAAAGTTGCCTAACATCACTGAATTAGAACGATGGGCTTCGTCCTCATTTTGGTCAGTAAAGATGATGACGCGCAGCACTGCTGTATTATAAGGCACGCTATCATGTCTGCAAATGACATACATTGAGTTTTGTATCTAAGGTTTAAATCGGCGGTTCCTGCCCGCTCTTCCCCAAAACCATGGTCTAGAACTGCGAAGCAATTTCCAGAAAATCGTTTTCGATATCTTCATGGTACTCCTCAGTTGCTTCACAGTGTAGTAGAAGAGATAGATCTCAGACTCGATGGAAATTTTGTTTTGTACATGCGCTGTGCCTTTTCCATAGACCTATAGAAGCCTCCATCGCAAAACACAAGCTCACAACTACGTCGCAACGAATCTCACTCATCACTTGGACTCTGCTTTTGACCTCCATAATCCAAATCAAAAGTCTTGATCAACCTGTTAGCTATGAGGTCCCAATGCTGTATTCCCAACTCCAACTCCAATACCACCCTCTATGCACACCCAACCCGCTCATTCAAAACGCCGTGGGTATAAACCAGCCTATCCATATGTCCGAACCCACATCCGTATACACATAAAGCCGCGCAGCTTCAGGCTGCGGTTGCGCATCAGTCGCAGGAGCAAGAGGATCCTCACTCTTCACTGCTCCTAGTTATCCTCCTTTATTGCCTCCTTCCCTCTCCACCCGAGCAGAAGCTCTGATTCAACTCAACCACCCAACCCCATCCAGCGCCCACTCAAGCGCCCAAAAGACTCCCAACCCCGCAAACGGTACTGCAGCAGCAACCCACCAACTACTCCCCTCACCCTGCCCCACAACACCAACACCAGCACCACTACCCTGACCCATCTGCCCTGCGCCACCACCAAAAACCCCACCTCTACCCCCTTCACCACCATTCTCGTCACCGTCACCACGTCTTCCCTGTCCCTCCTCACCAACACCCACCGGCTCATCCCTTATACTGAAAACAGCATTAAACAACCCCTCCAACCCCGTATCCCCCGCCTCCTCCTTAATCCGCATCTGCGGCGGTTTCAGACTAATTTCCCCTTTCCTTCCAGTACCACCACCAAGACCAGCACCCATACCACCCATACCAAACGCCCCATCTTCATCCTCTCCCCCATAAACGGGAGTAGTATTCCCATCGCGGTTCTGATTCCCCATCATCTTCCCAAAAAAGTCCTTCTGCTTGTACTCCGGGGCTTTCCTGAACAACGGGGCCGTCTGTGCTGGATTGACGCGTCTGTACGCTGCGTGTTTCGGTGCCGCAGGCAAATGGCCGTAAAAGGGTGACTTCGCCGTCATTGAGCGGGTCTGGACTCTCGGCTGTGGTGGTGGCGACGACCGCGACTCGAGGCTGAAGAGGTTTGTAGCGGGGCGTGTGGGCGTCCAGTCCATTGCCTCTTCGTCGTCGTCGGAGGCGTTGGTCGTGGTTGTGTAGGTGGAGGGACGGCGGGCGGTGGTGGCGGTTGTAGAGGTGTAGGTTGAGGTTGTTGAGAAGGTGGGGGAGGGGGGTTCGTAGCTGGAAGGTTGCGGAGGCAGGTGTATGGGTTGGGCGAGTTTGTTGACGGGGAAGGGTTTGAGGTAGGAAGGGGATTGGGTGGTGAAGGGTTGGGCGGCGCGGGTGGAGCTTTTGTTGCTGTTGTTGTAGAGATTGTGTTTGCGGCCTGGGGTTGTGGGTCGGGATTGGCCTTCTGGAGGCAGGGGGTGGAGAGGCTCGTAATTTTCAGTGAAGGAGACGCGGGGGGTGTGGTCGAGTTTGACGATTGTGGTGGAGACGAATGCTGTCTTTTTTGTGTGAGCGGAGTGCTAATGAGATGGGAGGAGGAGCTTACTATGAGGATGATGACGGCCATGGTCAGGTGGGCGCTCTTGTACTGGTCCATAGGCAACGGGCTCTGCTCCGGGCTCTGCAAGTACCACCAACTCGCCGCCCTCACAGCGAATAAAAGGGCCTGAAAGATCAAGTGTTCGTGGATGCGCACCAGTCTGCCCCCAGCGCCCGCCAACTTGGCAGCCAGATTCCCGTTCCACCAAAAGGATAGCAGTCCCAGCAGCATGACCGTCCTCATTTCCTTCTGGCCAAGCTCAGTGACGCACTCCCATTCGACTTCCCTGAACATCGCTGCTTGGACAAAACAAGCCCCTCCATGCGGCGCATAAACTTCAAGTCTATCCTCATGGGTTTCCGGCGCGGTGAGAGCTCCCAAAACATGCCATCCCACATGCAATAGCACACTGGTCCACCATGCCAGTCCCGCGAACCACACCACAATCGACTTGACGGTCAACGGACCTCGTGGCCTATTCGTCGCGCCGCTTCTCATCCGCTCCATCATGCGGCGCAAATGATCCGTCTTCGCCGCATAACCCGCCTTCCTGATCCTCTCCTGCACCCTCGGTGCACAGTTGCGACAGACCTGCTCATACCGCCTTTCAAGTTCTTTCTTGTACGCTGGTAAGTCCCGTTCGCGTTTTGCGTATAGAGGATCGTTTGGAGCTGGAAGGTAGGTGGCGAGGTTCTGGGTGTACAGGTGTTGGTTCTTGAGGCATGTGCCGCAGAAGAGGTCGGATTTGGCGGGTGTAAGGTCTAGTGAAGTAGGTTCGAGAGGTTTTGCGAAGCGCTCAGGTCTTGGTACATCTGAGGCTGGAGGATCCGTTATCTCGCCGTTCTATTAGTTGGTGGGTTAGCTCTGGTGTTGCGCTACCTTGCACATCAACGTACGGACCTCGTCGAGATAGTTAATGGAGTCGCATGGCTTGCAGTAAAACTGGCGCACGGTGCCATCCTGCTTCTGCTCCGACCGTGTGCCGCAATAGAAGCACGTGAGCTTGCGGCTTAGCAGACCCATGGTGGGTTCTGTGGTGGTGCGGAGGTGATGTTTACGTCGGGGTGGTGTTTGCGGCTCGGAGGTCTTGGCTCATCGGCCGTAGTTAGGAGGATTTCGGAGGTCGAAGGATTGTCCGCCGCGGCGAGCATCTCCATCTTGAACTTGAGCACCACCGCTTCATCCCACCACAGTCACCTACCCGACCGCCGGCCTACTCAGGAGCGAGGACGTGAAGCACCGGGAATTGAGAAGAGGCGTCATTGAGATTCGTGACATTGCGCCGACCCTTCGCGCCGCCCAGCGAAGCTCCTAGTCACATCACCACCACCCTCGAATAGAACCCACGGCCGCCATCGTCCACCACCTACAGCCTTCGGCTCAATCGCCACAATGAAGAGACTCATGGCCCGCACCAATGCGGCCAAGGCGCACGCCGCGAAAAGAGCTGCCGCCAGAAAAGAAAAAGATGCCATCTACGAGCGGCGAGAGTACCTTGCAGGAAAAGTACAGCAGGAACGGGCACGCCTGGACTGGCTGAAAGACGCGCGCAAACGACGCCAAGAAGACTACATGTTGGGGCCTTTGGCGCCGCGGCGGGATGTTGGCGATATGATGGAGCGGTGGGGAACCATTCCAGAACAACTCGCCCAGAGAGTGGAGGTGCCAGAGGCAGATCTTCCGAAGTACTTTCCATACGTAGCTGGAGACCGGGTTTGCTTGATAGAGGGATATGACAAGGGTAAAATTGGAGTGGTTCATTCAGTGTATGAGGAGTCAATGTCGATAATAGTTGAGGGCCTGCGCCAGGTATGTTTTTCGTCTACGCCATAGTTCCTCCATCATGTCGACTCCTCATCAACGAAGAACCTCGAAACTAACAGTCGCATTCTGCACAGACAGAGGCCTTCATCGAGCCCAACATCCGGAAAGTAGAAGGAAGCAAAGAACCCACGAGACGCATAAATCTCCCGATCCCCATCTCTGACGTCCGCCTCGTGTGGTCCCTCACCTCCCCCATCACCGGCCACATGCGCGACTGCATCATCAACGAGTTCAAAATCGAAACCGAAACCGAAACCGAAACCGGCGTCGAGTACCCAGCGCGGCGTGTAGTCCCGGGCATCCCGGACCTCGAGATCCCCTACCCCCGCCACGACGAGACCGAAGACGCCGTCGACGAACCCTGGGACACGCTGCGCATTCACACCGAAGAGCAAACCTGGGTTCCGCACGAGATGATGTATCCGATGCCATCCAGCGTGATTGACGAGTTACGCAGCAAATATAGCAAGACGCGCGAGGTGCATGATGCGGATTACGTGGCGAAGAAGAAGGCGGCAGATGCGCGCGAGGAGCAGAAGAAGAATTTGCATCTCTTGATGTTGACGCCCAGGCAGGAGATGGCACAATTGAGGCAGATTCAGAAGGCGGCGAACGCGCCCAAGAGAGAGGCTTTGGCTGAGCAAGTGTTGGAGAGGTTGGGTGCGGAGTTGGCGAAGCGGAGGGGGTTTGCGGGAGGGAAGGAGAAATGGTTGGCTAAGAAGGAGGCTTAGGAGGTGTATACATATCTGCCTGTACATGTACAACATCAAGACACCCCAGACATTCACCTTCAGATCAACCCCTTCCATCCCTCTCCACTGGCTCAAACTAACACCCCCAGAAACTCCCCCCGTCCCCCCGTCCTCTCCACCAAACCCTCCCACTGCACAACAAATCGATCCACAACCCTTACTACCAACCGCCCACTCAGACTCAATTTCTTCACTCTGGCCCAGCTCTCAATATAAACACTCCTCATTCTCCCACTACTATTCGCACCTCGGACGTCGAAGAACCGCAGGAGAAGGGAGGCGAGGAGGACAATAACGGCGGTGCCGGGGCCGTTGGTTAGGATTAGGGAGGGGTATAGGGTGGTGGAGGTTGTGGAGGTGGTGGAGCGTGTTAGTGAGGGAGAGGATAGGACGGAGAAACAGCTCCAGAGACACTGTAGCGCGCTCCACGGCGCCGTCAACAAAGACTGATGTATCCGCCGTGCCCGGGGAACGACGCGGATGTCGTAGCATCGTGCTCGCTCCTCCAACCACCCCACTTGCGGCCCTCGCACCACCTCCTCCTCTTCCCTGTCCTCCTTCTCCTCTCCATCACCCGTAACCCCCTCCATACGCCCCTTCCCAGATCCTCCTCGCCTAGCCCTCCCAACCAGCCCCGCCTCAAACTCCCCCGCTCTCTCCGCACTAAACCCATCCCCCTCAGACACGACATACGTCCGCCACGCCCAGTCTACCAAGAACCGCTCAGGGTCCAACTTCCTCAACATCGACAGCATCTCTGCTGTATGGCCCCCAGACCCCAGGACTATGAGTAAGCGTGTCGGTCCTTCGTCTTCGCCTGCGGCTTCTTCGTCGTCTGACCCAGCGCGGGTGGTAGAATTGGGCTTCACACTCTTTTCCGCGGTACCCCTCGAGCTTTGAAAGAGGTTGCCGGGATCAGTGGTAGAGGAAGGTCGTGCCCGTTTCCGCGGGGGAGGTCGCAGAGGCGGTAGAATAGCGAGGAGGCGGAGAGAGGCGAAGGGGATGGCGAGGAAGAGGAGGATAGTTATGGCGCCGATTATGTAGCGGGCGGTGCTGGGTTCGGCGGGGGCCATGGTTGGCGCTGTGGTTGTGGAAGGGTGGGTGGGTGCGATTGCGGGTGTTCTTAGCGCATTGTGGAATTTTTGGTGGTCGTGGGGTTCTTGTGAGTGTGATGGTGCAATTTGGGGTCGGTTTTATGGGAGTAGGGCGAGAGGGTGGCGTGGTCTGGCTGGAGGCATAGGATTTGGGTGTTTGCGATGTTGATGTTGGCGCATTTCGAAAAGCTGTCCCCACCGGACTTAAGCATCCCTGTCGCACATCTAATCGCCGCTCACTCCTCGTCTTCCCCAAGTAGGGTACCACCAGAAACCTTGACATTTGGGTATCTCCCCTCAGCGTCTCTACATCTCCATGACACACTCTTCCCCCAGCACAACGAACGACGACTGAATGCAAAGAATGCAAAAAAAATTAAAACGACTCAAAAGAAAGAATAAGAGGAGACAACAAGAAAACTCCAACCCTTCCATATACAGTGAAAGGAACGGTTTAAAACACCCACGCTTAGCAAAACTTCACATTATCAATAGAAGAAGAGAAAGCCCCGACAAAGGTTTAGTTCGTATCATGAAGCAGCCGGTTCGCCCAGCCGCAGCGCCAGCAATGCCCGCAAGTCCGTCACATACTGCAACCCTTCTAGCAGCGGGATGAGATGCAGCAAGTCGTTATCCGTTGGATCGCTGATCCAGCCTTCTATCGGAATCGCATTGTCTGTTTGTTTCGTGGTGAGCCTTTTGCCTTGCCATCCCTTCACTTCGTCTCCCTCTTGTAAATAGGAAACGTACCTTCATGGAAAATATAGCTCATCGGACTATTATCCACAATCATGACCCTACTCAAATCCGGCTCCACCTGCGCCAAATCCTTGATATACGCCCCATTCCTAAACGTGCAATGCTGCCGGTAGTACCGCCCCGCAAAGTACTTCCGTTCCAGTTCCAACCAATCGATCACCGGATCCGCGTACTCTTGCACCGACGCCGTAAAAATGATCAGATTGTACCATTTGGAAACTTTGCGGAGGAACTCGTCGCAGTGCGGGCGCTTGTGTACGTAGTAGAGGATTGGTACTTGCGAGCCCAGGACCGCGCCCGAGGCATTGACTGGAGTGTTCAGCTTGACTTCGACCATGTGGCCGGTGGTATAGCGACCGCCTTTTGCCATACTGTGGATGAGAGTCTCGTCGAGATCGAGAATCAGGGTTTTGGCGTGTGGACCGAGCGATGATGAGACAGCGGGTGGCGCGTACGAAGCTTGTCGTCTCGGGACAAGAGGCCTCGGGGGAGCGGGAGCACGAGGAAATTTCAACTTCGAGGACGCAGGACTTGTTGGTGATTTGATGGCGGCGGCGGCGAATTCTTGTGGGCTTAGGGAGTCGGAGGGTTTCGAGGCAATGCTGTCGGATCGGCTTTGGCGCGTTTTGCGGTGGCGAAGGCTGTCTTCGTTGTGTAACTTAATGCGTATGGACCGTCTTGCCGGTGCGATCTCTTCCTCTTCCACCACAGTCTTGGAACGTGTGTTTCTAACGGGACTATCCTCGTTATCTCTCGAGGGAGGTCGCTCGCTTTCAGAGTCCGACGTCATGGCCACCGAGTTGGATGATGTCGTCGAAGACACCGAGGGCGATCTCTTGGTCTTCTCTCTCGATATATTCGAGGGCTTTTTGCTTAGCCGTCGCCCTGATTTTCGTTCATCCGCACGGTCCGAGGGATCCCTACCTACACCTGCCCCAGAGGCGTTCAGAACCTCTTTCCGCCTTTTGCGCGTTACGGTTCTCCCAATCCGGTACAATGGTGCCAGTATGGAGAATCCCCCTTCCTCGTCGTAGAAACAAGCGACCAGATACCTGCCCGGAACTACGACAGTCGCGCAAACGATCCACAGGCTGTTGACGAATGCCGTGGCAAGTCGCTTCGGTATCCACCATCTACTCGACCCTTGCGCGCCACCGATGCCCTCATGTTCTGCGTTGCCAAGAAGTGCCGTCTTCTCATCGGCGGCAACATCCCAATTGACACCCTGGTCATCTACCCCAGCCTCCGCCTCCGCAGTTCCTTTCTCGTCCAGCGGCTCTCCTTCCCCTCTGTGCGCATTATCACCGGACCCGTCTCTTTTGCTCTGGACGAGCGGTCCGAAGAAGTCCGTCTCGGAACCGGCGCGGGATCGGGCTGGGCTGGGCGGAGGTGTTGAGCTGATGCCCGAGAGAATGTTGAGCGAGTTCATGGTATCATGAAGCCAGCCATGAACGAGTGAATGACGAGCAAGCCGAGTCCACACCGCAGCCGTGTCTTCTTCGTATATCTATGCAGTCGAATGGGGAGAAGCCTAGCAAACGGTGTTGTTGGCCTTTGTCGCAACTGTTGGGCACCCCGGTGGCCGTGCGGATCGCCCTGGATTCGGCGGGAGAGGAGCGGAGCTCGTGGGCTGGCGCAACAGCACGTCGTATGGTGGGTGCAGGGCGAAAACCCGCCGTGCGCGTTCGCTTCGAGTATGGAATGAAGTGGTCGGGGACTTCTTTGTGATGTGGAGAGGAGAGCTTTGCGGCCGTATGACGAGGGCGGCGGGTGTACGCACAGACTCGGCGGCTGTCGTTAAACCGAAGGACAGAGGAAACCCGTTGCACGAATCATGCGCTGAAGTCCAGTCGAGCCACCGCACCATCATCCATGGATCACTGTCAGCTCCTATGTACTTTTGGCATGTGAGCAGGCAACTTTGGCCTATTGTCTGCTACTAAATCCCTACACCATGCATTGACAAAGTCCCTACATCATCTGGATTTAGCCGGTCCATGTACTCTACATCCCGAGTCTCCATCTCGAAATCGGTGCTGGCTCAGCTTGTGGTGGCACTGCCTGTTGCAATAGGCGTCTTCTCACGAACATCTCCATTCTGGCATTTTGCAGCTCTGATATGTCAAGGTGGAGCACAAGTCTTGTACATTGGCATCTGCGTCTGGTTGGCGAAATCCTGAATTGTGATGTCTCATGCTTTTAACTCCGGACGCAAGCTGATGTCTTTCTTCGTACACATCTCTCATTTCCCTTGCGCCATGGCGGACGGAATGGTTGCTCGATCGGTTAGATTGATTTCCCCAACCTTGACCCAAGCTCATGCCATGCATACATGTGGAGCAAAACCCATCCGTAACCACGCCAATATCGACGAAACCATGTGCCGCACGCACGCGCTTATGACCTGGGCTTCTCCTTCTTCTCCTTCCAGAGAGCGGACAGACCGACACCGGAGACCTTGACAACCTTGAAACGAACACCGGGAATATCACCCTTGGCCTTGCCCTTACGACCGAAACCGGCAAGCAGGACCTCGTCGTTCTCGTCGACGAAGTTCAAGCAACCGTCGTTGGGGACTATGGACACAATCGTTAGCAACCGCTCGTTGCCACCTCACCCACAGTGACCATGACATTCCATCCCAATTGATTTCTTCTGGAGATTGTGTGACGTACCGAAAGCGGTGACCTTCTTGCCGTTCTTGATCAACTGAACCCTGACGCACTTGCGAATGGCGGAGTTGGGCTGCTTGGCCTCAACACCGACCTTCTCAAGGACGATACCCTTGGCGTGGGAGGAGCCACCGAACGGCGAGGACTTGTAGGCGGTTCCGAGAAGGCGCTTCTTGAACGCAAGGTCGGCCCAACGACCCTCACGACGGTGGTTGCGCAGCTTGCGCGCGGCGTTGAGACCTCTAGGCTTTCCTTTACCCATGATTGCTACAGTCGTGCGTTAGCGGCCGATTGTCCAGAGAAGACGATGTTTTTTTCGGGGAAATGCAGCGGCGGGCGGTGCAGCGGGGGAGTACGCACCGGTTTGGCGATATGGGTGGTGTTGTTGCGGAGGGTGGTCGTCGTCGTGTCGTCGGTTCGAGAGGGCGCACTGGGTCAAAATTGAATTGCGTGGGCCTCGTCCGGAACAACTGAATCTCCGGACTATCCAAGCGACCCCAGACAACCGTGCATCATCGCCGCGTCTTCAACTACACCTCCTGACCACGACACCGCGACTGGTTGATACTTTCGCAAATATACAAAGTCTGGTACTGTAGCGCAGCATAGGCAAGGACTTCTTTCTCAAAGCCAGAAATCGAGATACCCTCCACTTCCACTTTCCTCATATCTCCAGCCCATCCTTTTCTTGAACCTCGTCATGTCTTCAACTTCAAGGCCGAATGTAGCAAGAAACCAGTCGCAGCGTCTCCCTGCACCATCGCTTTTCGTTGGCCCCCCATCTCGCAATGCATCGAATACGTCTCTTCTGCCTCCACCCACCACTGGCGTTTCCACCAGCCGCGCCCCCTTGACGCGAATGGGCGACCGCAACCGCGGCGAGCCTGGCGAAGGAATCCCTACCGCCGGTACATCCGGCCCAACAGACCGCCCCTTCGGCCGCCGCCAACAGCAACAACACCAGCAAGTAGAACAACAAAGTAACGACCGCACCGACGCCATCTGGGCCGAGATGCAAAACACGCTCGAAGAAGTGGAGCTCAGCGCCGTCAGCGGCACCCACATCTTCGGCACCGAGCATTCAAAAGCCCTAGAAGCATTGAGAACATCGCAAATCGCACTCGCCCAAGCCTGGGCCCGCAGCGAAGCCGACGAAGAGCTGCACGAGGAAGAAGAGAAGAAAGACGCGGCAGCAAAACCTGTCGGGACCTCCAGCGTGCTTGCTTCTGATCGCGCTGAGAAGCTGAATACTAGTTCCGGCACGAGGCCGAGAAGTGGGACCAATCAGAGTAATGCGAGTGCGAGGACTCAGCTTGAGGAAGATACTGAGAATGACATTCTGCTTGCAAGAAAGAGGCGCGAGGCTAATGATCGGTATTTTCAGAGAGTCAATGCTGGTGTGCTGGATGTGGTGGCGAAGTTGGAGGAGGTTGCGAAGTCTATGAAGGCTGTTGAGCAGGAGAGTAAGGAGATTTGGGGCGATAATGAGAGTCTGGGGACGGCGAGTTTTACGAGTAAATGAGGGTGGCACTATTCCAAACATTGGGGGGAAATCCGAGACTAACACCTGGACCGCATACTACATATTCTCATGTCGTCAAATTGCCACTCAAGCTTGATCGGCCTCAACCGTGGAACTCGATTACCAAAAGCATCCCGCAACCTGGAAAGAGCAGTCCACCCCTCAAGGCATCAATCAGGTTTCCGAAAACTAACTACTGCTGCAAATCTAACAACAACCATCCTGCCAGCTTCACAGCTTCACCTTGACACAATCGACAGACCAGCTATCCGGAAAGTATGAACTCTAAACAACACCGAAAACAGTGTTTCCGGACCTATGGACTCGCTCGGATTGCCCACATCAGCATCATAAACGTCACTTGCGCAGGCTCCGTTCGACTTCCTCGACACGCGCCAGCAATCTATGATTGCAGTGAGCACGGGTTTCCCATCGTACCTCGACGGGGTTGCGTTCCTCCGAGGCGCAGTTGGAAGCGCAAATTTGTGGCAAGCAGTAGGGCAGTAAGACTGCAAGTCTTCGCTTTAGAACCAGGACTTGTCTGGCTACCAGTGATTGTCCCAATCACCGCTGTCCGATGGTGGACGTAAACGAAGGGGAGCTTTTGTGGCTTCGGCTTCGGCGACGCGGATGCCTAAGATCTATTATAGCGTTCACCGGGCTGTGGATGGCAACATCTGACTAGAGAAGGCATGCGTATCTGCGCGGGTGCTTCAAAATAACTTCAGTCTATACTGTCCTTTCTGAGCAGGTCACTTGCACATGCTTCAATTCAACAATTCAACTGGATTGCGAATTACCGCGGATCAGATGTTACATTTAGAAGCTCATTCCGATATTCAGTGAACATGGAACGCTAGCATACAAAAGGACATCGCTTGTAGCCTGAAGGCAAGCACTGTCGCCATCATCCCAAAGTCTCTCCTCAGGCAGCAGACAAACCCAAGACCTAGGCGACGGTGTATGAGAACAGCCTCCAACTCATCGTGCCGGTGCCGCTTATCTTGGATTTAGGATTTCGGTTATGTGCACTGCTCAGTTGGGATAACGAACGGGACCGTACGCTCATCAGACTCTTCTCCTGGGAACGCGCCAGCTTGATGAGTTGTCAGTGGAAAGCCTGACAAGGCAGAAGGTAGGAGGAAAGGGGGGAAAGAGAAGAGAGAAAGACTTACCGACCTAAGTCCACCTGCAGAAACCACTGCATCAGCACAGTTTGCAAATGCGCCATCAACGCTCCTCCCTGTCCAACAACACCCTTCTCACAATCTCCACTCACTGCCCCTCTCCTCCAACCTCATCCTCTGCCGGCTGAACTGCTTCGATCCCCCAAACCGCATTAGCACATTTCGCAAATGCGCCATTAACTCGCCCCCCGTATATTACTGGAATAAGAACTCACTCCTCCACCATAGCCCAATCCGTTCGGCCCTGGGGCCAGGCTTCGGCATTCTCCGTCGGCTCACTCTAGACTTCCGATTCCCTGACCCAACGACCCAGGTTCGTGTATCGCTTTTGCTGTGGTGGCAGCACTGAAGATGACGCCAAAGGTTTAATCCGATCGCTCCGAATAGGGGAGCGGGGTACAAGAGCAAGGAGTCGACGTCTTCATTGCGGTCTTCGCCAAAACCTGGTTCTCCAAAGAAAAGTTTGAAAAACCGAAGCGTATATGTATATGTACATATGTGTATGTAGATATACACTGCAACGGCAGGGAAACCAAGAAATGGGGCTGAAGCCCTCCTGATAGGTTATCTATAATTGAATCCGGAAGACCACACGGAATTCACATTCTTTCTCCTGAATCTGTTCTGACGTGATGTCGGCAAAGGAAGGCCAGACAGCAGTGTAACAAAGTGGATCATTCACGGGAGCGATGCAGGACTCAGTGCTGGTTGCTGGCGAGCAGAATGCATCAATATCGTATCGAGACACTGAGAGACGTGCTGGCAGAGCAGATAAACATCATGTGGCTGCGACGAGATGCATGGACGACTGGAATGTGGACCGGGGGAGGTCTAGATGCCTGGGTGCTGATTGTCTATGGGGTCTTAGCCGCGCGATTCGCGGTGAAATACAGCTGTTGAATCGGGAGGGATGGCAAGATGCATACACGGGACGTGAGTCTTTCCAGTCGTGTACGCGTACGCATACACGAACGACAGTTCCCCAAGCTCTGGAAAGGACACTTGTTTCCGTAAGGCGATGATCGGAACGAGGCTCCATGACGCAGATTGTGACTATACCCAAACAGGAACGACGACAAGAGAACGTAAATGAGAAAGGGCGCGTGGCTGTCCTGGGTAGTCGAGCACCTCAACCTCCTCTCTCACTCACTCACGCAGACTACTTCCTTTGCTCAGGAACATCAAATCAACTCATGCTTCTTAGCTTGAAAGCTACTGCTTGTTGAAGCCGCTATTTGGCCGCTGGCCCGCCGTTTCAGAGTCACGGTCGGCCATTCTCCGATGGTTGCAAGGTTACAACGCACCTTTCCGCTCTATGGGTCCGAATCACCAACGCCACATATCACCGAAACAAGTCTGAGCAATATGTTCGGAGGCAGTGGAGGCGTGGATATCGCACTGATAACCGACAGATGATTTCATCCCCGTCCGTGGATGAGGTCTAGAACCGGCTTACCTACAAGCATTCGTCGTGCAGAAAACACAACAAACGACGGGGAATATATCGAAAGAAACATTTACACCATTTGATGTTGATTGTGACTATGCGATGCCAGCTTTCGAATATAGTTTCATCTCCTCACCCGCCCGGCCAGCCTCCCGGTTCACAGCTCAGCGTGTTTGATGACCACTCTTTCTGCAGGAGAGTCAAAAACGCAAGAGACGCAGATTGGTCTATAGTTTAGTGGGTATAGAGACGGAAACGAGTCTCTTCTTTCGCAGTGGCTAGTCAATAGGTTCCATGCGCATGGTAGGTCCGGAATAGAGTATCAAGGGAACGCGGAAAAGTATGCAGAATAGAATGAATTGGCCAAGCAATTTCTTTCTTCTCATTTTGGTTCTCTTTGCTGCTGAAGTCGTCTGCTGATTGGTGAATAGCGACGAGACTCCCAGCTATCAGGGGCGCGGCAATCGTTGGTGAGAATCGTCCCGTCGTGCGTTTGCATGTTCGCATCCAACTTTCAAACCCATCGCCTGTGCTTTGGGCCTGATGCAGCTTTCCGTCAACACAGTGTTTTCGACGGTATAGCGTTGCGGCCTCTTCGCTGCGTCCCTATACCCGTCATGTTCGGAAAATACTCATGACGCTGCTCCTGGAGCCTTGCGTGTGATTTTGTACCTGTCTCATGTCAGCTCTGCAATCTCTCAGCTTTGGACTGGCTCAGGGTCAGATCCACTCCCACGACGACCACCGAAATCGCACTCACAGGAAGAGATTCTCCCTCTTGTACACCTCCCTGTCGACATCCTCCGACACCTCCACCACCTCAAACTTCTTCTTCAACTGCTTGACGAAATGCAAATCCGCCCTTCTCCTCTTCTTGAAGCAGAACCAACACGTCGTCCCCTCCCCAATCACGTCCTCCAGCGTTTGCAACAGCAGCGGAAACGCAGGCTCGAAGTACACGCAATCGGCCGCCAGGACGGTATCCACCTGCACCTGCCCATCACCACCCTCTCCCCTCAATTCCCTCGGCGCCGGCTCACCCCAATTGTAAATCTTCGCCTCGACCCTTCCCCCCAACTGATTCAACATGATATTATCCCTCATAAGCCCATCCATGGCCTCCATATCCGTGATCCACAACGGCTCCCTGAACCCCTGACAACCCAGCGCAACAGCAAGGCCAACAAGGCCGCCTCCAGCACCCAGCTCAAGTCTATCCCCCACGTCAGCCCGCAAAACAGTCTCAACCCCAACAGCATCGCGTGCGTACAAACATCTTCTTGCCCCGCAGCCCCTCCCTCTGATACCTGAGCATGTATTTCGCGAGCACCATCCCCGCCGGCCAGAGTTGTCCACCGCATCCTGTGGCCAGGTCTTCGCGGAGCGCGAGCCCGGGTGCCGGAAGCAGCGAATCGAAGTCTACGTGCGCGGTGCCGGCGGGTTTGTAGACGGGCAGCGGCGCAAGGTCGGTGCTGATGTTGAAAGGGGAGAAGTCTTCGGAGTCGGAGGAGGCCATTGTGGGCGCGGGGTCGATATGGCGGGGTCGAAGGGAGTCGTGAGGGCGGAGGTCGTCGATGTGTGGGGTGCGGATCACTGGTGACGACTCAGGTGGGTGGGTTGAGAAAATGACCCCGATGGCTTATCGATAAGGAGGGAGTCGGATATAAAGTGTAGCTCGCAAGTAAACTTCGATCCCACATCATGATTCCAGATGCCCTATCTCTCAAGGTAATCTGGGCAGCTTTCTCATAAAGACGTTTTCTATGAGTCCACTAGCAATATGTGTGGTGAAGGAGAAAACCCGTATCGATTTGCCGGATATTTTTCTCCCAATGTCGATAGCCCTCACCAGCGTTACCTAGAGAGGATGATCATCAACAAGAGCGTCCACTTTTCATCTTTGGTTAAACGCAGGAAGAAAGATTATAATGACCTCTACTATTACTTCTCTCCCAACGAAGAACCGTTTCCCGCTGAAACCACCACGAGGCCCACGAAAACCAAGTAAACCCCATTTAAACCACTGTCCAAGCCGAGTCCATCCAGCCATCATGAGCCAAAAACAGCCGTGATATTTCCGACATCAACACAAGCGACGACAAAAGCTCGATAGATCTACGCAACAACTCTACATTCCCCCATCTCACTCGATCAAACCCACGCCTTTTCCCTTCTCTCATTTGAGAAAATCCGAGCTCCTTTCCATCAAACACAGAGTCCCTACTCCTCAAAACCCTGGATCCTATAAGCTTCCCAACAGCCCTCCCCACGCAGTTCAGAATGCCAGCTCAACCCCTTAAAAAATAATTGCCAACGCTTCGGTGGCGAACAGAACTATCACTTGGAGATAGTGACGCGAATCAGCGGTATGTCCTGCGAACCTATACTGTGAATAGCATCTCTAGTTTCTCGACTACAGCACCACGACTATATAAATCGTGTAGGTGTCTCCGTTATCCAGAGAGGGACGTCCATAAGAGGAGCTAGTAGTGAGGAAGAAAGTTCATGTGGATTTGCGAGTACTTATACCTGGTCTAAAGTATTTAGGTAATGACTAATTATATGCTATGACTACTACCTCCCCGTCTATGATTACCGGCGACAGTAGCTAGTAGCATCAATCCTGCAACGGCGACAGCAAAGAAAAGCGACAACAACAAAGAAAGAAAGCACAACCTAGCCATAGGCGCGCCGCTGCACTCCCTGCCCTAGATGCGAATCACATAAAACCGACTAGCGGCTAATCGCCGTTACCGTTACCGTTACTATTACGGACCCTAAGCACGCATACCTACTCCCTACACCCCTCTACACCAAACGACCACGTCGCCCGTCCGCCTCCAGTCGTCGTGGAAATGGGTGTTAAAGCCGCGGCAACACTGCCTGTACCCCGTCGGCCCATCCAGCAAGCCCATCCCCTTCAGCGTCGGCTCCAGCTGAGCGAAGAAGACAAGATGCTGCGGCCACGGCGTCGTGCCAGCGCTCGCGGCCGCCGACACCCCAAGACCCTGTTCTGAGCCGGGGAGGTCGCCCAAATGCGTCCCCAAGCACGTACGCCTATACCTCTCTACACCAAACGACCACGTCGCCGCTCCTCCTCCAATCGTCGTGGAAATGGGTGTTAAAGCCGCGCCAACACTGCCTATACCCCGTCGGCCCATCCAGCAAGCCCATCCCCTTCAGCGTCGGCTCCAGCTGAGCGAAGAAGACCAGATGCTGCGGCCACGGCGTCGTGCCAGCGCTCGCGGCCCCCGACACGTCCGCAAGACCCTGTTCTGAGCTGGGGAGGGCGTCCCCAGGAACGTACGCCTACACCCCTCTACACCAAAGGACCACGTCGCCCGTCCGCCTCCAATCGTCGTGGAAATGGGTGTTGAAGCCGCGCCAACACTGCCTGTACCCCGTCGGCCCGTCCAGCAAGCCCATCCCCTTCAGCGTCGGCTCCAGCTGAGCGAAGAAGACTAGATGCTGCGGCCACAGCGTCGTGCCAGCGCTCGCGGCCCCCGACACGTCCGCAAGACCCTGTTCTGAGCCGGGGAGGTCGCCCAGATGCCGCCCCAACCAGCCGACGGGATCGTCGTAGAACTGGTCGGCTTGGTCGCGGTACGCGGAGCGGTGGGAGAGGGGGACGTGGATGGGGGGTTCGCAGGTCAGGGCCCAGGCGTCGATGCCGGGGTGGACGAGGTGGCTGCGCCAGGGGGTGCTGTGGCAGGGCATCAGGAAGGCTACGGTGGATACCGCGGTGGGTGAGGATGTCGCAGGTGGGAGTGGTTCCGCGAGTGCGAGCTGCTGCTCGTGGTGGTGGCGCAACACGTGTAGGACGTCTATGACGCCGCGCTGGTGGACCAGTGTGGCATACGCGGCGATGGAGATGTTTAGGGCGAGGGCGGCGGCGAGGACGGTTTTCCGGGCGAGAGTGCCGGGTAGGGGGAAGATGTGAGGGCCTAGGGGCTCTGCGGCGAGCACGTGGAGGATGGGCAGCAGGGGGTAGATGAAACGGACCTCCTTGTGGGAAATCAGACTTAGCGAGAAGATGAAGACGACGGTTGTGGTTGCGAAGAGGGGGAGCACGTGCTGTCTCAGCTGCGCATCACTTCCCGTGTTGTTGTCTACCGGCCTTTTTCGGGCGATGCGGGTGATGCGCGGCCATAAGACCCGGCGGATGGCCACGAGGGCCCAGGGAAGCGCTGTCGTCAGCAGCAGCGGCAGGCCCTCGGTCAGATAGTAATCCGCTCTGTTGGTTCCGTAGAAGACGGCGAGCGACTTTGCGATGTTGAAGTGGACGAAGCGGAGGGGCGGGAAGGCCCATTCGCCGTAGTACAGACGGTCCGACGTGGCTGAGAGCGCCAGAACGGAGAACCTGGACCCTGGTCAGCAAAGAGGTCGAGAGAGATGGCCATTCGTCCGCCGCTGTGCCGCCCATTGCGCAATATACTTCGGCATGGCTTCGACGACTCGGTTGCTGCTTTTTGGCGTGGCTTACCCGCAGAGCACGGCCTCCCGTACCAGCGCGTGGCGCTCGAGAGGCGTCGCTCGGAGAAGCGCAGACACCGACACACAGATCCAGATGAGAGTGTTGGTGGGCCGCAAGACGCACGCAAAGGCGGCCAGGAGCAATGCAAGCCTCAGTCTGATGCCGGAAGGAAGACGTAAGCACACTGACTAGAAGGGGCAGGAAGGGTGGAAGGGTGGAAATGCTAACTTGTTGAGTGTGCTGAGCGAGCCGGGACGGTCGTCTTGTGCGACTCCGCTTTCTCGCAGGCGTTGCTTTCCGGCTGGACTGGCGGGCAGCAGCCAATGCCACGGCCATGATGACAGGGCGGCCGAGGTGAGGGCTGTCTCGAGGCAGTTTGATAGAGTTCGAGTAGAGCAGAACCACTGCCATGGACTGCATGCCGTCAAGGCAAGCTGCGAGCGATCAGCGCCATGGTCGGAATAGCCTCGTGGCTGTCGCTCTCACGGCTCGTGTGACATACCGCCGTCCATGCACGACTGCTGCCGCGGCCGTACAGCCTTTCGGCCAGCTTCCACGAGCAATAATCCGTGAGGGCGGCAAAGAGAGCCTGCGTGATTTTCGGCGCGGCTATTAGAAGCTCGGAACGCAGCGCGAATGGGAGCGTACATCTGTCCGAGATTGCAGAGACGATGCTCAGGACTGCGGCAAAGAGGGCTGGATGCATCGACGAGCGCAGCTGGTATCTCCATTCCTGCAGCGATTGCTGTTAGCTGCGGCTTGGGTTGGTTGGGACACAGAAGTGAGAGCGGCACCCATGTGATCCAGGCACCGCTGTCATGGCCAAAGGCGATTCGCCAGGCGGGCTCGAGGGCCTGGTAGTACTCGTCCGGTTGGAAAAAGGTCCTGATGGTCAATGCGTTGAGGAGGCGTAGAGCTAGCAGGAAAAGGAAGACATGCTGACCCAGGCCGGGTAGACGAATGATTCCTTGTCGGTTGAGGTCGTCTTCCCGGCGCGGCTTGGGTGCATCTGGCGAGGGCGAAGGCATTCGGTTGCGAGGTGTGGAGGGTTGAGTGTGCGGTGCCGTGGATGCAGGAGCAGTGGCGGGTGGCCGGCTAGGCAGGGTGCAGTTGCGGTGGTGGAGGAGGAGGAGGAGGTGGTGGTGGTGGTGGTGGTTGATGGATGATGTTCATGGATGGCACGGAGTGTCGAGTGTGAGTCGAGTGTGAGTGTCGAGGGGGTCTTGAGGGCGGCGCAAACAACAAAAGCCACTCACTGCACATAGCTGGCCCAGGCGCAACGATGGCAAGCAGTGGTGACAGCAGCAGCAGCAGCAGCAGCAGCAGCGCACCTCGACTCTTACCCCATGGTCGCTATCGTCAAGTGCCTTTTCGGGCATGGCACCGGACTCTTCACATCACAGCAGCGTTCGGACAGCGCGACCAAAATGTGAGCTGTTGCATCCAGAGTGCTCTCCCCCCCTTCTCCCCCCCTTCTCCCCCCCCTCTCTCTCTGTGCAGGCCTCTCCACACCGCACCACACGCACTCCAGGTTGCCCGAGCCTCTCGACGAACCCCGCTCGACCAAGCGAACGCTGAGCTCCATCATCCAGGGCTGATCGGCCAAGCGGTGCCTCGCTCTGCGACGACCATGCCGTCCGAGGACAGACCAAGGCCGGTGGGATCATGGGCCACGGCCAATCATAGGGGCCAGCTGTCTGTTAGCCGCAGCAGGCGACGAGGGAAGCGGGAGCGTAAAGAAAAGGGAAAGTCAAGGCTAGCAAGGCCTGCGGTAGCGAAATCTGGGGAAGCAGTTCCTGCTGCGGATGATGCTGCAATGGGACGAGGGCTTGGTCATGTTGGCAGCCGGAGGGCCGGAGGGTGAGAAAAGCAGACGATGGCGGCGCTGGGCACAGCGTCTTCTCGCCGAGTTGGTCGCTTTGGGCGCGGCGGGCTTTTTGCGCGGGCTGGCGGCTGGCGGCTGGCGGCTGGCTGCTTGGGCTGCTTGCATTGCTTTTGGGTTGGGTGGTCGAGGTTCGCGGGCGGTGGAGCGGTGGAGCGGTGGTGCGGTGGTGCGGTGGTGCAGTGGTGACGATATGACGGGCTGTTGAGGGTGCGGCGCCGGGGCATGCCGAGAGGTGGAAGCGAATGCAGGTGGCGTTGGGGAGAAGGGAGGGGAGGGGAGAGGAGGGGAGAGGAGAGGGGAGAGAGAAGCGAGAGGAGCGCGAACAGCGGCCAGCAGAGAAAAGTCGTCGGCAGTGTTTATTATTGGAGCAGAAGAGGACAGACAGATAGACAGGACAGACAAGACACTCTGCTTGGATTCGCTCGGATGCCGTCACAACTACTGCGTGATATTGCTGTTGCTGCTGCTGCTGCTGCTGCTGCGCTGCTTGCTAATATAGTCCCAGTACTGGCACCTCACTGGCAGTGACTAGCCAGCCAGCTGCTGCTGCGTGTGCTGCTCGCTGCCTCCTCCAGCTCACCTACTAAACTTGCATCCATCCCATCATCATCATCGTGGCAGCGCGCTCGGCCTTATTAGCTGTACTCCACTTCCCACCGTGGATCCACACTGCCCGGGCAATCAGGACGAGCCTTCGACCCTCTTCCACCTCCCGCCGACCAGCTCCGCTCAAGCTCGTCGACTCCCCGTCCCTCCGTCCCAGAAAGCCCACAAGCCCACACGCCCACACGCCCACAAGCCCACAACCACCCTACTGCCTCGACACACAATTTCCCTCCTCACCCGCTAGCGTCAACGCTCGCCTCCCACCTCGACCACTGCCTTCTCGCCTTCTCAACCTCTGCGGCCTCGCCTTCCCGCGCTGCTCCGCCATCGCAACCTGGCTCCGTGGCTCGCGAGACCACAGGATGATACGGCCTCCCCAAGCTCTCACGCCCGCCCACGACTGATCCAATCCCTGCGAAAAACCTCAAATGACGCCTGCTGGATCCTCGCCTGCCACGCCCAACTTCGCTGCGAGCACCGGTGCCGACGAGTCGAGAATCGCCAACAATGGAAGAATATGAGGACGGGAGGGACATTGCAGCCGCCGCGGGCGAGGACAACGTTGGGGAACAGCCGCTGTCGTCGTCAACGACTCCTAGCGAGCCCACCGACTCCAGACCTCACACGCCTCTGAGCGAGTTAGCGCATTCGTCTGAGAATGGAGACGGCGGGAACCTCGATTCCGACCCCTCGCTGCAGGCACCCTGCCTCTCCGAGGACGATGCCGAAACCACCCCCCGCTCTGAAATCCATCTTCCCGAAGAGAGCAAAATTCCATACCAACCTCTCCCCAACGCCCGCTTTCCGCCTTCGGAGCTCACATTTCACTCACCGAGACCAGTCAGGTATCATCCCGCCTACCTCTCAACCTCCAGCGATGTCGCTGCGGATACCCCACACACAACCACGGATGACTTTGGTACCGGCCGCGACCAACCGCAAGAGTTGCGACGTCCAAGCGTCCATCGGAACCACCTCTCCAGTGCCTCCACTGCCAGCAGTAGCACGGTAAAGGGCTATCCAGCGGCCGACGTCACTTACCCCCGCCCACCGTCGAGGAGACGACAGACAGGTCCTCAGTATCCCAACCAATCCTACGCCGCTTTGCACGCCCAGCAATATCCGTCGGGATATCCTCCATCTCTGCTGCGCACTCGCAGCTCTCATCCATCATCACACATTCCAAGTACGAGCCTTGACCACGACGCCATCGAACCTGGCTCACGGACAACAGGCAACTCACCTTCGGGTAGTCCCGGACTCTTCAACCCGCTCAACCCTCCGGTCAGGCCAACCCTGGCTCCTCCAGAAGAACCCGGCTATTACTCGAGTCCCTATCTGCATTACACCCATCGTCAAGCACCGAAAGAAACCCATGTAGCTGATGTCGATGTCGATCCTATCTCCGGCCGCAAGATCATCAATGAATACGAGATCATTGATGAACTCGGCCGAGGAGTGCATGGGAAGGTCAAGCTGGGTCGTAGTCTCGGCACGGGGCAATATGTGGCTATCAAGATTGTGGATCGTTACTCGAAAAGACGGCGGTTGGGCAAGAACACGAGCCACGAAGATAAGATCAGAAAGGAAATCGCCATCTTGAAGAAAGCACGTCACCCAAATATTGTCAGTCTTCTGGAGGTCATCGACGACCCGTCTCGCAAGAAGGTTTATATTGTCCTCGAGCATGTGGAGATGGGAGAGGTCCGGTGGCGAACTGAAGGTGCAAAGGAAATCGTCTACCTAGAGTATCGACGTTGCACTCGGGAAGCCGGAGGTATATTCGACAGCGACTCTGAGGCCCTTGAAGACCAGAGGATATTGCAAGAAGCGGCGAGACGACGCGAGCGAGCGGAAAGGCGCCGCATGAGGAGGCTCAATCGGCAACGCCAGAAGGTTGCCGGCACCGAAAGCTGGAGTTTCGAACACGGTGGCGACTCGGATGAAGATGAGTCTGGGAGTGAGCAACTCTCGAGAACGACGACGGCTACTGAGGATGATCGGGGCCGCTTTCGCGATATTGCGTACGACAAGCCCTCGGCCCCAGTGGAGTATGATGCCGACGTCACCCCTCACGCGCCGTTGAACGAGCGAGACGATGAGGAGGCATTGCCGCCATCGAAGCAATCGAGCACATCACTTCCTGTGATGAGTGACGATGCTCAGCTGAAGAGACAGCGATCCACATCCCTAACTGGACTCGAGGGCACCATGTACGGAGCCTATGAGCCGGTACCACGTGGCAGGAACCCTAGCATCGCAGGCAGCTCTTCTTCACATGCACACGAGGCAAGTGATTTTCTGGATGAGGTACCCGAACATTTCCGTTACGTACCCCTCATGACTCTGGGTGCCGCTCGAGCGGCATTCCGGGACACCGTTCTTGGTCTCGAGTACCTACATTACCAGGGGGTCATACATCGGGACATCAAACCTGCAAACTTGCTACAGACGATAGACCATCGCATCAAGATTTCCGATTTTGGAGTATCATATCTTGGACGCCGCTCTGCCGCGCCCTATGGGGGCGACCAATCCGAGTCTGATGCCCAGGATGCCGATGAAGCAGTTGAGCTTGCCAAGACTGTCGGAACACCTGCCTTTTATGCACCAGAGCTTTGCCAGACAGATGTCGATGTCGACAACATGCCCGTCAGCGGCCAGATCGATGTGTGGGCTCTCGGAGTCACACTATACTGCCTTGTGTTTGGCCGAGTCCCTTTTCATGACCTTAATACTTTTGTCGTCATGAGACTGATTGCAGAGGAAGATGTTTACATACCCCGCATCCGGTTGAGAGCCGTGGACGACCGCTCCGGATCCCGACCTGGATCTCACAGTCGCTTTTTCAACAACAACTCCAACAAGCGTGGCCCTCATGATCTCCATTACGAAGCTGTCGAGGATGACCTTTACGACCTTTTGAAACGACTTTTCTGCAAGGATCCACGGAAGCGTATCAACCTCACTTCAATCAAACACCATCCATGGGTGCTCAAGGATATCGCGGATCCGGGGGCTTGGCTGGACGAGACGGACCCGTCCAAACAGACTCAAGGTAAACGCATCGAAGTTTCGCGGAAAGACGTTGACGATGCTGTCGCGCAGCTCAATGTCATCGAACGTATCACCTCCACCATCGGAAAGATTGGTCGCACATTGGGTCTCTCGAGATCGTCCGACAAGACGAAGAAACGGACAAAGAGTTCGGCAAACGAGAGCGGGATGTCTTCTGCTGCGTCGTCCAGTAGCACAATTAGCCAAGACGCGCGCAGGCCTAGTTTGAAGGTTGATGACCCGATCCTTGCCGCCCTTAAAGCTTCCAGGGAAGGAGAACACCCTCTGTCTCAGAGCGTGACAGCAAGCCCCGAGCCAAAGGAACACGCACAGTTCTTTATTGGACCCTCGTCCAGACCGGAGACTCCGGACGACGTGGATGACCATGCGGGATACTCGGATCGTCAAGGCTATCATCCTCTAAGCTTTGCCGAACGCGCCTCTCAGAGTCAGAACAGCATGTCTACAGCCGGTTCCATTAGGACTCTCAAGCAGTCCGACTTTGAATCAACAATGAACAGGCGACGAGGCGCATCGCCAACGATGCCTCAAGGTGTGCCCAGCACGCCGTTGACCCTCGACCCACCGGGTGCTTCCAACCTGAGCGGGATCTTCGGAGGGGCCACGCGTATGTTGCGAAGTGTCAGGAGCAAAGAGACTGGCGACAAGAAAGGACACGGTCGAGAAAAGTCAATTGACCGCCTGGTGCATGGTGATGACAACCCTCATGGAGAGCCAAGCATCGCAGTGAGCGAAGCCGTAGCTGCAGGCCATGTCGATACGCCATTCTTCAGAAGCAGCTCAAATAGCTCGGCCGCGAGTCCCGGCTCGCCAAATGCTCGTGCTCTTCACGACTCGGACATGATACGCCAGGGCAGCCCGCCCTCACGGCAGTCTTCAATATCGTCCGCATCTTCTCGTCGTCCTCGCAAAGCAGATGAGGATGGGGGCATAGCCCGCAGCTCGCCATTTCCGCAGGGCTTCTGGGAAGAAAGATTCGACCGTGCAAGGGAGGAAAATCTCCGGCGCAGACTTCTTGAAGAAGCTCAAGGCACAAGTTCGGGAGCGTCGTCGCGCCCAGTCTCGAGAGCGGGGCCGCAAGTGTCGAGACCGCCGAGCGCTTTGAGCCAAGCTCCATGCCCTCCGAGTCCGGACGATGACTTGTATCTCGCAAAGCAACAGCAGGCTTCGCCAGCCCATCAATCTGCGGCATCACACTTAACCTCGAGTTCCTCCGAAGACCAGTTTTACTCCGGAATGTCGCAATCAACGTCGAACCCCTCCATTCCCTCTGTGATGTCCGCAGATTCTTCCGTCATGCAAGACGAGACGGCGGTCCCCGACCCGCACAAGGAGGCGGCTGGTTCGCCCGGCGAGACCACTTCAGTGGATACAGTCAGACCCGACGAAGGCGCCACGGAAGATTTCGCTGGCTACGACGGGGACCACGCCGTCGAGGATGACGACGAGTCCGACGAAGAAGACTTCATCGTCATGAGCAAGAAGCCCAAGGACAAACGCAGCGGCAGTATCACGTATGCCGAACTCGCCCGACACAAATCCCACGCATCGAAGTCCAGCCGCAGCGGAAGCAACGGCACGGTCAAGAAGGTGCGAGCGTTCAGTGGTTCCGACCAAGGCAGCGCACACGGCAAGCTCGAGGCTGCGCCTGAAGCTCCGGCGCCTTGAAGCCCACGAATCGGGCAAGCGTATCAGACACATGCTCCCCCCGCTCACATGCATTCCGTCTTCTCTTCGCTATCTACATGCTTATCGCAACGCATGAACGGAAAGGCTAAAATCTTCACCAAACACTTGTATGAACGATGTCATGGATTTCTCCGTCTTGTGCGCCCAAGGTGCGGCGCCACTCGAAGCGAATTGGCGGAACAGCGAGCACCGGGAAGAAAGAACGCGCAGCAAAACAAACACGTCAGGTGGTTTTTCAGAGTATCATGTTTCGGGTTCGGCAGTCTGACACGGCACGGCATTTTCATCTATCACTTCTCCAATCTATCAATCCTCTCTCCAAGTCAGTCAAATTGATGTTTTGAATTTGTTTCAGAGCGACGGCGCATTCGGCGTCGGGGTCTACGAAAGAAAGATGGCACGGATAAGGGAATGGGGTGGATGGGTGGGTGGCAGGCAGGCAGGCAGGGGCATTCGGGGTCATGACGGCAGCGATGATGATATCCCAATTTATGGACGTGGGCATTATGAGTGGGTTTATTTCCATCGCTCCAGGCTTAGTTCTCTTTCCGGTTCGGCATGTGGGGCGCGCAATGTTTGAGATGAGTGATGAGGCTGTTTTTTCTGTACAGACACTGTTTCTTTCCGAGAGAGCAATGATGTTGACGGTGGGTTTGTTGATGGCTGAAGGGTTCGATGAGATAGACCACCCTCCCCTCCCCTCCTCTCTTCTGTTTTCCAGCACTTCGGTTTGTTTGTCGCCACGCCGCGATGCAAACAGCAGGGGCTTATCGCTGTAGTATATACCGAGACGAGTCGAGCGTGATGGAGTATGGACAACGAAGGCCAATGTTCCCACAAGATCAGGTGCACAGCGTATGCTGCCAACTGCTTGCTTATCCGACCCTTGACTGCCGGAGTTTCGTTATAAGTTACAGTGGCGGGGCCCTCCCTCCGGAGCTGTTGGAGGCCGCGGGGGTTTCATGTGGCTGCCAGTGGAGGGGGGTGCAGTGCTGTACAGTAGCAAATGAGGGTCGCGTGTCAGCACGAGACGGGCTTGCAGTCATGGCTGTTGCGGTGCTTGTGTACTTCTCATCCGGTGCGTGCGGCATTGAAGCCAGGCTCGCTGTCTGCTACCCCGTGGATGGTGAGTGCAAGCGCAGGATGGCAGATGGCAGATGGCAGATGGCAGCGGGGCGCGGTGTTTAGCCCAATTGACTCGATTGGCGGGATAAATATTGCGCGGTGGTGGGACGGCCAAGGGTCGATCAGCCGCGGCCGCTGTCGGTGGACCAGACGTCAAGCGGGACCGCAAGGTACAGCAGCTAACTAGCCGGCTGCACTGGAGCTCCACGAGACGCGCCGGAGGAAGAATACCTTACCACCACCGCCATCACCACCACCGCTACCACCTGCACCCGGACACCCAGCACCGGCACCACCGATACGAAACGAATCCCTTGAAAGCTGACCCACGCACGCCGCGGTCCAACAACCCACACACTTTCCCCCAAACCTCCTCGGCCCTGCGCTCGACCTTCCCTCACACCCCAGCCATCGCAACCGTCTCACCGTGTTGGAAGAAACGACCCCCAGTCCTCTCCGCCCTCTTGAGACCACACACCCCTGCTGCTTCGCTGTATCCGGACATGTCACGGTTCCTCCCTTGGCCAACGCCCGTCTGATGCCGCAGCAGACCTGACAGAGCGGTTATCGAGACCCGGTCCCGTCCACGCCCTAGAGATCCCGGCACCACAGAGCTCTGGGCGCACACACCTCTCACACACACATACCCATACCACACACACTATACAAGACACGCCGCAAGCTCCACCCTTTACCTCCGAGTCTGGCTGCAGGCGAGTTCCGAGCCCAGGCTTTGAGAGTCGAAATATTTTCCGCCCATTCATCGCGAATACGTCTGATATCGAGCCAGCCGGGGGGTTTGTTTTTATCTTGTGAGGCTTTAACGCGCTTGATTCCTTCGCTCCGACCTCCCGACCCGTCCGCCGATTCATGCGAGCACATACGGAGATGCGGAGAGCGACGACTGGTGTTGACGCGCAGACACGAATCTTTGGCTCCGACGAGAGACGCCAGTTCTTGATTGAATTGCAGTTGCGCATTAACGGGTTCAACGTTTACGGGTAGACGAGTGGCGACGTTGGAAGTGGTGATTGGGTGGATCGGGACTTTGGATTCGGTCGGAGAAAGAGTGGATGGTTGTCTGGATTGACGGGCGCGGCATGGCGGATCGTGTGGGTGATATGGCGGTGTTGGATGGCCGGGCTAAGGATGGCCGAGTCGTTCAGGCCAAGGCGGTTCAGGAGGTGGGGAAGCCGGCGTTGCTGGTCTTGTATGGCGAGGGGGAGGAGAGTATCGTTGAGTTGATGGCGGGGGTGCTGGGACAAGCCAGTATACTACGGAGTTCCGTTCGAGGAAGCGAAGACGTGGGAGAAGAGACAGTCGTTGGCGTCCTCAATTCTGACTATGACGATGTGGTCGCGGCGGAGTGGACGGGCTCCAGGTTGGTCATCAACACCCATCGTATGGAGAATGGGAGTTCGCCGGAAGAGAAGCTGTCTCAGGTCTGCGACTACGAGTACCTCTACACCCGGTCGAGTATCCTCCAGCGAGACATCGCCCGCTACCTATCCTTCATCCTCGGCCAGATCGTCCCGCACGCGGATCTCTCCAAGAAAGAACGAACCACCCTCATCTCGACCACATTCGCCGACATCCACACCGCGTTACCAAACCTCGACATCCTCTCCGTCGGCGCCGACGCCGTCGAGCTACGCGTTGACCTCCTCAAAGGACCCCTCCCCGACGGCACGTTCAGCCCCGTCCCCAGCCTCCAGTACGTAGGTTCGCAACTCATGCTCCTCCGCCAACGCACCGAACTCCCCATCATCTACACAACGCGCTGCGTCGCCGAAAACGGCCGCTTCCCCATGTCCGACCCCGACCTCTTCCACCGCTATCTCCTCCGCGCCATCCAATGGGGCGTCGAATACATTGACGTCGAGCTCTGGCTACCGCTCCCCATCCGCCACTCCCTCGCCCTCCGCAAAGGGCATTCGAAAATCATATCCGCCTTCCACGACTTCTCCGGCCGCTTCAAATGGACAGCCCCCAGCACGCTGACCCTCTTCAAACAATCCGCCCAACACGCCGACGTGGTGAAAATGATCGCCCTCGCCACAACCATGCAAGACAACTACGAACTCGAGTACTTCCGCTCCACCATCCAAGCCGCCGCCGCCGCCTCCCAACACCCTGCCTCTCCCTCCCACCCACCCTTTTCAGGCCTCAACATGGGACCCATCGGCCACCTCTCCCGCACCCTCAACAAAGTCTTCACCCCCATCACACACCCCCTCCTCCCCATGATCGCAGCTCCAGGCCAGCTCTCAGCCGCCGAGATCAACACGGCGCTGCACTCAATGGGCCAGATGCCCGCCCACCACATCTACGGCCTCGGCAGCCTCGGGCTGGCGCAGCAAGCCCCGTTCTTCGAAAAATGCTTCAACGAGCTGAGCCTGCCGCATCGGTTCGCCTTCGTCGCCACAAGCCCCGGTGCCAACGCCGCCGCGCGCGAGACGGCCGCCGTGCTCGAGCTCATTGCCCGCGCGCCCGAGTTCGGCGGCGCCTTCCTCCATCCTCCGCTTAGTTGCCCGGCGGCCGAGGCGCTGGGCCTGGTGCTCTCGCACGCGGCGAGGGAGATTGGCGCTGTGGATACTGTTGTTGTGGGCGGCTGCGATGTCGATGCTGCTAACGTTACTTGTGGCCACGATGGGACTACATCCAGCCATACCACATCTAGCCACACCACATCCAGCCATACCACAACAACTCGCCCCCGCAATCTCACAGGCGACAACGCCTCCTGGCGCGCCATCCGCCGCACTCTCACCCGCGACTTCGTCCCCTCGGCCTACGCCTCCCGCGCCGCGCTCGTCCTGGCCTCGGGCTCAGAGACGGAAACCGCCGAGGCGGCCGCCGCCGTCTTCGCCCTTCGCAGTCTGGGCATCGGGCCTATTTACACTATCGGTGTCTGTTTCGGGGCGGCTGCTAGGGATGCGGGTCGTGGTGGGAAGGGCGTGGATGGTGGGGTGGCTAAGGGTAAGGAGGACGTGGCTGGGGAGGCCACAAGCGGGGAGGCCACAAGCGGGAAGGCCACAAGTGGTGGGGGCATAGGCAGGTTCACGGAGCCGTTCCGCGGCGTCGAGGATGTCAAGAGGGGGGCCAGGCCGTTCGTCATTGTCAGCGCGTTGACGAGGGGGAAGGGGGCGTTGGTGGGGCCGTTGCTGAAACACTACGGGCTCGGTCGACGCGCGAGGGACCAACGGGGTCCGAAGAGCCCGAGCAACGTCACCCCGAATAACCTCACCCCGACTCCCAGTCCCAGTCCCAGTCCCAGTCCCGCCGCGCGTGCCGGAAGCGAAGGCAGGGTTTTCCTGGAGCTGGCTGACGACGGCGGCGCGAGCGGGAGTGGGAGTGGGAGACTGACGCCGGAGAGGAAGATGGTGGTGCCCAGGGCGGTGGCGGCGAGGGAGGGCTGGGTCGCGTATGGAGGTGCGGATGTTGGGGCTTGGACTACGGTTGAGGTTCTTAGGTTGTTGGTTGGGCAGAACGTGCCGTATGATTTTGTGAGGTTGGCGAGGGGGAGGGGGGGG
>ML978727.1:340535-499317 GCA_010015785.1 Saccharata proteae CBS 121410
GTAGGGGGTGTAGGGTGAGTAGGGGGAGTAGGGGGAGTAGGGGGAGTAGGGTCAGAAAGGTGAGGTAGGGTGGTGCAATGCAGGTCAAGGGAGTGGCTGGGTTCGAGGAGGTGCTGGTGGGCGCAGGGGAGGCCAAGGTGCAGGTCAGGACGGTGGGCGGGGAATGGGTGTCTGCATGCTGTGGTGGTGGTGGTGGTGGTGGTGGCGGTGGTGTTTTCGTTTCTTGCTTTACCCCGGATTCCGAGTGGTGGTGGTGGTGGTGGTGATGATGGGCGCGAGATGGGTCGGGCTCGGGCTCATCGGACGGATTTCCTGTTTCGGTGGAGTGAGCGGGGAGGGGTGTTGTGGGTTAATATATGTTTGTGGTTGTGGGTTAATATATATCTGTGGTTGTGGGCGGCTGGTGATGGAATTGGTGAGATTGGGGGATGAGGGGGATGAGAAGGATGAGAAGGGGGATGTCATGTCGACAAGGTCTTCGGACCAGCAGCATGAAAAAGTCGTCTGGGCCGACGCGGCACTGACAACGAAGCGCATCACAAGATCAGTTTGGGGGCTTGCGGATAGCCGGCTATGTGTGAGAGCTGGAGGGAGTAGGTGTATGTATGAGAGGTCTACATTCACACGCTCCCGTCCCCCTCATCATCGTGGTCATGGACTCTCCTCGTGGCGGCTAGAAGAAGGTTCACCCGTTCAAGCACCACACCGCATCGTCCACGGCCATCACTCTCCGCATCCCGTTGTCTGTCCACTCGCGCTGTCGAATAACAAGCCCCGTTCCCCCTGCCTCCTCCATCGCCCCAGGCTTGCCGACACTGTGCTCCCCACCTCTCTCTCTCTCTCCAACTGGACATCCCCCGACTTCCGCTGCTTTGACGTTAATAATATCTAACTTGACTTATCCTGCTGATGAATCCGCCAATGCGACCTGCGACCTCGACCTCGACCTCGACCTCGACCTGCGACCGTGCTAACCGCCTCGTCCTCCTGACTTCAACTTGATTCTGTCGCGTCGTCGTCGTCGGCACTGTCACCGCCGCCATCGTCGTTTGCCTGCGCGCGTGCCTCGGTGCTTCCACCGCCCCTCACCACCCACTCTCTCCAACCTTACCGCCATCCGGCGCTTTCTCTCTCTCGCCGCCGCCTGCACAGCAAGGCTGGTACCTTGAAGCTCCAGATGTCTTCGCCGCCGTCAGAGCTGTCGTCCGATCTGTTTGATCCGTCCTTTGAGTCCTGAGTCCAGAGTCCAGAGTCCGGCCCCGAGTCCGGCCCCGAGTCCTGAGTCCTAGGCTGCTGAGGCTGGAGAGAGAGAGGACATCGTGTGAGCATGTCGCGTCCTCAGGTCGGCATTGACCGCCTCCCCGCCAGGCGCGCCAGCACCGAGCCCCGGGAGTCGATGAATTGCAAGAGCTGTCGGAAGCGCAAGGTACTTAGCATCGCCATTGCTTCCGCTGTCGTCGCCTTGGATTGGTCCATGTGCGGAGAGAAACTGTTGTGACGGCCTGACTGACGCGCGCACCAGATCAAGTGCAATCGATTGCGGCCGACGTGCGAGGCCTGCCAGGTATTCGCGTGTCCGTGTATATACGGTGCGTCTTGTCCGGATGCTCAATCCATCTCACAGTCTCGTCGTCGTAGCTGACCTTCTCCCCAGACGCCGTGCCTAAGAAGCGGGGCCCCAAAACGGAAGTCTTGGAGGCGCTGTTGAAGCGCGTCGACGGGCTCGAAAAGCAGCTCCAGAAGGAGACAAAGGAAAAGCCACGCAGCAAGGATCCCGAGCCGGAGAATTTCAATGTCTTACCTGCCGCCACTACCGCGCCTGTGTCGCAGAAGCCGGTCTTGAGTTTGGCGCCGAATGGGAGCGTCCCGACGGCTGTGATATCGCCGAACGAGTTGAGGTATGCGGTCAATTTCTGCGGACAGAGATTCATCGACTGATGGTTTGAAAGACCGCAGCAGCCGCAGGTCCATCTCGCGGATGTTGTTCTCGATACATATTTTGTCAGGATCCATGGCAGGCCATATTTCATCCTCGACGAGTTGACGACACGGCAGCGACTGCAGCATCATCAGTTGCCCAGCTATCTTGCGCATGCCATTTATGCTGTCAGCTCTAGGTATGTGCGACAAGTATGATGTTGTGGCGCAGTGGCTTATCCGTACAGATATGCATCTCATCCGGGAGGATTCAACGGCGCTGTCCGCGCGGGCGAAGAACATGCAGCGCAAGCGCGAATGGAACTTGACACAGACGACCCGTCCATTGAGGGGTTGCAGACTCTGCTGCTACTTGCTCAAGCAAATTATCAAAGTGGCAGAGGAAAAAGGGCGTACATGCTGTTATGTAAGTCGGCAGCCCTTCCGTATCAATGGGTCTGCTAACGTCTCGAAGCAACTGCAATCAGCATGGCCCTAGCTTTGGAGCTCCATCGTGAATTGCCAATGATGATCAACGTACCGCCGTCGGAGCGAGAAGGCCGACGGCGACTGTTTTGGGCATGCTACCTCATGGATCGATTCGCTGCTTGCGGTTCCAAAAGGCCTTCACTGATTACAGACGAGTCGGTCATGCTTCGCCTCCCATCGTCGGCATCTGGTCCAAATTCAATGCTCCTCGAAGGAGACTTCTTCCGCAACGGCTCCAACTCAAATCTCCAGTACATGGCTGGACCAGGAAAGCAGAGCCAGAGCAGCAGCGTCATGCTCATCGGCATCGCACGCATACTCGGAATCACAAACCGCTATCTGGCTGCTGGCGGCGTCAAAGGAGATTCACACTTTCCTTGGCATTCGCTCTCGAATTTGTCCAAGATCCGACATGAGCTGGACATGTGGGCTGCTGAGACGCAGGACACTTTCAGCTCTCTCGAGACGCTCTTTGGACATTCGGACAGCACGATGCTCGTCCTCAGCAAACTAATCTACCATCTGATACATTGCCTAATCTATCGGCCATTCCTACCGATGGATCTAGCTGAGCTCTCCGTAACCGGACAGCATCAGTCATGGCAGATTGAAGCAACCAACCTCTGCTTCCTACACGCCAACGCCATCGCCGAGCTCGTCGAAATCGGCAGGGCCTCCTCCATCATCGACTGGCCCGCCTTCGTCGGCTACTGCATCGGCACCGCCGGCACCATCCACGTCCACGGCGCACACTACAGGGGCCGCGAAGGCGAGGTCTACTGCACGAGCGCCGAGCTCCTGACCAGGGAAATGGACCAGCTGGCCCATCTCCGCTTCGTTTGGGCTGGCGTGCAGCATCAGCGCGACACGCTGCAGTGGGTGTACGGCTGTCATTCTGAGATGATCAAGACGATGGCTGGGAACGCGATGCGCTTCTCTGGCGTCCTTGAGTTTGAAGACTTCTTCGATAGGTATCCTGGCAGCGCCGTCGATGGCGCACACGTCACCTTTGCCGACGTTTCCATCGAGCCCTCGCTGGAAGGGTATGCCTAAACTCTCCCCAACCATACTTACAACCACAAACTGACCCGGCTCTCACAGAATATCCCTCTACCACCCCCACCACCCCCACCAACCCATCCCCTTCCTCCCAGCCCACGGCCACAACCACCCCCACAATCCCTACCCCCAAACCACGCACCCGCATCTCCAACCCCCACTCCTCCCCTCCCAACCCCCCGTCTCCTCCCCCAGCGACCTCCATCCCCACCATAACCACAACCCCCACCGCCGCACCCGCAAACGCCGGTCCACCATCGCAACCGCCACACCTACTCCCATCACCCTCAGTAAAACATCTCCGGTCCCATCCTCAGCCGGACCGTTCTCCCAAACCCAGCATCAAAACCATCACCAACGGCTCCGGACTCTGTCGAATAATCCAGACGCGTCCGAGGTTGAGGCAACGGGGATGCACACGACGACAGCGTTCCAGCAACAAGTCATGACGCCCACGCCCTTCAGCCCCGGTTTCGGCTTCGGCGATTTCACGGGGACGGGGGAGGGCGCGGCGGGGTTGGTGGAGGGGTCTCCTTCGACTCAGCTCGACTCGCACCGAAATCGGGTCAATCGACAGAAGCGCATTCGGAATGGGGACGGAAGTAACGTTACCCAGCACGATCCCCGGAGCCAGCAACAACAGGATCGGTTCGACAACCTCTTCGACGACAACAACAATGGCGGGGACCAGACTCTTCACACCCCCGGCGCAGCTAGTCAGGCCAGCCATAGCAGCGTGGCGGGGACGTCGCAGAGCGGCAGTGGCAGTGGCAGTGGCAGTAATGGGTGTAATCTCGCCATTGTCGCCGAGGAAGACGCCGGTGCTGACGGCAGTGGCGTGGAGTTCATGGACGGGGTCTGTGTGCGCGGTGCTGGTGGTGCCGAAGCTGGAGTCGGGGATCACAGCAACGCGGATCGGTCAAATGGTAGGCGCGGTGTTGGTGCTGCCGGGGGGACGGGTATTGTGGCGGGGAATGGCGTGGGAAACGGCGTGGGAGACGGGTTGGGTGGAGGGTTGGGAGACGGGTTGGGAAACGAGTTGGGAGAGTTGCGAGGGTTGCGAGGGTTGCAAGACGGCATCACCGACGCCATCGCAGATATGCACGAGGACAAAGACCCGTTTCTCTGCCTCTTGGAGCAGTTGGCTGAGAACGAGGTTAGTCGGGGTGGGCCGAGTGAGTTGGACTTTTTTTTGAGCGGCGATGGTGGGTGAAGTGGTGATGGGTGAAGTGGTGATGGTGGTTGGAGCGGCGGCGATGGTGGGTGCGGTGATGTTGGATGGCGCTGTGTTAACTGTATGGTTGTCCGCATGGGTGGGCGCGAGTGTAGATAATAATCAACACTGTTTTGATCGTTCTTTCGTCAAATATGGGTTGTTGTAGCTCCGCCTGTCGTTGCGGCTGTTGTTGCGGCTGGACGTGGCGGTGGGACGGGGCGATGGTACGGGGCGGTGGGACAGGGTGATGGGGTTGGGGTCGTAGTCGTGGGTGGGCGCACCCCAGCTTCTTGACTAACATAACGTTACCTGTAACAGCGGACTTGTATTCCTTCCCAGCCACAGAAAGCAGGACTACTTTTCTCTTCTACCAAGTCAACGACGCCTGGACTTGGCTTCAAAAACCCAGTCGACGACGAATTCCCTGTTCTTATAGGACCAGGTTCAGGATCATTGGGTTCCTGATAGGGGTTGGGAGAAGGTAGGTAGTTGTTGGGGCTTGGGAGGGGGCATTTATATACCTGCTAAGTTATTGGAGGGACACGTGGGGGTTTGGTTGGTGGGGTGTGTGTGGTTGGGGTGGTGTGGGTGTTTGGGGAGCGTGGTGGTGCTTGACTTGACGGTGACTTGGCTGTTTTTGGGTCTGTAACGTTTCTTTGGACAGGAAGAGATAGGCGGTTATGTTGAGTTGCTGCATCTGTGGCTTTGAGGGCTTTTTTGGGGCTCTGGTACTGGAGCTGCCATTGTCGATATGTTGGTTGTGCGGTTGCGGGGATGAGATGGACCGTTGATTAGTATTACTGTTTTTTGGATACGGTTTGGGTTTGTAGCGTTGTGTTGTGATGGTGATGCGTGTCTGTATCTGTATCAAAAGAGCGTAAGCTCGAGAATTGGGTGTAAGGGGCGGTGCCAACAGATTACAAGCTTATGACTACTGCTACAACGCTGAAGATACGACCCAACATCCTTCCAATCAACGCTACCATCCACCACCACATCCTCCCCACTCACAACCACATAGCGAAAACACTGCTTTAGTAGATTTAGCGGCCATAATGTGTAAGCTACGACGTACGCGGCCCTATCGAATCCGCCCATTCCAACTTCCCTCCAAAGGCAAGAACGAAAGAACGAAAGACGAGGAGGGATACTATAACGAGGCCTAAATCACCGCAACCATTCATATACACTAACCAGAGCCCTACCACGATCCCCGACTCCCGCAACAGAGGAGCCGAGATCTCTGAATCAACCTTCCCTGCTCTTCCTCGGCTTGCTGCATCTAACGTTAGTCGCGTTGTTCTATCAAACCTATCCACCTACTAAACCCACTTCCCACCCCCTGACGCGTTTCCCCAGTAGTATCAACTTCCACGGCGTTCCACTATCAGACCAGTTCCGTTTCCTCTGCGCGTTCGTTGCAGATACCTCATACCCAGCCCCCGTTCCAGAACCTCGATATTCTCTCTCCACATTCGCTCTCTCCACATTCGCTCTCTCCGAACTCTCTCCACACTATCTCCACACTCATCCCCGCCATCACTCCCACCTCCGCCCCACCTACACCCCTCCACCCCCCCACCTCCACCCCAACCGCCCATAGACGTCATCATCTCCATCGTCGTCAACCTAGCCCCCATTCCCCCGTTCCCCCGTCCCTTCACCACCACAATGACCACCACCACCACCACCACAACGACGACGAAGTCAGGAAGGAACAAATCATGATCCAGGAGACGGAGCGTCGGGAGGGTTGTTATAGCTTGAAAAGGAGAGGGGAAGGGGGAGGGTTGTGTGCCAGAGAAAGAAAAATTATGGTGTGGAGGGGGGGGGATGGGAGAGTGGAGTTGTAATACCTACGAAACGCGATGTAGACGTACGTGTAGTATCAGCATACGAAGCACGCACAGCATACAAAGCACGCACAGCGCAATGGGATAAGTGACCGTACCTCAAGCACTTGTCGCGCTCAATTACCAGCAGCCCAGTTGCCGTATTTGTGGACTTACTTATCAGGCAGGCAAGCAAGCAATCAAGCAAGCACAGTCAGTGGCATGGACACAGTGAATCAACCCCTTAATCTGCTAGCAATGTACCTAGAGGCACGAAAATACATGCCAAGCAGCCACCCAAGGACCAGCATCCCAGCACCGCAGCAGCGCATCACCCAGGACCGCCCTATCAAGCCACCACATCCCGGAATCCAGCTTCATCAAGCAGGCAGACACCCCTTCACACTCCCCCTATGTCATGCATCCACCACGCACTCCCATCATCCATGCATCCGTCATCCGTCATCCGTAACCCAGCAGCATCACTGACTCCTTACGCCCGTCGCTATGCCCGTCGAGTATGAAGCAAGCAAAGCAACCCAGAAGCCTAGACACCGGAGAAAGCTTTTGAGCGCTCGAGGGGGTGGAGGCGCTAAATGCAAGCAAGCAAGCAAGAGAGAGAAAGGTGGAGAGAATGAGAGCTGATCGAGCATGTCGGACGCGACGGCGCTGATCCCGTGGCTCGTTGGCCGTGATAGTAGAAAAGGCCCGCCGTCGATGTCCGAGTGAGTGATGCAAAGAAGGATGATGTAGAGCCACGAGTGGCGCCGCTTCCACTCACCCCTCCGGAAAGAGAGAGCAGAGTCGGATCGACAAACATTAGTCAGCTCAATCCTTTTTGTCCGCGCCGCCATCGGGACCCGCTCCACCATGTTGACCCTGAACAGCACCCGCCGCCGCCGCAGCCTGCGCCGCAGCAACATTCGGGGGAGGCGGACCAGCCATAGGCTGCGGCCCACCCATTGATTGACTCGGCATCATAGGCTGGCTGTAACCGCCGCTCGGAGTACCGCGGTGAGGCTGCTGTTGCTGGTTCGGAAAGTGATGATTTTGGTGGGGAGAGGAGTTGAAATGGGGTTGGGGTTGGGGGAAGACGTGGCCGCGCATGGGTGTCACTGTTGTGATGTTAGGGGGACGGAAACAGGAGGGGGAGACCCAGATGGGACGGATTGGGGTTCGGGGTTGGGACGTACTGTTGCCGGGCTGCATGACGAATTGGGGGTAGGCGCCGCCGTTGGGGACGGGGTGCATGAATTGTGGTTGTGGGTGACCTTGCTGCGAGCCCTGATGGCTCATCATCTGGGCGACGGGAGGACGCGGGCTGGGGAAACCGCTACCGGCTGGATGCATTGGCATCGGGCCGGAAGCGTGGGGATAGACGTGGTGGGGTACGGGTGAGTACATCTGCACGCCCTGCATCTGGGGGTTACCGGGCAGCTGGACCATTTGACCCATTTGACCCATGTGGCCCATTGGCCCATTAAGCGGCTGCATCATGATAGGCCCGCCCATGGTCGGCGCTTGCTGGACGAAGCCAGGCTGCGCTCGCATAGCTGCGTTCGGGACATTGGGACTCATGTGGAAGGGCATGCCCTGCGGGAACGGTGGCATTCCTTGCTGGACTTGCTGGCCGTAAATGAACTGGGGCATGCCTGCGCGAGGCGATGGGTGGAAAGAAGACTGAGAGGCCGAGAACTGCATGTGGTGGCTGCCGTCGAAGTGATGAGGACCGCCGGGGCCGTGATGCGGCTGCACGGGAGGATGGCGAGGAGTGTGTTGCGGAGTGTGGACCGGCGGCATGACCTGCGTGCCTTGTTGCAGGTGGGGAGGGAGTTGGTGTTGGTGGGGAATCGGCACATTGTTGCCAAGCGTAGCCTGCGGTGCTGAAACTGGCTGAACAGTAATGGCTGAGCGGTCAAACATGTCGACATAGCTCTTGTCCTTGTTCGCTGCCGGCACCAGGAGCTCCCAGGTAGGTGGTGTCCTGTAGGCTTGAGGAATGCCTCCGTTGGTGGCGTAATCCTTGACCTTGTTCTGTTCCTCCGCCTCCTTCTTCATCCTCTTGATCGGGTTGAACATGTTGTTCAGCGAGGGACGCTCAGCTGCGAGGTTCGGTTTGGACGCTCCCCAGAAAGACGTGGTCGGTATTCTCCGCGATTCAGGCCTCGACGGCGCAGAATCGATGCGCGGGCTGGATGAGTTGCTCGGTTCGCCAGGGGTAAAGGTGCTGGCAGCGGGGTTCGGACGGAACTCAGTCACCTTCGGGTTGAACCTCGTGGACGCGCTGGACGTGGGAGTGTGCTGACCGCTCGAGCTTGCAGAAGGACCCATGGGTGGCATGTTGTGTAGGGGCAGCGGCTGGGGCATCGGAGGCATCACACCACCTGCTTTGTGCTGTTGTTGCGTGATGGCCAAACGCTGTCCCAAGCCACCAGGTCCATTACGTGGGGGTATCTGGGCGATGTTCTGGCCGGTCCTAGGTGCCTGAGGGTAAGGTGGACCGTTACGCCTAGGCTGATTGAGGGCCGGTGCCTGAGGGGCGCCAGCAGTACGCGCCTGCGGTTTGGATTCTCCAGATATGGTCGTCGCGGGACGGTCTGTGCCTGTGGTTATACTAGTTTTACGTTCGACAACAGCCTGCAGGGATTTCTGTTTGATCTCTTGTTGCTTACTTGGGTCTTTCGCCAAGATGGGGATGAGGTCATCTGGAATAGGTGCGGAGTAGCTGAAGTTCTTGGCGAACTTCTTGAGGTCATTCAACTTGACGTTCTTGTCGTGCCGCGCGACATGACGCTGCCTGTCCTGTACCTTCATCCTCTCGCTGGCCGAGAACTCCTTGAATCGGTCTAACAATTCGTTCTCGACATTCATGTTCTTCGGCTTGACAGGCTTGGCATCCGCATTATCAGCAGTGGCTGATGGCTTGGCTCCTTCCGGTGCGGTGGTCGTCGCAGGAGTAGCCGAGTTCGTCGCGGCGGCGGTAGATTCAGTCGAAAGCAGGGGCACTGATTTCCTCTCTTCTGCCTTGGCCAAGTCAGATGACTGCTGCTCAGGCGCGGGAGACTGTGCTGCCTTTGCAGCGGTAGAGCCAGGGCGGGCGATCTGAGAGGATATGATGGCGGGGTCAACAGGTGCACCGGTGACAGTGGGCTGGCTTGTAGGAGCTCTTCTGGCAGGAGGTGTGTATTTGTTCGGTTGACCCGAAGACAGCGGTGAGTGGTTGGCGCGGCGCACTCCGCTGTATCTGTGTCATCGTTAGTGATGAAAGTTGCTCGTTGCGCATGGCATACTCACTTCTCTTCCTCATCCATACCACTGTCATCCACAGAGTTCTGGCCGCGCTCCTCCGCGATGTGGCTGTTGGACGAAACGCCTGACTCGATTTCTCGGGCTATCCTCTCGGCCTGCGCCGCTCTCTGCTTGTAGAGTGGGTTGTTGCGATCGATCTTGGTGGTGTAAATCTCCTCGTCGTATGTGCTTTGCGCACCATACAGACGCTCGTTCGTTTCGAACTGGTCCCAACCGCCGCCAGAACCCTCAAGAGATAGATCCACGTCGGTATCGTTGCTTGGCAACCAGGGCTGAAGCTCGCGCTCGCGAACTTCGAGGTTTCCGGAGATGTCGGCATCGGTCCTGAAAGCGGAAGCGGCTCCTACTGCAGCGTCAGTGATGAATCGATTCTCTGTCGCAAGCTTGACGTACCGTTCCGGGGCTTGGCCTGAGCCTTGTCCGTCACGACATTGTCGACGCTCAAGTCGACGACGTCTTTTACCTCAAAGGTCAAGACGTGGTCCTCCCCAACACCGCAGTACTCATCAAGGTTGTCGCTCGCTCCATTGGCCTGTGCAGACTGGACCCGTTTCGCCATCTTGATAGTGTATCTGTGTTCTTGCTGTTCGAGCGAGGCACCGTGGAAGACACCGCTAAATTGCTCGCCATTCTTTAGTGTAATGTTGGTAACCAATCCCTGCAGAGTGTCAGCAGATTCACTTGATAATGCGAGGACAGCGCCAATTAATTGCAGCGCATCACGCAAGTAAGCAACGAAATGGCATGTCCCGATCGCATCACGATGTTGCTTACCGTAAAGCTGCCCAGCAGAAACAGCATGCGGTCATGAGCATGTCTGTTGTTGTCCGAGGGAGCGGCATCCTTGGGAGTGGAGGCCATGCCCTTTGCACCAGCGGGCGCCTTGTTCGCGCCTGCAGCGCCGTTCGGTATGGTGGGGTTCGAGGGCCGTTGGGTGATGGGGTTAGTGCCTGAGGTCCAGGCCTTTTGCGCGGGAGGCTTCCTGCAGAGACAAGGTTGTTAGCAGAGCTCAGGCGTACATAGGTGGCTGGAAGGGGGAGATGGTGAGATGTGCGCGGATGGGGCAGCAAGTGAGCCGCAACATGCAGGTGAGCTGGGTAGCGAGGAGAGACGCGAGTGAGACATGGCATTGGGAAACTTCCCGCGGCGTGGATGGAACACGGGTGCGAGCCGACACGGTGGCCGCAAGTCGCAGAAAGAAGGAAAGAATGCGGATGCATAGCAATGCGTGAGGAGCGGAAACTGCGGCGGGCATTAAACGTACCTCTGGGCCCCGTCGATGGGGCTGCTCGTCTGCTTGCGCGTGCCTTCGACGGCCTTTCCGCCAGCAGTCTTCAGCTGGGCCTTGTTACCGGCAGAGACGGCAGAGGCGGCGGCATTGCCGTTTGTGACGTTCGGGGACGCCATGAGTGATCTTGGTCGAGATCAATCGCGTGGGCGGAGGAGAAGGGAGGTGTTGGACCGCCAAGGGTCAGAGGGTCCCTGGTCGCGCCGCAGAGCAGCGCAGTCGGCAGCGGAGGGGCAGGCTGGAGAGACGGCTCAGGGCTTGGAGGAGAGGCCAGGCCGGTAGTGGGAGGGGGAGAGGAGTGAGGATGGGGGAGTGGATAGTGGTGGGTGTAGTGGGTGGGTGGTGTAGCAACTGGGTTGGTGGTAGTGGTGGTGTAAGTTAGGTTGTGGTGGTGAGGTGGTGGGATCTGGTGGTTAGACGGGTTTCAATGGGGCGCTAGGGCCGATCCTGGAGCTTTGGCAAAGCAGCAGCGCGCGAGGGCGAGCGAGGGGTGCGAGGGTGCGAGGGTGCGAGGTTGAGGGTGCGACGAGTGCGAGCTACCACCAAACCAACCACACCAAACCAACCACGACGAGTCACTGACAGATGCACTGCCACTACTACTACTAGATGGCGAGCACGTTGGACAACTGCCGTGGTGCGCTAGAAAGTACCAATCACTGCGACCGAGTTGGAATGCCAGTGCCAGTGCCGACCGTGTTCTGAAAGGTCAACTCCATCGATATCCGTACAGTACATGTCACCACCAACAAGTCAAGTGCATCGAGGGCAGCGGGTGCAGCTGATTACCGCGGTCTCTGCGTCTAACTTATCATTTACTGCGACCGAATTGGAATGCCAGTGCCAGTGCCGACCGGGTTCTGAAAGGTCAACTCCATCGATATCCGTACAGTACATGTCACCACCAACAAGTCCAGTGCTTCGAGGGCAGCGGGTGCAGCAGATTACGGCGGTCTCTGCGTCGAACTTACCACTTACTGCGACCAAATCGGAATGCCAGTGCCAGTGCCAGTGCCAGACCTTGATCGTGTTCTGAAAGGTCAACTTCATCGATATCCGCACATGTCACCACCACCAAGTCAAGTGCATCGAGGGCAGCGGGTGCAGCTGATTACGGCGCTTTCTGCGTCTCTGCGCCTATGCCTAAGCCAACGCCTTGCGCCTTCGTGCGTTGCAGCCGATTGTGCGACAGCCCGGCCGGTGAGAAGCGGCAGCCCTCTCAGAACCCTCTTGAAAGCCGCATCGCATCACCCAAAGACCACTCACTCGACAGCTACAGACTATCCGCACAGGATCCCATGCGAGTAATCCTCCGTCTCCGAATCTCACGCTGCAGCCCTTCCTCTGCTGCTGCCGCTGCTGCTGCTGCTCCATATCTGCTGCTTTGCTGCATCACAACCCGCATCGCACCCGCACCCTCCGAGTCCGCCACCACCCACCACAACAACACCACGGCGACACTCAAAGCCGTTGACAGCTGCTCGCTCTTTGACTCTCGGCTTCCCCGTCTTTGAGCTTTGAGCTCCCGCCGCCCAGCCACAAGCGAGGCCGAGACAAGCCCCCAGGGCTCGTGAGTTGCCCGCCTTGAGCTCCAACTGCTGCCAGACACACCAGACACACCAGACTCCCGCCCGTTCAACCAACGCCAGCCCTGCAACCTGCAACTGTCGCTGCCCTCGCTGCTCGCACTCTCGGCCTCCCTCTGCCTCTTCTGCCTCTTCTGCCTCCTCTCCCTCCTCTGCCTCCTCTGCATTTCCATCTTCCGCATGTCTAGTGTCATCTGCCATTCCTTGTAGCTACTACGCCTGTGGCTGGAGCACTGACTTGGCGCCATTCGCCTCAAGCCATAGAATCCCTGAAGCCGGCACCTCACCTTCACCACCAGAGAACCTCCGACCCAACCACCGACCCCGAGGACATGCAGAGCCCCCCCGCTCACTCGTCGCCCATCAGACGGCCTCCTCACACCGACTCCGACCAGACCCTCTACTCGCACGACTCTTCCGTCTCCAGCATGACCCTCATCAACGATGACGCCGGCCCCCGGGCCTCTTCGGCCTCCAATCGCTCCACCCAGTCGTCCTCGTCGCGCCGCAACGTCAACGTGAGTTTTCGGCCCCGGCCCCCGATGCCGTACTGGCTGCGCGAACACCTTAATATATATTCCACCTGGCTAACCCAAGTCCAGCCGCAGCAACAGCTGTCTCAGATTGAGAAGAGCGTCACTCACTTGCTTGTAGCCACGAAGCAGCTGCTCGAGACGCTGACATTGTGGTCGCGAGGTACAGCAACCGAGGGCGAGGTATCCGACGTCTATGTCCGCCTTGGCTACGAGTTCAACATCGCCTCCCGAGCCTTCAACGCCATCGGTGTCGACACGCAGGACCTTGGGAACGTCCCGGATTTGTTGAGGTCAATTTTGGAGGAAACGCTGAGTCAGGAAGCATCGCAAGCCAGCCTCGATCGCTTCCTGCCGCGCATACGGGACATAATCATCAATCTGCTGCATGGTTTGAAGAAGAAGCAGCAGCGACTGCGCCAGCGGAGTGGATCGTCTGGTTCAAACGGCGGAAAGCATGCATCGCAAGGATCACAAGGCGAGGAAGAAGCTCCGTCTCGCCATTCCAGCAGCAGACAGTCAAACCAACGGCACGGCAGCAATGATATCGCCCGCGACCAACCAGACCTGCCACCTCGCACTACGTCGGTTGGCAGATCGTCCCCCAGCAAATATGACAGCGTGCAGTCGAATCCACGTATCACGCGAACGACCGGATCTCATACAAGTAGAGATAATTCTGACTCCTCCCTCTCCAGTAATGCCATGCAGAATATACCCGTCATCGCACCTTATCCGCACGAAGACGCCATGCCATCGCAGCCTGAGAACCCACCACCAGCATATGCCGCACAGTTTCCACCACCTCCTCCGCCACCGCCGAAACAAGATGCTTTGGAGAAGTTGCAAAGGGAGGGAGCCTTGGAGAGGAGAGCATCTCGCAGGTTCTCGGCGTATCAGATACAGAAGCACCTCAATCTGAGCGGTTCCAACAATGGAATTTCCATGATTCCGCCAAGTCAGAATTCACCAATACCGAACCGAGGCAGAGATGCGCGCGAGTCTATGAATGCTGTCAGGATTCGCGGCTCATTGCTGCATAGTCGGGATCGCTCCGGGCAACACATAGGTGCAGAGACTTCTCCCGTGCGATCGAGCACCAACCTGGCGAATCGCAGGATATCGGAAGAAAGTCCACAGGAGAGGGATTCCTATGCTGGCGAGAAGCCTCTGCCTCAACCCCAAGATGAAGAAAGCCCCATTGCCAAGACCCCGGACGAGATGCTTGCTAAACCGACGCCAGTGGAACTGGAGGGAGAGATACCGGCCGTCAGTGTAACAGTGTCTGCTCCTATGGATGAGGCGAAAACGACAGAAGAGTTTGGAAAAGACCAGAGAAGCTCACTGCGCCGCTCGAATGTGGTCACGCCGATACGACACGCTGCTCGGGAATCGACGTCTTCGCCCCCGCAGCCAAGGGAGTTTGTGCCAGATCAATCGCCGCAACCCGGCCAGGAGCTCACACTGTTCCTTCAGTACAAAAGTAAAATCAAGAAGTTCACCATGGCGGATGGCTTCAACAACCTCTCCATGGCTCGTCTGCAGCTCGCCTTTATTGAAAAGTTTGCGTGGAATACTCATAGCAACGGAGCCGATCTTCCTGAAATCTACATCCAGGACCCTATTTCCGGCGTACGGCACGAGCTTGAGGACATCAACGACATCAAAGATCGTTCCGTGCTCGTATTGAATGTCGAAGCACTTGACGAAGTGAAAAGGCATTTCGACGACGGTCTGGGCGGCTTGCGTACCATGATTGAAGGCATCAAGACATCTTTGGTGGATCAGCAGTCAGCCCTTCAGCGCGTCTCGGACCGCCAACAAGATGCAGCCAAGGAAATCGCCAGCATCGCCGCCGCGCCTCCCATCTCGTCTGCTCGTGTTTCGATGCTTCCATCATCTGCGCCCGCATTCAACGCGGCTGCCCTACCCGCCGGCCTGAACGACCCCACTTCCCAACTCACCGAAGTCCAGTCTCTTCGCCGCGACCTTGCCGTCGTGCGCCAGACATACACCTCCTTTGTCTCCGACATCGAAGCCAGCATGTCCGGCATCCGCACAAAAGCAGCGTCGGTCAAGTCCACCGCCGTCAAGGCGTCGGTTCCCACACTCACCGGCGACACCGGCCGCTCGTACGTCAACTCGGGCAAGTCGACCCTATCCGACGACTCCGAAAAGCTTGTCTCCCGCGTCGACGATCTTCAAGACCTCGTCGAGGACCTCCGCAAAGACGTCGTCTCCCGAGGCGTGCGCCCCCTTCCCCGCCAACTCGAAACCGTTGCCAAAGACATCCAAGTCGCCACCTCGGAAGTAAAACGGCTCCAAGACTTCCTCAAAAAGGAAAAACCAGTCTGGACGAAGATCTGGGAGCAAGAATTGCAAATGGTCATGGAAGACCGCGACATGCTCACCATGCAAGAAGAGCTCGCGCTCGACCTCCAGGACGACCTCGAGAAATTGGCAGAAACTTTCGGCCTCGTGGAACAGGCTACGAAACAACAAAACCTCTCCTCGTCAAACTCGACCAACCGCGCCGCCGTCGGCAGAAACATGCTCCGCGCCGTCGTCGACTCGGACAAACCCGTCGACCCCATGGAAGCCAAAGACGGCGTCCTAGGCGAAGTCCGGGCTCTCCAACCCAACCACGAATCCAGACTCGAGGCTATCGAGCGCGCGGAGAAGAACCGTCGTCGCGAACTGGAAAGTAGAAGGGGCGGCGAGTTTCAGAAGGAGTTGGGGAAGTTTGTCGAGGAGGGCAGGCTGAAGAAAAGTGGTGGCGTGGAGGAGGTGGAGCGTATGAGGTTGGTGAGGGAGGAGAGGGCTAGGAAGGAGTTTCTGGAATTTATGCAGCAGAGGGAGAGGGAGAAACAGGAGAGGATGAGGGCGAAGTTGGAGGCGCAACAGGCCGAGGCCGAGGCCGAGGAGGAAGAGGATGAGGACGAGGAGGGGGAAGAAGAGGACGAGGATGAAGAAGAGGGTGAAGAAGGCGAAGAGGATGAGGAGGCGGAAGGGGCGGACGAGGCGCAAGAGGCAGAGGAACCAGGCGATGAACAGGGCGCTGAGGAAAAGGAGCACGCGGCTGAGGGCGGCGACCAGAATGCCACCGGCGCGGGTGGTGAGCATTCTGTGCCTGCTGCTGCTGCTGCAGCCTGAACTTAGTCGCTCTTTGCTTCGTTTGCTGCCTCTGCTAATCTCGCTTTCGCGCAGCGTCGGCGAGGTCGAGTCCTCAGGATAAAGCTCAGTCAAAGACGAAGCCCAAGGCCGAGTCGAACCCATCGGCGCGGTATCAGCAGCAGCATCCCGTCGGAGCTCCTCCTGCACCTCTTTTCCGCCTGCCCTCGAACGCAGCTCGGAGTACTGGCTTCGGCGCCCGCGAGGCTGGACCCTCCACCCGCCATCACGACATCAACGTCGCCCATCTCGTCGACCCATTCGTCTCATCCTATTCCTCATCCTCACCCTCACCCCACCCCCACCCCCACCACACTCTCCCCACCACACCCCCACCTCCGACTGCGAGGAGGAGGGAAAGCCGCGAGCTGTGGCGCGATTGCGACCAGAGGCGTGAATACGCCCAGCAACCTCAGCTATTCCCACACAGCCCGACGCCCCGACCACAAACACCGACGCCCACGCCGACGAGGGGTTTAGTGAGTAGGCGGAGTGGGTTTTGGGCTGGGTTTGGGGTGGTGAGTCCGTTTGGGGGGTGGTGAGGATGGTGTGTGTGGTTGGGGTGTGTGCGGTGGAGTTGGGGAGGCTGGCTGGCGATGGGGGTGCAGACAAGATAAACGAGCACCTAGTATATACCTATCTTAAGCGAGGAGGACGGAAAGCCGCGAGCTGTGGCGCGATTGCGACCAGAGGCGGGAATACGCCCAGCAACCTCAGCTATTCCCACACAGCCCGACGTCCCGACCACAAACGCCGACGCCCACGCCGACAAGGGGTTTAGTGAGTAGGCGGAGTGGGTTTTGGGCTGGGTTTGGGGTTGTGAGTCTGTTTGGGGGGTGGTGAGGATGGTGTGTGTGGTTGGGGAGTATGCGGTGGAGTTTGGGAGGCTGGCTGGCGATGGGGGTGCAGACAAGATGTCAGAGCCGTGGGTACGTATTATGGTGCCGTCACGCGCGGCCAAGAGGATTGTTCGGCTGTGCTTATAGCACAGCGGCTGCGGGTGTCGCGGTGTTTGCTTTCCGTCCGCTTTCCACCCCTGCGACGTAGCAGAGGAGGAAGCGTACTCAGTGACTTATCTTGTTTTGTTACTTTGATGGCGTTGGGGTTGTCTGTGGGAGTGCGCGTGGTTAGATATCGGGATACCCTTGTTGTGTTAATACGGTTCTTTGATGGTGCGTTTTTTGTTTTGCTGGGGGTTGTGCGCTGTGTTGTTGCTGTGGTGTGGATTTGTGGGTTTGGCGGATTGGAGGTTTTGGTTTTGGGTGTGTAAGTTAGGAGCGTAGTATACGTTACTAAGGATGAGGTTTTTTTTTTTGCTGGGGGTTTAGGTGCGCAGTATGCGGTGTGGAGATCTGGAGGTGGGTGGTTTGATCTAGCATGCTTGGTGTGTCTTGGTTGGGCTTTTGGTGGCGGGGGTTTGGCGGTGGTGGTAGTAGTGGTCGTCGTCGTGGTCGTCGTCGTGGTCGTGATAGTTGCAGTGCCGATGATAACTTTAAACAGCTATGGGTTTAGATGTTAGCCCCATAAGTTAGGCTCTACACGCTACACGGTGCTTAAACCCGTCTTCTATTTAACATGAACACGCTCTATACATTCCACTAAACCCACTTATTACATGTCTACAACTTCGTTTAAATATCCGCCAATCTTCTAAGCTTGCAGTGACCCTCGCTGGTTTTACTGGATGGGTTTCCGGTGGTGGGTGGGTAGCTTGACTGGGTGTACATACTCCAATCCGCCAAGTTAGCTTTGTTTTTCTTTGGTATCCGTCTTGGAGTGCTGATGCTCGAAGTAAGTGTTTGAATATAGAGATCTCGAGCTGTTGTACCGGGGCTACACGTCTCGAGAAGAGGAAGCTGTTGCTTAGATTTGTCGATGTAGCCTATTCACTGCCCACATGCGACCGATGACAATGTCAATCTTAGACGGACTCGAATTCATGGCTGTTTCGCTACTTGATGGTAGCAACATGTCCCGTCTAGTTGGCATTTGTATGCAAATCCAAATCGCTCGAGCGTGGCACATCCGTTTTAACCATTCAAGCTTCATAGTCAAGCTTATCTTTAGCGCTCGGCTTGTGTGATGATCTCGGTAACATGGACGGATTCGATGTTCGAGCCGAGCCGAGATGAGATTGACAGTCAATCTCGCCTAAATCCGAACCACTTTCACCTGCATCTCGTACCTGTCCACTTGTATTGACACTCTTCCATCACTCTCATCACTTCCATCGCAAACCCTGCCTCTTGATTTTTCACCTCGAGCCACATCGAACATGGCAACAAAACCCGTGCGGTGAAAAGGCTGGGTGTCTCATCTGCACCCACTTCACAGATCCTCAAGCCTCCCCACACTATTCCTTCGCGCCCAATATCTATTCTTGGTATCCGTACTGTACAGCGCCATCACACCTCGTAATGGCGGGTGTCAGCATACACTTGACCGCTTGCGGCCCGAACAGTATCCTTCGGCTCATCCTTCAGCGCCATTCGGCTCATCCATCGCGCTTGCGGCTCTTCTAGACGGGTCGCTCAGACGTTTGGTTGGTGCTCAACTTCGGCGAAGGCCGAGATGGGGGCGAGTAGGATGCGCCAAGACGAGTGCCTGGACGCCACAGAGAGGCTTTTTTGATGGCTTGGAGATGGTGAAAGCGCGGTCAGAGATGGCTTCTTGGGATAAGGGGGGAATATAAGAGCAGAGGTGCTGCGGGGAGGTATGGTTATTTTCATCCATTTTCATCGGCTTTCATTCACGATACCCTGGAGAAGAGAAGAGAAAGGCATCCCGCACGACAAAACCTACATCAGCATCGTTCCAACATCTTGACCAAAACAATCCAATCCTCCTCCACAATGCCCTCCTACCAAACCACCCTCCTCGGCCTCGCAGCCCTCAGCTCTACCGCCCTGGCCGCCTCCTCCACCTCCGCCCCCACAACCGCCACCTTCGTCTACCCCAACTACCCCGGCGGCATCGACTCCATCCAAGCCTCCGTCGTGGGCGTCGACTCCAAACACCACACCACCCTGTACCTCAACTGCCCCGGCTCCTCCTCCCCCGACGACTCCGACGCCCTCTCCTCATCCGGCGACATAATCGGCGACTCGGACTGCCCCTTCGCCGGCGGCCTCACCATCGTCGAAAACAGCGACTACCTCTACATCGCCACAGTCGACACATCCGCCGACCTAAGCGTGACGGGCGAATGCGACATCGGCACCGCCGCCGCCATCTGCACCGTCAACCAAGGCGGCGACGCCCTCAAGAGCATCGCGTGCATCTCGCAGGGAGTGGACATCGTGGCCGACACCTCTGCCCTGGCCTCCTGCGTCGCCTCCATGACTACCGACTTTCCCGCTACCACCACCACCATTTCGGACTTTGGTACCGTCACTGTGACGGTTACGGCTGGGGCGGACAAGTTGGCGGCGTCGACGGGGAAGGCGGCGAGTAGTGCGACTGCGGCTAAGGCGACCGCGACTGCGGCTACGTCTGGGACTGCGACGGGGACGGCGGCGAGTGCGAGTGCCTCGGCGACTGGGGGTGCGGCGGAGTTGAGGGCGGGGTGGGGGGTTGGTGCGGCTGTGGTTGGTGGTGTGGTGGCGATGGTGATGGTGTAGGGGATTGAGTAGCGTGTTGTATACCCGATGTGTGGATTTGATGTGTTGATAGTATCCCTCGAAGCTAGTTAGTACGAACGAATGAATATGTTAATCGCAACACTGGGTCTAGGTCTCAGAGCCGGATTTTATTCTTGGTGTCGAAGAGAGGTTTTGGAGACAGAAGAAGCGGTTGGAAACACCTTGAAAAAGTATTACCGATGTCCAGAGGGGAAATGTCGCAACTAAACCAGGGAAAAGGTCAGAGTCGCGGCAACAACCAGATCCCAGCAACGAACTCGTCCAATGTCGTAATTTCGAAGTTCTAGGTACTATAGTAAGGACTAACATCTATCCCTGTCGGATTGCGGATCAAAGGCTGTCACGCTCGAAGAAGGCACATGTAACTTCCACTTTAGCCCAACGTTATAAGCGAGTCAAGTCGGAGAAGTTCGTAGGTACGTAAGTGCAGCCGCTCTTGGTCTTCTCTGACTCTTCGAAATAGTTGTGCCATGATGGTAGGGAGTACAGCATCCATTGTTACTAAGCATCCGGATGATGTCGTGGAAAGCAAGAATTCTGGATACAGGGGCTTGATCCATTATGCATCGTAGGTTGCTGAATAGATCTTGATTCCTGAGGATGATATCTCGCGATGGTTTTCTATGATGCGTTGTTGTTCCCGATAGCTTCGGCGATGATGGGATTGGAAATCATTCGTCATGTCTCCATTGCCGCAGATGGGATTATTGTTACTGATTGCGCGGTACGCAAGAATCTTCTTTCGCCTTGTTGGAACTATTAGTCGCATCTTGCGGGTAACCCTGGATATCGATAGTCGCAGACATGGAGGTTCAAGTAAATAGGAAGGACCTTATCCTCCTGATCTTGCTCGCAGCCCGAAATGAATTCCGAGTCGCCTGATACTACAGAGAAAATCGCACAATCAAGGGCGACGGATGTAAGAACATAGCGGGGGTAGATGAACTACAGTATGAAAAGAAATCAAAAATCCTCCGGAACGGAACTCCTAACCCATGGACAGGTGCTTTGTGAAGTAACAGTGAATGTCAATACGTAGGGAGCTAAGGATGTTAGTGAAATTCGGGAAGAATGCTCATCATCGGTGGGTTCTTCCGATATCGGTACTTCTCAGTGATCGATCCCGTTGTCAATCTTGATGAAAATGGGAGGTCTGAGGTTGAAGAGAGATGGTGAGAAGAAGCGCGAGTCGTGAGTGAAAACGCCACCATTTTCGGCAACTCTTAGCGCCCAGATGACCGACAGCTCCCCCGCAGATCGACTCCATATCTCGAGCCGCATTTACCGCCCATCTCGGATTCATACTTCCTCATGGCCGATCTAATATCTACCTGTGCCGTCTGTCGCAGTTTCACATGGCTCTGCATCAATTCGAGCAGAATTCAACATGGCCCAGAAGAAGCTCATCTCCGTCAAGGACGTTCAGGCGCATGCCTCGGCTGAGGACTGCTGGATTGTCGTCGACGGTAATGCTTGGGATCTGACCGAGTTTGCGCCTAAGCATCCGGGTGGTGCTGAGAGTAAGGACAGCCTTTGATCGTTGAAGATGAGGTCGCTGATATGGATCACAGTCATCACGAAGCATGCTGGGCGAAATGCGAGCACCACATATAAGTGGGTTACTCGGACTGGTATCATTGCGATCCATTAATGCTGAAATAGCTCCATCCATGCCCCATCACTCCTGAAGGATAATCTCAAACCAGAGAAATATATCGGCCCTCTAGATACATCCACGATCACTGAGGATTGGGTCAAGCCTCCGCCAGAGACGACACCCCAACTCAAACTGAACGAAAAGCCACCACTCCACACCCTGATCAACTCATACGACTTCGAGGAAGTAGCATCGCGTACTTTGTCGAAGAAGACCTGGGCATTCTATTCCTCGGCCGCAACGGATCTGATCACGCGCGACGCGAACAGGACCAGTTTCGACCGGATATGGTTTCGACCCAGAATCCTTCGCAACGTACGGGACGTAGATACAAGCACAAAGATCATGGGTTGCGATGTCAGCATGCCACTGTTTGTCAGTCCAGCCGCCATGGCCAAGCTCGTACACCCAGATGGCGAAAAGGCAATTGCAGCTGGATGCGGTGCGAAAGGCATCGCGCAATGTGTATGTTCCCCATCCAGGAAACAAATCCTCTCGGATACTCCTACTCAACATCTCCCCCCAGATCTCCACAAACGCTTCCTTCCCCGCCTCCGACATCATCCCCTCGGCCCCACCCAACCACACCTTCTTCTTCCAGCTCTACGTCAACAAAGACCGCCGCGCCTCAGAAACCCTCCTCCGCTCCCTCCGCTCCCTCTCCCTCCGCGCCATCTTCGTCACCGTCGACGCCCCCGTCCCCGGAAAACGCGAAGCCGACGAGCGCGTCCGATCAGACGAGTCGCTGTCGACGCCCATGAGCGGCGCGAAAGCTGGCAACGATAAAAAGGGCGGCGGGCTCGGTCGCGTCATGGGTAGCTACATCGACGCGAGCCTCTGTTGGGAGGATCTCGGATGGCTGAAGAGCCAGACGGATCTGCCGATTGTGCTGAAGGGTGTACAGGGTGCTGCGGATGCGAGGATGGCGGTTGAGCACGGGGTCAAGGGGATTGTGGTGAGTAATCATGGCGGGAGGAGCTTGGATACGAGTCCGGCTGCGGTCCTAGTGTTGTTGGAGTTGCAGAAATGCTGTCCCGAGGTTTTTGATTCGCTCGAGGTTTACGTGGATGGAGGGGTTAGACGCGGGACGGATATTCTGAAGTGTCTTTGTTTGGGGGCTACGGCGGTGGGGATTGGCAGACACTTTTTGTATGCGCTGAATTATGGCCAGGAGGGTGTGGAGCATTTTATCGATGGTAGGATCGATTCCTTCCTGTTGTTTGGTTCGGATGCCGGATTGCTAACATTCTACTCGCGCAGTTCTACGGGATGAATTGGAGACTTCGATGAAAATGATCGGTGTCACGGATCTTTCGCAGGTCCATCCGGGTTTGGTCAATACGCTTGATGTGGACCATCTGATCCCTTCAACGGCGGACCATCCGTATGCGAAGTGGAGGCCGAAACCGAGATTGTAGTGGTGTCGAGTAATCTTACCTATAGGAAGAAGTCCAAAAAAAAACTTGATGGCTGGTTCGCCCGTATCTCGTGCTTAGTGCCGCTTATAACAAGCCGCATGTCACGTTCAATTATTCCTTATCCCACAAAAATAGTCCTAGGACTTGAACTATCCTCCTTGTCTAACATGCATCCATATATTTGGGCATTTACAGGATGATTGAATGGCTCTCCATAATTACATGGCTCGTTGCCTTTACGAGTACTTTCTCCAGTATTCCATGGCTCTTCTGTCTCCCTCATGTCTACATTGACGGAAATCATCAGTACGTGACTCACTCATCGAGCTCATCAACTCCCGCAAAAGATAAAGACCATCCTCAATATTCAATTTCCAACTTTCGCTTTAGCCACCATGCAGCTCTAACCTCCCTCGACCTCTTCCATGGTGACTGGACTACATGACTAAAACAAGCCGGAACCACACCTTCACCTATCTTAAAGAGAAATCCAAATCGATTACCTATACTATATCCAGCCAGCGCTCGTCAAAACGTGCGATCAAACCCACCCTCTATTCCAGAGCTGTTGAACCAAGTCCACGCGCAGTCACCCTCGCCCATCCAGTCCTCAGCGCCTCCCCAGAACAGCGCCACCGAAACGCACGAGGATCCAGCCATCCCCCCCTCGCAAATGGCACCGTCATTTCCTCGAAGCTGCGGGACCGAGCCTCTACGGGTCACGCTCATCCAACGCGATCGGCCCGCATGACTAGTCTTCAATATAAAACACTCCGGCAGCGACCTCCCCGGAGAGGGATTCAGAGGCTCGGAATCACTCCGACGATTTGCGCCGGCGGAGACATCGTCTTCATCGTATTCAGCGGGCAAGCGGTCGTGATGGACTTTGACGAGACCGCGTTGTGGCCTTGACTGCTGTAGGGTGGATGGGCATGACGCTATCGCTGTTTTCTACCGACTGCATTTGATGATGCACTCAACGATGCCTGAGGGCTGATATCAAACATCACTCGATATCAACATCCGCTGCAAGAACACCCCCCGCATCGCCAAAATCTAGACCCAGTCAAGTCAAAGTCTTGGCGCGGAAACGGTACTACAAAGCTTGTAACTGCGGATAGGCGACGGTTTTATTCCTCGCCCTGCCAGTTCAATGGAGATCATGGCGGAGATGCGGCGCAAAAGACTCTGTGGACACGGCTGGTGCGATACACGTACCGGCTACATCTTCCAAAGATCCTGGAGCAAGAAGTGCGGCCGCTCTGTCCCTGCTGGTACGGCGCAGGCAAGGTCGAGATGTCGAAGGCTGTTTTGCAGTCAAGAATGTGCTCGAGTCGCGTTGAGTTGATCTAGTCGTGTGATATCGCGGATAACACGACAAGCATGTCTTCGAGTAACAGTATAAAAAGGCCGAAAGTATTTCGTATTCTGCTCTGCTGCAGGATGCGCCGCCGTCAAGTCTACGGAAAATATAGTGGAACAGCATTCAGGACAAGCGACGCAACAGAGAAATATGCTCTTGCATAGCTAGTATCGCTATCTCCAATCGCTCGCCATTTGCGCACGTGGAATGGAGAGTGGACTGCGCTCCCCTACAGACTCATTGTTGATGATGAATATCCTGAATGATACTTGCTGCCCGTGGAGATTACCGCGTAGGAGTTAGTAGTCCGCATTATCGCACATAGGAAATGGCTGTCTTGCTTGGTCAAACGGAGTCTAGGTCATGGACCGAGTAGAGCAGGACGAGCCAGACGCATGCCTAAATCCATCCAATCAAGTAGGGAGTCGTAGAAAGTCTCCAAAATTTGAGTCCGACGCCGTCGTCGAAGAGCGCAAGTGCCTAGCCCACAGGATGCCTTTTTACATCTTCCAGGTAGCGTCCCGCGATGGCACGGGATCCCAAGGTCACGTTGCGTGGAGGTAACTTAGACATCTGTGGACGCGCGACTTGACTGTGCGATCCCAAGTCCGCAAAAGCCATTCGCAGTAATCGAAGCACAGCACGCATCCACCGACTCTTCCACCACCGCGACTTCAAATCCGCAGTCGTTAGGCACGTCGCACGCGCGACCGACCTCCTCTTCAAGCCCTGGACAGCAAGCAGCATACCGCAGCGCCCATCCCCACCGCCAACGCCTCCCCAAAATGCCCTCCAACTCAACCGCTCCCCCCAAACAAAGGTATGTCAGCCCAAAGCGAACCCGCCTCTCCAATCATCAGAAGGGCGGAATTATAAAGGGCTGCGCTGTAGCATTTCTCTCGGTCACTCGGGAATGTGGAAGAGTCAATTGTTTGGTTCCGCCGCGTTTCCGTAGAAAGCCGCGAGCGGAAGCTGACGACCCAAGGGTATGTGGAGACCGATATTGGTATCATGGAGAAGAAAAAGAGGACGCGGAGGCGAGGCGCGAAGGGTTTTATGGCGGTGATGGCGCGGAGGCTAGGGGGTTGGGTTTTTCCGAGGGGGCGTGCGCGGTGGGGAGAAGGGCGGTGGTGCGGAATGGTTTTTGACGGGCTGGATGGGGAGGGGAGGGTGATAAGGGAGGGGCCTGATTTGTTTATCTTGCTGGAATATCTCAAACACTGCTGTGTGAAGCGTAGTAAAGACTGCCTAGGTGCCGAGCTGTTGGGACTCAGCAGTGCAGGTGTGTTGGACAGTCAAGGCGATGATAATGGTGGCTGGTATTCACATTCCACATCAAAAATTATCATGAACATCACCTTATACAATTACTTATAGCATCTCGAGTATTTACAAAAAACAAGCTACATGCTAGCATTGTTTGAAATAGCAGCAGCGAGGAAACGACCGCCTAATTCGGAACCTCATCAATGCTCATCGCATTAATCTCCTTCCGCCCATTCATCTTCCTCCTCAAACCACTGCTGGCAGGGTATACTGCAACAAATCGTCAGCACATGCACACAAACCACTAGAAGTCTCCAGGTCAAAACTACTCACCAACCTTCCTCAACCGATTCGGCCCGCCCATCGGCATCAACCCCTTCAACCCATGCCACGGATCCACCCTCAAATGATCCTCCCAAAACATCTTGCGCTCGAAATCAAAGCTCTCCTGCTTGGGCAGCACCAGCCTGGCCACCGTCTGCCAAGGATACTTTTCCGGGTCCCAAACCTTGCCCGCATACTCGACCGGCTGGTCCTCGAGATTCTCGCACAGCTGCACCTGGAAGAGATACTCGGCGTCGTGGTCGCGGTGGAAGTTTTGCAGCCAGCGGTGCAGGATGTCGGCGCCGTCGACCGGCTTGACCGTTTCGTCGTAGAGCTTGCGCTGGGTTTCCGACGAGGGCACGAGGCAGAACTTCATCACGTAGTCGCCGAACCGGTACGCCGTTTGGCTGTATTGCCGCGTCGACTCCAGATGGGTGTTGCGGACCGTGTCGCGGAATTTCTGGAGATCGGTGTCTTTGCGCGCTTCGAGGTGCTTGTAGAGTTCGGGTTGGTTGTTGCCGAATTTGATGCGCAGGTCTATGATCTCTTTGGTGGTTTTGGCGTCGGCCAGGTCCAGAGCCGGTGTGCTGTTGAATTCGATGTCTTGGGTGGGGAAGTCGGCGCCGGCGGGGAGGAAGTCGCCGTGCACGTTGAACACTTTCATGGCGAAGCCGCGCGGTTGGGGGATGCGGTCCTGGAGTTGTTAGTGTTGATGATGGCGGAGGGGGTTGGGAGGCATACATCGAGGCCAGGATCGCCAGGCTCGGAGCTGTAGCGGCAGACGACGGGGTATTCGCCGCCCTTGGAGAAAAGCTCCGTCTGTTTGAGGTGCTTGGGCAGGTCGTCGTCGACGATGAACTTGCCCTTGACGACGCCCTGGGTCCTGGCATGCGTGCCGCTGAAGCAATGGCGAGTGTTGTTCCAGTGGGCGCGTTGAATCTCGTTGATCATGTCGGCGACGGCCTGTATATCTTCCTGTTCACCCTCGGGGATGACCTCGACGTCCTTGTCATCCCAGCGGATGTACTTCCTGTTAGCCAGGTCCTGGGGATCGGCGGACTTGTTGTGGATTTCCATCTTTCAAATAGTGATAGCTTCTCTGATTGGTCTAGCGTATGTACGTATTCTTGTACCTCTACAGACAGAGAAAACGACGGTATCCCAGGAACAAGCCATCTTGTGCGACGGTGAGTTTATTTATACATGGCCCTGATGCCCTACCGTCCCAAGCTCTTCACTCGCTTTAGATCAGCGGAAGCTAAAGGTTAGATATGCGGGGTGCATGGTCTGGATTGCCCCCAAGGACCCGTTCGCGGCCCACGGAGACGCCAAGTGCATCGTCTTCCCCAGATCTGTCGAGCCTCAAGGCCCAAGGCCGAATCTACCCCGCGGCATGGCTGAGGGGTTGCCCAGCGGTTGAGGGGTTGCCCAGTGGTTGACGGAGAGCGGTTGCGCTAGCAGATCAGGCCGGGTGGAGGGAGGTAGCTGCTGTGGATTCCAAATACCGGGTCGTCACGAGCGAAGTGAGAAGTTAGTCCTGCCGTCGTCGCTGGTTGCGGTGAATGCGGTGGTTGGTCCTCTGCCGCAGGGTGTGTGAGAGGTGATGGCGGGGGATGGTGGGGGATGGTGGAGGATGCGGTGGGCGGTGGATGCGGTGGATGGTGGATGGTGGACGCTTCAACTGCACTTGGAGGTGTCAGGGCCAAGACTCATGCACCGAGGCGCGTCGGCTCGCAGGGTTGCGCTAGCGACTCGTGCTCGGCGCCTCACAGGACACGACGACCAACCGAACACGCCCAAGCCCAAAGCCATACCATACCACCCATAGCTCCTCTGCACTCTCTACAAGCCCATCACCCCACGCCAGAGCCCTCTTGTCTAGCTAGCCACCGCATCAGTCACCTGCCCTCAAGCAGAGCATGTCCGCCTCAGTGAACCCGGATCCAAAGGTGGCATCAGGTCCGTCGTCCCCAGCGTCGTTGTCTGCTCCGCACCAGCCCTTTTCTCCCACCAATAGATACTACCCGTCCTCTCCGTTCGGCGCGCTTGGTCTCGGTTACTTTGGAGGTATGTCGACTAATGGAGTAGCATCCAGCAGCTGCCTCTGCGCCTAGTAGCAGCAAGAAGAAGAAGAAATCTAAGAAGAAGGGCGCAGGCGCGAAACCGGAGACTGCGAACGATCAATCCACCAATGGCGCCGCGAATCAGGACAATGATGTTGATGAGGGGGAGGGGGAGGGGGAGGGTGATGAGGTGGAAGAGCCGGTGACAGAGGTAGGGGATACACTGCACCTTGCTGGACCTCAGCGCTGATACATGCTGCAGGCATCGCAAAAGCATCCAGAGTCTGAAAAGGAGACAGCGAGACCCGAAAAGGAGACATCAAAACCCGAAAAAGACGCTCCACCCCCCGGTCCATCACCGAAGGTAAACGGAACGCACTCCCGCGCCGCATCCTCAGCAGCGCCCGCGAAACCGAAGACACAAGAAACCGATGCTCCTTCCGATACATCAGAGCGCCTCGAAGCCTTGGCGAAAGAGCGTGATACCCTTCGAGCCGAAGTCACGGAACTGCGCAAATCTCTCGAGAACATACAGAGCAAGCATGAGGAAGAGACGGCAAAGATCAAGTCCGAGTTGGAGAACTCCCAATCAGGCAAGGAGCATGCCGAGAGTCAGTACCGTGACCTGCGGGGAAAGGTCCAATTGATCCGGAGTCAACTAGGCGAGCGCATGAAATCGGATGCCGAAGAGCTTGAAAAGACCCGAGCGCAGATTGACGACCTGGAAGAGCGGAATCGGAGCTACCGCGAGGCAAATGAGACGCTATCAGAGGATTTGAACAAACTGCGTGGGGAGATGGAGCAACAGAATTCCGAAATCCATAATCTCAGAAGTCGCGCGAATCAATCGCAGCAGAATTGGATCAATGAGCGGGATGAATTAATCCAGAGAGAGGCGTATGCGAGGGAGGAGTACGAGACGGCGAAGCAGGCCATGCAGGATTGGGAGGTGTTGGCAATAGAAGAGCGCTCGTTGAGAGAAAATCTGAGTGATAGAGTGGCTGGGTTGGAAGATCAGCTGAACAGCCAGAGGGAGGCCTTGGAGAGGGCGCAGAGCGAGCGGGATACTCAGACCTCGACGGTCGACGGCCTGCAGCGGGCTTTGAGGGATATCCAGGATGGTTTGTGTCACCCTCAAATTCTGGGAGAACGCCTATTGATACTTCGCAGCACGCAAAAAGGAACTCCGTGAACTTGTCGAAAACTCTCAATCTCAACTCGAGTCCCTGCGCAAACAACTCCAGGACGCCGAATCCGCCTCGGCCACCGCCCGGGCGACTTTGGAAACCACGCAAAAAGAACTCGAGCGCGCCCTCCCCTTCGAAAAAGAAGTCAAGGAGAAGAATCTCCTAATCGGCAAACTCCGCCACGAAGCCGTCATCCTAAACGACCATTTGACGAAAGCGCTGAGGATTCTGAAGAAGGGACGGCCCGAGGATAATGTCGATCGGCAGATTGTCACGAATCACTTTCTGCAGTTTTTGGCGCTCGAAAGGGGCGACCCGAAGAAGTTTCAGGTGCTGCAGCTCATTGCTGCGTTGTTGGGTTGGAATGATGGTATGCGGCCCCGTCCTATCCTCTCTTCCCACTCCACCACTCCAATCACTAACCCACCCGGAAAAACAGAACAGCGCGAACAAGCCGGCCTCGCCCGCCCCGGCTCCACCTCCACATCTGGCTCGCTGAAAATACCCCTTTCCCCCTTCCGCCGCACGCCTTCCACGCCCTCCCTGAACACCGATCTGCTCCTCGATACGTCGGGCAACAAAGAAAGTTTGGCGGAGCTGTGGCAGGATTTTTTGGAAAAGGAGGCGCTGGAGGGGAGTAGAGCGGGGAGTCGGAGGGGGAGTACAGCGACGACGACGACGCCGACGGTGGCGAGTCCGAATGTGAGTCGGAAGGAGAGTAGGGATGCGGGGAGGGGTGGTGGGGGAGAGGCGGGGAAGGGGTTGGGCATCATGTGAGGAGGGAGCGGAGTGTGAACGGGCATTTTTGCGGCATCAAGGCTGGAGCTGGACTGGCTATCTAGACGTTTTATGTAAGATCATGTGGTGCTGGAAGCCCTTTTCCGTCACCTGTTTCGAAGTCGGGAGGAAGCCTTGGGGTGGGGATCTGGGCGCTTGCGGACGGGTGTATCGAATGCGGGCTGATTGGGTAGCTCGGAGCACTAAGTAGTTAATGGGCGGGCGAGGTGCGGGTTCGACTACACTAGAAATTCTTGGAGGTCTGCACACTGAGCTAAGTTACTTGCAACCACACTTTTTCTGCTGCCACGGTCCTAATCGAGATACTCGTTCCGATACGCTCACATACGCCACGACGTTTCATTGTTGACTAGTAGTGTTTTCGAGCTATATAGTGGGTAGAGAGCTACTATAACGGCCATCATAACGATCATCTCCACGGAAAGCTACTCCGCATCAGTTAGATGGCATCACGAACGCGAGTCTTCATTGTCATCTCGCTTCCAGTAAATGGTTTGATGGATTATGCCAGGAGTGTCGTCGACGGTAACGTTACTTGGGTGTAGGGTTTCTTTCGAGGTAACGGAAGCTCGGAAGAGGTGTTTGTTTAACAGTGATTCAGATTATCCTTTTGGCTTCGGTTAACGGAAGGAGGACTGGGGATTTTTTTACTTACGGTTTTATGCGGGATGGGGGAGATGTCTTGGATGGGTATCTTTTTGTTGGGGTTGGTGGTGGAAGGGAGTTGGAAGAGGGGGGTGGATGATGTAGTGCATGTGATGAAGACGCGAGAAGTTACGCATAGTTAGGACTTTGCGGAAGGATTTTATGTGGGAATAACGTTAGGGTGCTGTACAGATTAATCGCGTGTGGTTTTGGATTCCGAGTTGGGTATATAAACGTTATGGGTGCTTTGCTTCCATCAAGTAATCTTGTGGTGCGTTTTGCGTAGCTCGGGGCGACGTGCTCCTTGCGATTGTCTGCAGGTTAGCTTCGCTTGTTTGATGCGCGACTTGTCTGTGCTATTTTCTACCGGACTGTATGGTGTTGAGTATAGTGGTTTCTGTGCATGTAGAAGATGAGGGATATTATTAGACTCAAGTAAGAAAAATGGAGCATATTTTTTGGCTTTTTGACCGACAAGGTGCTAATCTACTTTAGTATTTGTGCTTCCGGGTTTTGCTGTTAATTCTGACTGAGATAACGTTAGCTCGTCTTAGATCCAACGAAAAATAGAGACAATACTAACTCCTGATTTTTTATAATATATGTAGTCAAGGTATAGTCCCTCTATGGGTAGAGTGGTGTTCACTATCAACCCGCGTGTTGGAGGTCTCCACCATCATGATGGTTTGCCGTGTATGCATTACCATTGGCCGCAGTAATAAAACCTCTTCCAGATCCACAAGGAAAAAAAAGAGAAAACAGATCTTGCGTCAAGGCCCAGAAAAGACAACGGATGTGTCAACACTATAAGTGTGTACAGCGAGTAGTTGTTCGGGATACCGTTCACACACCCACCGAATATATACATGTGTACCCAATCCACCTCATGACCCATGACCACTACTAGTTCCCAGCCCCAGTCGATGGCCCTCCAAGCCTGATCACACCCCATCCCCACCTCAGCCCCTCAACAGCCCCCACATCCAAAAATAGCACACACAACCCCTCCACACCCTACTTTCTCACTCCCTCTTCCGGTCCTTCTCGCGCGAGTCCACCAGCTTCAACTCTCACGCGCCCCTCCCAAGCCAACCTCATGCACCTCAGCACACTCACAGATGAGTTGTAAGTTACTCGTAGCCATGACGCGCGGTCTGGTGTCACAAAAACGGTGCTGCAGCCGAACGCCTCGAGGCAGCCTCCTCGGCTCGCTATCCCAAAAGGCTTACCGGTAGGAGCCGTTTTGCCGTCACGTCTCGCATTCACCTCGCCATTGTGCAGGTGGAGTGTGAGATGATTGGCTCGCTCTGAAGCAGGTCTACGGATGTGGATGGTGAGGCAGCCATGAATGGTGGCAGCGGCGGCTTCTGCGCTGCACTGCGTTTGTGTGAGGACGGGAGAGGAGGGGTAGATGGTGAAGGGTGGAGAAAAGTGGGGAGCATGTGTGATCAAGAGAAGCCAAGAAGTGTCAAGCTCGGCCAAGCTCTCTCGGTATGGGAAAATCTGGGGAGATTGAGGCACAGTGTGGACTTGGCTGTTGCTTGTTATTTTCCTTGTGGCGCCTTTCTGAGTTGACGATTTTGCTTCTTCATGATTTCGCCCGGCAAAGCTATGACGATGGAATTTTGCCACGGAGATGGACGAGACGGGTTGTTGGGATTTGAGCCACACAGGCCATGGGCGATGGAGTTTCCCCCCTCAGTCAAGCAATCAGAGCAGGCTTACAGGCTACGTGCGCCTGTTACCTCGTCCGTTGAGTTGATTACAACACCCATGAGTACCCCGCAGTACCTTGACCGGTACTTACGACCGTTTATTCATAGTAGCTGCCTCGGTGTCAACTACAATGCGAACTCATGTGAGGTCTTCGAGCTCGCGCGAGACGGATATAGACTCCGGACCGCTTGCTATTTGACGTACTGGCCTTGTGGAGTGTGATGGTAGGATGAGCCCCGCAGCCAATGCAATAAAGACCCGTAACAGGGTACGCCTCGAACTGGATCCTTCACCAATGGCGGTACGGGACTCGTGCAAGTGGTCTTGATGGGGCTCTGTGGTTGCGCATCCAGTATTGAAGTCTCGGCTCGAACGGATCACGAACCCGGCTCAGAGGGCTGGTTAGATGTGTAATCTGTGCACGAGAACCGTTCAAAGCACACCAAAGACGCGTCTATGAGCGAATCAACAAGGAAAGCTGCAGCGGCCACCATGACCAGTGGAGATCCCACGACCCTGAAATAGTGAACGCCTTCCGGGAGTTCCACCAGTGCTGTATAAGCGCAGAGCGGTGATTTGACTGGAAGAGAGCGGGAAAACGGCGAACCTCCGTGGGAGGGAAATTCGGGTCTTGCGGGTATACGTCTGCCGGAGTGACCCATCGTATATAAGACCGGAGTAATCCATTGAGAAGCGCGCTTCGTTGGAGATCATCGGACACGGCCTCTCATCCCTCAGTCTTCTTCTGCGCCGGATACATCAGCAAACATGCTCGCAAACGCTGCCCTGCTATTACTCGCTGCAGCTCGAGTAGCTCATACCGCTCCAGCCGGGAACCCAGGTCTTCGCGGTTCCGAGTCACTCCTTGGATACGACGCCAGCAACGTGCTGTCCACCGAGAACACAGCCGATGTCGGTCCCGTCGACTTGACAACCACCCAGACCGAAGACGCGGACATCGGCGCTTACATAGACTTCAGCAACGACGCCAACCCGCAGCCGATCCGCGGTTCCAAAGGCGGCACTGATCCAGGTCCTCGCAGCAAGGAGATTGACAGGTTGAACAGTGACAAGCTGGCCCCGCCGGGGACCGATCATGCACAGACCATCAACGCGCAGTGGTCGTTGGGAGATAGCCATACGAAGATGGGGCTTGACAGAGCAGGGTATTCGAAGCAGGAGAATACGGTTGTGATGCCGGATGCTACCAAAATGGCGGGTGTGGATATGAGACTTGAAGCTGGCGCGTATCGTGAGCTTCATTGGCATGTGGCGGGTGAATGGTCGATCGTATTGAATGGCTCGGCCAGGATAGCGGTATGTTGTGTTGTCATCTTGGGATGCGTAATGGTGACACTTCTTCCAGGCGGTCCAGCAGGATGGTAAAACCTTTGTGGATGATGTTAGCAAAGGAGACGTGTGGTTCTTCCCGCCAGGCATTCCACACTCGATCCAAGGTAAGATTTGGAGAGTCTGAAATCGTCAGGACAATGCTTGCTGACATAAATTGGAGGTCTCGATGGTGGTGTCGAGTTTCTGCTGGTGTTTGATGACGGTGGCTTCTCCGAAGACAACACCTTCCTCGCTAGTGAAATCTTCGCGCATAACCCGGTAAACGATGCGCAGAAATGTAATAGGCAGGAATTGCTGACCGAAACGAAATAGAAAGAGGTCATCGCCAAAGACCTCGATATCGAAGTATCCGATCTGGACGACATTCCTTCCGGAGAGCTGTTCATCTTCCCTGGTACACCAGCACCAAAGGATATCCAAGCCCAAAACATCTCCGGATCGGCTGGTGTTCTTTCCAAGGCTGACAGCTACTCCTACCATTTCTCCGAGCAACCTGCACATGAGGTCGCCGGCGGCAGCGTCAAGATCATCGATCCGCTCACCTTTCCCATCGCTCCGAACTTTTCGGCCGCGCTGGTGACCATCAAACCCGGAGCGATGCGTGAGATCCACTGGCATACCACGAGCGACGAATGGGCGTTCTTCATCGCTGGAACCGCACGCGGCACCTTGTTCACAGCCCCAAAGACTGCGACGACATTCGACTTTCGCGCCGGCGACGTGGGCTACTTCCCACAGAGCAATTCGCACTACATCGAGAATGTCGGCGATGACGACGTTATCCTGCTCGAGGTACTCCAAGCTGATCAATTCACCGGTGAGTCGACACGTTACTATCCACCCTTCTTTTGCGCTTGCTGATTTGCACTTCAAAGACATGTCATTGGGTCAGTGGCTTGGAGAAACCCCGCCGCAGATTGTGAAGGACACGCTCAACCTGAGCAATGCTACGGTTGCAAAGTTGAAAAAGGAAAAGCAGTACGTGGTCCAAGGGTCGTAGGCTGAGATGACACAAGGATCCCGAAAGGGCGGGACAGCTCACGATATGGCTTGTTGGAGTCCTCGGGATAGAAGAAGAGTGTGTCTTGTGCGTCCGACTTAGCAGTAGAATATGAGACAGTCATGGCTGAGTACGAGTACAGAGCTGTCTTGTGCTGTTCAGTTGAGGTGAAATGAAGATGCTGGTGCTAAACGCCGAGCTCGGGGGTTGATGATTTCGGTGATATGACGCTAACCCGTTACAGTAAGTCACATGTAAACGCCGACTCGCCGTTCTTCCCCTGCATCCCCGCCCGTTGCAACTCCAAACCTCGACATACAATGACCACTCACCTGCCCTCCGAGTCTGCCATTTCCACCGGATATTCGCGGCTTCTGCTCGCTCTCAGTCCACAGATTGCCCGAGATGCCCGGCAGTCAACAAGCGACCCTAAGTTTGCCAATCACTGACTCCAAGCTTGCATAACGCCAGAGCCATTGAATTTGGCGAAGCTCGTATTGTGAGAGGAGCGAGTGTCGTTATCGAGCAGGACTGGGGTTTCTCGCGGCTGATCTACTGCTTGGCCACATGCCAAGCATGTAGGAGTCCGAATGACTACCTCCAGGCCCTGGCGTCGCCGCTGACACTGCCAGCACCCACTTCTGACCGTTGGACTGACTTCGCCTCATTCAAGGATCAAGTACTACTACACCTGTTTCAAGAGTCTCATGTTTTTTCAATGATATCTATCATCTTCAACTTCGTCCTCTCTATGCTGTCCATTTCTTTGTCACCGAACGCCATGGCTGAGAAAAAGAAAGCATGACCTCGGTTCCACTTACCATCCAGACCTTCCTAAACAACCAGCAAGGATGAATCGCATGCTGCACCAATCGATGTACTGTCCCGCTGTTCCTGCGCTCTTCTATATTGTCTGTGCCTGGTGACATCTCAACAGTGCTGCAGGACCTTGCAACGTTCTCCACGAGTCTAGAGCCCGCTTCCCCCTATTAGGAAGCTGTCATCACGGAGATGTTCACTCACAGTCAACCCACGATAACATTAGGCCAAGCATCAAGCCCAAAAGCGAAGCTGCCCAAGCTTTCGTGGGACAGTATTTTCTGGAACGATTCTACGGGCAAGCTTTCAAAGCGCCTCGGCGGCCTCGTCCCCACACCATGCTCTTCTGGCCCTTGTACGCCGCTACGCGCCCAGTCTTACTCTTGGAGAATCCATCTTGGCACCACATGCTCGCCATTCATCACGCCGTTGATGATATACGTGCTACACTCGATTCGCAACCGGAATCTTACCTGCTGTAAACGGCGCCCCAGCTCCGTGTCGCACCACATTCACGATAAACGCTTCTCCGAGTGCTGTATTCTGGAAATACATTTAAGGGAGAGCAGACGACATGAAAGAACTCAAGCACCAGCTCCAGCCTCAAGTTCTCTCAGCAGTCTAGCCTCGGTTCAATCGTCTATCATTCAAAATGAAGTTCTCTGCCATCTTCTCCGGCGCTTTGCTCGCCTCCCTCGCTGCGGCCGCGCCCCACGCCCGCGCTGGTCCCCAAGAGCGCGAGTCCCGCCTCGCCAAGCGTGTTGCCCGCCGTGAAGCGGCCACCCGCACTGGCATGAGCAAGCCCATGGCTCCTGTGGCCGCCGCTGACCTCGAGGAGGAGGGTCTCATCAACTCCACCCACATCTCCTACAGCTCCAACTGGGCTGGTGCCGTTTACGAGGAGCCCCCATCCGGTACCTTCACCGCCGTTGCTGCCACCATCACCGTCCCGGTCCCGTCTGCCACCGCTGTTGGCACCTACTCCGCCTCCGCTTGGGTCGGTATCGACGGTGACACCTACGGCAACGCTATCCTCCAGACTGGCGTTGACTTCACTGCCAAGAAGACTTCCTCCACCACCAAGACCTCCTTCGACGCCTGGTACGAGTGGTAAGTATCTGAATCCGAAAATGATCACCCATGGACAGCTGCTCATCAATACCCAGGTACCCCGACTACGCCTACGACTTCAGCCTCGACGTCGACGCCGGCGACGTCATCTACATGAGTGTCACTTCCACCAGCTCCAAGGCTGGCAAGGCCGTCATCGAGAACCTCACCACCGGCAAGACCGTCACCAAGTCCCTGACCTCGTCCTCGGCCCTCGGCGGCGAGAACGCCGAATGGATCGTCGAGGACTACGAGTCCGGCGGCTCGCTTGTCAACTTCGCTGACTTTGGCACCGTTCTCTTCACCGGCGCCACCGCCAAGACCAACACGGAAACCGTCGGTACCTCGGATGCCAGCATCATTGAGATCAAGCAGTCGAAGTCGGTTCTGACTACTGTCACGATCCCGTCCTCGTCTGAGGTCAAGGTTGTCTACGCCTAAACTGGTCGCATTGGCAAAGTATAGATCAGGGCGATAGACGCTCATTGGGGCGTGGATGGGGTAGCTGTTTTGCTGCTGCCAAGGGTTGGAGCTTGTGGTAGTACATACGTGGTTTCAGAGTCGCTCTTTAACTTCGAATATATATTGTTCGCTGTAACATTCCGGCTTTCGTGCATCACAAACAATCAAGTGGATCTGAAATGCCTCGAGACAAGTCCAAACACCGCATGCATTCCCCTTCGCTTCCCCAACAGATCGTCTCCTTTACACGATCCAACACCTCCGACTCCCCAACCTCACACCCTAGCTCAAAACCACAAAAAAACCAATCGCGCACGCCTCCGCATCCTGCCTGAACTCGAAATACGTATCGTTGCTACACAACGCCCCGCTAACCACCGTCTCCCCTACCCCACTCGTCCCACACGGACTCTCGTTAATCACATACGCATTCCCCGGACTTAGCACGCTTGGTGGACTCGGTGGATTCGGTCCCGCGGCCGGCTGGTGCGCGTACGTCGTGTTCGCCTCTGCCCCAGCCCCGATCGCGTAGCCGGTGAAGGTGAAGTGGCCGGGGCCGGTGTATGCGTAGGTGGAGGTGGAGGGGGAGAGGAGGAGTTGATCCTGGGTGGGGAAGAGGAAGCGGAGGCTGCAGGTTTTGTTGGCGGCGGTTGGGGGTAGCGGGAGGTTGAAGATGGTGCAGATGTCGGAGGGAGTTATTAGGGGGTTGGTTGTGGGGCCGAGGGCGGTGTTGGGGGAGCGGGCGGAGATGGGGACGATGAGGGAGGGGGAGATGGTGGAGGCGTTGGGGGGCAGGTAGCCGTTGGAGGGGCAGGTGGCGGGTGGTTGGTAGGTTGGTCCGGTGGGTGAGGCGGTGGTGATGAGAGCGGCGAGGAGAGGAAGGAGGGTGGTGAGCGGGTTCATGGTTGTGGTATCTTGTAGTGGAGACGTCAAGTGAGGATTCAGAGGTTCAGAGGAGGTCGGAAAGAAGGTACGAGATTCGAGAATTGGGAAATGGATTGTAGACTTGCAGTTGGTTTTTATATTGGTTTGGGCTGATGCTGTGCCTTGTGGACGGTGAGACCAACAGGGGGAATAGTAAACTTACGCAACGGAATGCTGCATTGAAAAATACAAATCTGCGCATAAGCGAGTCAAGGTCGACCTTCTGGTGCCGACTTAGGATTTAGTGCTGCTGAGCAAACATGGTGAGCCGCCTCAAGCACAGTTCAGCCTTACGGCGTAAGACGCGAGCAGGGCCCGGTGTCAGGGCTTATTACCGAATCGAGCTTCAGTCTGTAGTTTGCTGACACGTGTTGATGCTTTCGGCTCTCTAGGCGAGGGTGGAGAGCCGAAGCTGAGTACATGTTTCGCCAATAATTCCCTCAATTAGATCGCTGAAGTTTGGTGTTACACGTTTGAGATGGAGTTAGCTTCTCTTGAGATAGGGTTATGTACTGTAGTGCCAATGAGCTTCTGCAAGGGCAAAACGGGAGACGTGTTTGATGTATCAACGACCGATGATGAAGAGAGAATTATGCGAAATCACCAGGTCGAGGCTCAAGAGGAGGCTGAAGAAGTTTTGGGGAGACGACTAACGTACCTAATGTCAGGTGGCAAATTTGCCAACCGGGTGTCGATGTCGACTGCGACATTGGACTGAGAACAGTAGAGTCTCCACGCCATGCTTACTGCACCTCGAGGCTTGGCTGCTTTGGCCAAAGTGTGGTGGTGGTGGTGAAGGAGGAGGAGGAGTAGGAGGAGGAGGAGGTGGTGGTGGTGGACAAGGAGGAGGAGCGGATGCTTCACCATCCCCGCAAACTTTCGCTTGTCTGACTCGTCAAAATCCGGGACTTCATCGTCCTCGCACCAACGCCACCGCGCTCCTCGGTCGCTCTCAATACTCGAAACACCGCAACAGCAGCACGCATATTGGACGGACGATGATAATGACCGCATATACGACTTTGCTCACCTCGGAAGCCATGGCTGAAAGCCTTGCACAAGACGGTCGACGACCGAATGTCTGACGCGTCGCTGTACTTAACCACTGGACGCCAGTCGGCATCGCGCCTCAGCCTCGCAAAGAAGACCATCCCGCCAGTCACGCTCTACAAAGGACTCACGTTCCATCGATCGCTGTGAATACAGCTGCTGTAGTACCGAGAGCATATACGTGATGAGATAGAACCTGAGGCTGGGGTCAGATCTCAGAGATGGAGCTGTGGTCTACTTACGTCAAGAGACCGGTCAAAATATTTCGAGCACAAATTGACTTTGGACCTCATGGGCTGTTGGAGATCATCGGTAAGCTCCTGTATTGCACTTCACACATATACCTGGCGATTTTGGGGTTATGTCAGTCACTTGCTGGGGCTGAGGCTTTCTTAGTCCATATCTATCCATCGTCATTTGCTTTCCAATACTCAGACAATACGAAGTCTTGACAGCAAGTCTCCACAGCGCCACTCGTGTTGCTCTCTGTGATTTTTCTCTATGCTTTGCCAAGCTAATTCCATCATCTGCCATTTCGTTTTCTCGCTTTTCTGAAGCAAGTTAATATCTCTTTGTCTTCCACCCTGATGCAAACACGTGCTTTGCGCCCGTTTCCGATCAAAGTCTGGACACGCGAGTCCCGTTTTAGCTTCTTTTGCCCCAATTCCTTTGTTGGGGCTCACGTCGGAGCCTCAACTTCTTGACAGCGGGGACGATGTCTGTGAAACAGCACTCTCTCCAACCCGTGTGACAGCTAGCTCGCCAGCATATCGAGCATGACCATGGAACTCTATCCCGTTATATGTGCGCTAGTACTGGCATATCTACACGCACGCGCTTCGGCAGCAGACGCGACTGTAGCCGCGACAGCACTCACCACCACGGCACCCTCCGAATCCACATTTGAAGAGCACACGATCAGCGTAGGCGATGCCGCTGGTAGGCCAACCTTCATTCCGGATACTACAACTGCTTCTATCGGTGACATCATCAAATATGTGTTCTATCCATCAAACCGCAGTGTTGCGAGGGCGGCCTTTGGATATCCTTGCGTCCCATACGAAGACACAGTGGCGAATCATTCGGGGGGCTTCTTCTCGGGATACCAGCCGGTCGCTTTGGCGAGCAGCTATAACGAGAGTGCGGTATGTTCTCTTGTCTTTTGAGAAATCTTTTGACTATGCGAGACCATATGTTCGCAGCATTCTCCCCAAGTTCTTTCTTGCTATACCTGTAATCTGTGAGACCGTTTCGCTAACACCGTTCATCGTTTAGCTACCAACATACATGCTCCGAATCGGCAGCATGCGACCTATCTTCTTCTACGACACCTCGCTGAATTCATGCCACGGCAACAGCATGGTCGGCGTCATCAATCCAGTGGACAGCAACCAACTGGAATCTCAAAAGGCCCTTGCCGCCACGGGCACTTTCAGGCTGGAACCCAGCCAGGCAGTTCCCAGCGGAACCAGCTTTCCGACCGTCTCATACACAGGCACCGCGACTACTTCAGCGGACTCCGATTCCACCACCTCCGACTCATCTCCGTCCTCGACATCAACCGGGGGAGATAACGACAACAAATCAGAAACAGGTCTCATCGCAGGTGCGACAGTCGGCGGCATCGCGGGCCTAGCCTTAATAGTTGCACTGGTCCTGCTTCTATTACGGCGTCAACGAAAGCGCAAGGAGCACACTAGAGCAAAAGAAAAGGACACAGACCTGACCAGTCTCGGCGCGGATCCCGCGAGCCCGTTCCCTTTGAGCCCCAGCACAATAGCAAGTCGAATGTGGGGAGCGAAGACTCCAGCAGAGTACCATCCTGTGCAGCCACAGTCGCATGAGATCTCTTCTCGGGAGATATATGAACTTCCGGGGCCGTCACCAGTGCATGAGTTACCCACGCCGTTTTCGAGCAGGGCGAGTACGCACTTTGGCGGTCAGCAACAGATGATGAATCTGGGGGTGCTGGGCGATAAGAGCGTTCCTGGTTCGGAGGGGTAAGTGTTGCAACTGTTGTTTATACGTATACCATGGACTGACTGGTGTTTAGCATATCACTGATGCCCCGGCAAGTCAACTCGAGGTTCTATGAGCTTGATGCCAGTGACAGCTCACTTCCTTCTGATTCCCGCCGGACGTCCATAGATCATGTCGGAAAGCCTATCTGATCTTCTGAGACTTGATCTTCGAAGGTACTCAATCCACTGTCAGCAGGCGCGCGGACATGATGCATCAGTTGTTATTCACGCAAATCATGGAATCTTTTTCCGTTCCGCCCTCTATCTTTCTCTCGAGCACATAAGATCGATTGCCCATTCACCATGATCTTCCTAGCAATCTCTTGCCATCAAATTTGCTAGTACAATCATGTCGTCCGATTCCATGTTTTCAAAACACTCTTCAATCTCTTCACATGACGTGTTTCGCGGCTCGCTCGGAAGATGCACAGTCTTTCCAGTCATGCACTCGCTTGAACACCCGATTAAGCGGTCCTTTCAATCTCGGACCAAGTCAAGCTTTCGCGGCTCTCACTCGTTGCCCGATTGTTCCCTGATCCCATTGCGAATGCGTCTGGAGCATTTATAAGCCACAATAAGTTAACCACGCATGCTGTAGGCGCTCCGCGATGTGACCCGGCGTGCTGTCCAATCCACAGACTCGGGCCCTGACAGCCCTGACAGATGTCCGTCACCGGCTCGTCACGCTCGCTTATCTCAAACGAGAGCAGAAATACCGCCGAAGTTCAGGATCATAAGTGGAGGGATTCCACGGTTTTGCCGGCCGTGCAGCCAATCTCAGGCCATCATTCACCGGTACTTTCACCGCAACAGGCGAACTGCCAACATCGCCAACACTCGCCGTGGCGGAGCTGAACGTGCACTTCCAGATCGTCGGATAACCCCGGTATCGCCGCTATAGATAGACGAGTAGGGGAACGCCTTTATAAACACCGGTACCTGCGTGAAGTGCGATGCCTTCCGCCATTTGGTAGCTCCTGAAGAATCACGACAACGGCCGACTATGAGATTATCGACCTTGTTAGCAGCCTCTGCGGCTGGAAGCGTTTCGGCCTTGCCTTCGTTGTACCAGACTTCTAACCACACTTCCAAGTTTCCATCAGTGACAATCGCCGATGGCGTTGTCATTGGTACCGCAACCTCCACCGCGAATGTCACTGTCAACAAGTTCCTGGGTATCCCGTATGCCGCTGCGCCTACAGGATCCCTCCGTTTCGCGCCTCCCCAACCTGCGAAGTCGTGGACTTCACCCCTGAACGCGACTGCATACGGCCATGCATGCATGCAGCAATCCTCGTCGTCTACCCTCCTGGCCACCGAAAGCGAGGACTGCCTTTACCTGAATGTTCTTGCGCCATCGACTGCCAAGCCATCCTCCAACCTTACCGTGCTGGTATGGATCCACGGTGGTGCACTGGAGTCCGGAAGCGCTGCCATTGCCTACTACGACGGAACCTCTTTCGTGGCAAACCAGGACATTGTCTTCGTCAGCATCAACTACCGCCTCAATGCTTTCGGCTTCTCCAATGCTGCGGAGCTGCCCCTTACGAAGCGCAACGCCGGTTTCTACGACCAAAGACTAGCATTGCAATGGGTCCAAGACAACATCGCGGCTTTCGGTGGTGATCCCGAGAAGGTGACCGTCTTCGGTGAGAGCAGTGGAAGCACATCTGTGTCCAGACTGGTCAATACCATGCCCGTGGACCCACCTTTCCGCGCCGCCATCATGGAAAGCGGCGTCTACGAAGAAGCCTGGGTCGGCCAGACACTCAACGAGGTTTCCGGCCCCGCAGCCTGGACGGCACTGGCCTCCTCCTTTAACTGCACAAACACAACCTCCCCTCTGACCTGCATGCGGTCCGTCGATGCCACATCCATCAAAACCGTCGTCAACGACAACAGCTGGCGCTTCACTCCCACCAACGACAACATCACACAGCTCCTCGAACCCAAAGCCGCGCTCAGAGCCGGGGCCATCGCAAAGGTGCCCGTAATGATGGGCCAGAACACCAACGAAGGCACCCTCTTCACCGCTGAAACCACCTTCGCCGACTTCATAGACGCCTACCCCATCCTCACGCCCTACAAAGACCAACTCGAAGCCGCCTACCCCGTCGGCTCCCCCGGTATCTCAAACGAGTTCTACATGAACGCGGCGATCGTCACAGACGCCGAATTCACCTGCGTAAGTGCCTTCCAACAAACCGGAGCTCCCGCATAGCACAGCCCATGCATGGTAGCTAACACTCTCCAGCCCATCTCCCTAACCTCCCTCATGACCGCCTCCCTCGGCATCCCCGTCTGGCGCTACTACTTCAACACCACCTTCCCCAACACCGCCATCTCCGGCTTCGGCGTCTACCACACCGCCGAGATCCCGCTTGTGTTTGGCACTTACTCGGACCTGCTCGCCACCGAGGACGAGATGGCGCTGTCGAGCTACATGCAGACGGCCTGGGCGAGTTTCGCCAAGGATCCGGTTGCGGGCCCGGGTTGGCCTAGAGTATCCGCGGGGAGAAGCGGACATGGGAGTGGCAACGTGAGTTATGCGGTTGGTGTGTTGGGCGGACCGGAAAACACGGATGGGTTGTTTGTGACGGGGAACGGGACTGTGGATCGGAGTTGCGGGATCTACACTGGGATTTATGGGGGCTTGGGGACGCCTTGGTGGTGAGCTGAGGGGGTGGCGTGCTTGTCTGGGCGTGGTTGTAGGATTGTAATTAATTGAGCGATTTGTACACTTACAAGTATGCGTGGAGGTTGAAGCAGGGCTGGATTCACTGTGCGGGGCAAGAAATAGGCGAGAGAGAAGGAATTGTTGCGAGTGTCGCTTTGGGTAAGTTAATCGGTGCGTTTATTGTTCTTAAGGCATGGAGCGACAGCATTGGGGGCGGCATTTGGCTCTTACGATGCCAGGGGAACGGTGTTTCCTGGCGGTGTACTTGGTGTAGAGTCATGGGCTTGTAGCTTTGGGTTCTGGACCGCTTCAGGGGTTGCAGAAACTTGGAAATAGCGCAAAATGTATACCGGCATTGAATGGTATTGCCGGTATTTGGAGATCCAGGAGAGACGAGTTTGTGTCGAAATATTGGCAGCTTCTTGGATCCATCACTCGTGTTGCTGGACTCTCTGGGACGGGTCTCTAAACAGTAGGCTGTCTGATATCTGGGAAGCAGGAGCGTATAATAGAGTTTTCTTGGGACAGGCAATTCCCGATACTGCCTAGTCGAGGAAAGTGTAGGTTTTTGAGGAATTGTGGCATGGAAAGGTGTCCTTGCAAAGAGGTTGCAATTCGGGAGGTTTTGAAGTGTCGACGTATGAATACTGAACGAGTAGGATTATATGCCGCTGAAATCGAGACCGGAATCGGATGCGGATTCATGTCCGGAATCATGGTTGGAATCGATACTGGAACCGTGTACAGAATTTGGAACGGAACTATAGTTATAATTGGTATCGTAACTGTGAAAGGAATCGTAAAAGGGATTTTCAACGGCATCTTCGACGGATTCTTGAACGGATTCTTGAACGGAACCTTTACAATCTGGGTCTGAATCAGCATGCTCGGATATCATCCTCATTAGATGTTTCCAGCAGGGTGAAGCACTTTGCACCCTAGAAGACCATCGCGCAAGAGCGTCCCTTTCCAAATGCTCTTTTTCTTTTTTCTCCTGTTCTTCCACCAGGAGCTGCATCCGTACTTTTTGCCCCTGCTCAATCCGTTCCTCTATCTTCTGTGCTCCTTCCCTTCTCTGTCCTGCTTCGGAAGTGGACCGCACTAGAGTCATCGGAACCCGATAGGTATGCTCCTCCGTTTCCTTTTCCTGTGTCATCGGTGTTTTTTTCCCTCTCTCGCATCTCCAAATGTTGTCTCGGAAGCTTCTCCAACTCTGCCTTCAGAGTAGCTCAGTAGCGGCTTAATCAATTCACAAATCGCCTCAGTCTGTATCCCTTCCCTTCCCTGTTCCGCTCCATGTGTGGACCGCACTGGAGTCACCAGACACCGATCGGTATCCTCCATTTTCTCTGCTTGTGCCCTCATCTGTACTTCTTCTCTCTCTCCCATTTCGTACTCGTATTCCAGGGACTTCTCCAGTACTACTTCAGCGTAACTCAGCAGCTGCTCTCCATGCCATACTTCGCCATCTGTACCGTGTATCCATGCTGCTCTATTATGTGCACGAAAAGCTTCTGAACATTCAATAGACATCTTTCGATACACAGGTAGCGGGACGACAAGACGAAATCCATCGATTTGGTCGTAGCTTGAGAAGCTGAAGGGTGCCAACCCGGCCTCGAGTGCCGGATCCTGTCTCCATGCGTCTTGATTTCTTCATATTTTGTCGGCATATTGCATCCACCGATTATGGATCAGTACAGGTTGGATTGTGCTTGGGTAACCAAATATGCTCGGTGAATCCGGTAAAGCAGCTTTCGGACTCACGACACGGCTGCCTGGTTGCGAATCTTCCGCTAAAACAAAGTCTTTGGACGGATAGTCGATTTTTGAGGCGTGCCCATAGTTCTGTTGCGCGGGTGATCTGGAGGTGATGTTCGTGTGTTGTTACATTCGTGAAAGTTAAAAGTCGATTCATTGAGGACAGGAGGAGAAGCCTCGCTGTTGTGTATATATATCAATAGCGCTAGTTGCTGGAGGAAGGGACCATGACCAAAATAAGCAGCAACTAGATTCCCAGAATACTAACCGCGCTACCGAGGTTGGCAGCTTCCACTCAACAGCATTGTCACGGCTAGAGTCAAACTCTACTGTCTGCGTCTTTTGGTCTTGGTGTAGGATCATAGAAAGAACCGGAGGATGTCTAGGGAGCTTCTTCCCAGATAGGAGAGTGTTATAGTTATTTAGGGTGTGGTCGTATGTCAAAAATCTTCGCTCAAAATCTAGGTATTACTTTAGCTCAACCAAGACGTGGACTCGTTGCATGAACAATTTTACAGCGTTCCAGAGATATGGCAATTTTGCCACTAGAGTGCTAAAAGCTTTGGGATGTACTGGTTTGGTAAGAGTAGATCAGGGCTTCTCCCGGCAACTAGGAAGAACGAAGGGACAGTCCTCTTCTATCTCTTGGCTCGTACATGTAAACTTTCATCGTTACCATTTCTTCCTGTGGAATGGGGAACGGCGGGGGCGATTTCCAGTTCCTCTTCATATTCTACCAATTCTGACGCATAATATCTGCCTCGGGATGCTGGCGAAAGCCGGTTTAGGAAGGGCATCTAACTGATATAGGCCATCGACATTGGCACCTTGCGCTGCTCACGAATCTTGCTATCATGTTGAGCCTCGAATTTTCCAGCTATCTTCCTGCGACTATGTCTAGAGCTGGTGGTGAAATCACATCATAAGAAAATGCACTTTATTACTACTCGAAATGCATAGTGTAAGTGGAGGCTAGAGGCTCATTAATATAACGGTATCGGTAAGGCAAACGGGAAGTCTTTGTTACACGCTTTCTTATGACCGAAACTCATAAATCTGGCCAGAGCTCATCTCTTTCAGGCACTATATAAACAAGGAGGCAGACGCTTGATGTTGGACTTGGAAGGTGCCAGTCCGAATGAGGAGATAACTTTAAGCTCTGAAGGCCTCTAGCGGTTGAGAGAAAGAAATTCCTTTACACTAAATCCCTAGACCCCTATTACTTATTAATTAGGGACTTCCCTCTCCCCCTTCTACGTCCGCTTTCCCCCAAGTAAACATTCTCTATGAATACCACCTCCACCTAACCCTTTCCGTACTGAATTAACATATCAGCAACGTCTTTTTTACTAAGCACTCAACGACTTATCTCGGCGGGAAAGAGCCATCTTGTAAACGCAAGAGGCTGAACTCTTCGTCGTAATGCCGCGCTGCAGATCTATCCTGGGCCTGTCTACCTTTTATCCTTACACCTCTGCTACTAACAAGCACCTTCTATCAACACATGCCCTGATAATACTGAAATACAACACCATCTGATGATGAAGTTGGTTATCATTACGTTCCGCGCAACACTTCTTAGCGACGATGATTTGTAGTGGCTGATTGGCCGTGTTTCCATTCCATGAGCAATGCGCACCACTCCGAAAGACAGCAAGATCGGACTTCCTACCCCAAGCGCGGATGTAGCGGGAAAGAAGTCATGGCTGCGGTGGGAAAGGATGGGCAGGTATTTATACCTTTGGATGCCAGGTACGGTGGTCTTGTGGCCCTGATGCCCTACATGTAGTTAGGTGCCTGAACGATCAGATGATATAGTATCGATCCAATTCGTAGGTAGTGGAACAAGCCGGAAGCACCTCCGCTGCTGAAAGGGTGCTCGAGTACACTCTATACTTTACCTCATCTCAATATCTTCGAGGTGAGTCTCATCTCAGCTCCTCACGAAGTGCCTTCCTCTTGACTGTTTGTTGACTCCCACACTTGTGCTTCCACAACGAAAAGTATAGTATATACAGCCGATGAAAGCCGCTTGTCTTCAGCGGAGTGCGTCGGCCTAGCAATCGAGTATTTATGTACAGCCAAACCACCATTCAAAGCCATTATGATTAGCAGATTTTTGAAGGAATAGAAGGAACGGAAAAGGGGGAGAATAGGGTATTGCGGGGATCCTCCGCGCTCCAGCTCCACCCCTGCTCTTCTCTAGCTTTTCCATCCATTTCTTCACGCCCTTCTCACCCCCCTCCTCCTCTTCCCTTCGTTTCCCCCCGGCCCCCGGCCCAACATTCCCCTAACCCCTTTAACCCCCCAAGCCTGCTGCTGGCCCTCCGTCCCCCGCCAACTCCTCTGCACCTCCTCCCCCTCATCCACAACAACGTCTGATACAACCTCTCCATCGACGGCCAAGATATGTTCCTTGTAGAGCAATTCCTCTCCATACCCTTCACCCTGCACTCCGGCCGTTCCGTCGTCGACAGCGCTGAACTTAAGATCCTGTTCCGTGGAACCTGAGCTCGTTGAACTGCTTGATGGCGAAGTAACGGCATAGTAGCTCGCGGTTCCATTCTGTCGGGTTTCGAGGTGCGATCCCTCTGCATCGGCAGCGGATGAGCCCTCGATGCCGAGAGGAAACGCACTACCCCCCACAACCTTCACGTCCTTCCCCCGGTCCATGTTACTGGCGATGTACGTCGAGTTGTCCGTTAGGATGTAGTAATCGTAGACGTAGAGAGGGTAGGAGAGTGTGCGGAAGTAACCGGAAGAGGAAGTGTCATGCGCCTTTGTGGACTGCGTGTTTGACTGTGCGTAGCCCTCTTGGGTTATGTTGCCTTCATTGCTGTAGGTTAGGGATTGAGTCCAGGTGGCGAGGGTGGTGGTGTTATTGGCAGTGGTGATGTGAGCTGAGATGGAGAGGTCGCGGGTGACGGAGACGGCGTAGATGAGGGAAGAATTTGTGCCGTTGGGGAGGGCGGAGGGGGTGCTGGAGAGGGAGATCGAGGGCGGGGGGGCGGAGATCGAGGGAGCGGTGCCGGTCGTAACAGAGCCGGGCTGCGAGAGCCACAGGAAGATTTTACCGGTTACGACCCAGTAGCTGTTTACGGTTTCGGAGAGAACGCCGGTGTGGGCGGAAGCAGTGTCGTTGATGCCGGAGACGCGGATGGTGAAGGTGTGAGGGCTGCCGTCGCACAGGAGACCGAGGAAGGGCGTTATGTCGATTTGGTCTTCTTTGAGGTCGAAGGCGTCAATTCCGACGATGGGGCGCCAGAAGCCGGGGACGACGCCGCCGGTGAAGATGACGGGAAAGGGCCAGGCTACACCGGCGAGGGTGTCGTCGATGTAGAGTTGGACTTCGCGGAAGGGACTGTAGCCGTAGAAGGAGGAGTCGCCGAAGGTGTCGGTGTCGGAGGAGAGGACGTTCGACCACCAGAATTCTTCGGCGGACTGGCCGCAGGCGGAGATTGAGAAAGTGGCGCGCTCGACGTTTTGTGGTAGAGTCACGGTATTGGTGGCGTTGTCGTCAGGGAAGCTGAATGCACTGGCGCTGTCATTGACAGACTTTCTGGCGGAAATCGGAATGATAACGTCGGCTGGGACAAATTCGACGTCTTCGTTATAGAAAGAGGCGGTTAGAGTCGTGTTGAAGGTGCCGGTGTAAACATCAGTGATAAGGTTTCCAAGGTCAAAGATGATCTTTTGGGGCTCCTTAAACAGACTGAGATACGCGCTCATGTCTTTGATATACGTCCACTCGATGCCATCTGTCGTCGGTTCGGCCGTCGAGGTCCGGAAAATCTCCGTGTCGTTGAAGTACATCAGCCCAAGACGGTCATATTGGCGGCCAGCCGACGTAACAGTAAAGTTGAAAACCACGCGGTTGAAGTCGCACGACGGCGGCTCGTAGCTCCCTGTCAGACACATGTCAGAACTCCATTTCGACAACCTCAAAATGTATTCTCCGACCGTTTGAGTCAACGCGGGGAGGTGATACAGCAGGACTCGCACAGCCAAGCCTTTTCCCAATCGAGCCACATAGCAGAATCATATGTATGTCAGGACCCGACGGGACCCAATCAAGCGGGTGCAGCGGGCGTCAAGCACGAGCATGCTGACGACTTGACAAGGAACCAGGATTGAGTCAAATCTCACTCACCTACATACGGCTCCCCGTAGCTGTACGCAAACACATGAACCATCAGAACTTCCTGGCAATCCGGAACCGACGGCGTATAGACCGGTGGATCTACCTCGAGGTCTTCAAGCAGAGCAGTCGCATTTGCAGCCGTCTTCGCGGCATCCGCGCGACCAGAAATCAGATTAGGAAGCTGGCGGACCGCATCTGGCTGTGCGGAAACCATCGGATTTAGCTGAAGAGCGAAGATAAGAGCAGCGAGCCACAGCAAAGTCCGCGAGATCGGGGGTGCCAAAGTCCCACACGATGCAGCGCGCTGGAAGGAGGGCGCAGAAGTGCTCGTGGGGATGCAAGTCATCCGGGGGCAGGACCACTGGGAAAGCGGGCCGTTGCGAACCGTTCGGGGATCAACAGTGTCTCTTGCGCCTGCAGGATCGACAGAGCCGTCGCGCCAACAAAAGGGCTCTCCCGTCGTCGCAGGGGCGTCGTGGTAGGCGGTCATCATGGGCTGATTCGCTCACGATGGAATTTCTTGCGAGGCGTAGCAAGGAGATTGGCGGATCTGGCTGTCTCAGCGACCGAGTATCCTCCAATACTGCGAGGCCATCAGCATTGCGTAAGTAAGTGCGGGCGTGCATGAAGAGGCAACCTTTGAGAGCGCTCCACGCCTTCTCTCTCCGCAATAAGCCAAGAGGAGAGCTGTCACTTTTGCTGAAGGGCCTGTCGCGCTAGCCTATCTGGCCTGGTACTGATCCCAGAAGCGTTGCACCGCCTTTCGAGCCGTCTCGTTGTCGAGCGTGTCCTGTCGAAAGTAGTTGAAGAGCGCGTACTCGTCGCGCGACAGCAGGTAGGAGTTTGGTTGGCGTTGGAGCTTCTGCCAGATGGCGACGAGCTCGTTTTGCAGGCGATGGAGGAGAGCCGGATCGGGGCCAGACTCGGTCTCTCGCGCGCGCTCGAGGGCTTCGGACAGCGTTAAATAGCCAATGCCGTTGACGTGTGCTCCGTTACCCATCATTTGTTGCGGGTAGATACGTCCCCGGGTGATAGTTAGCGCGAGGGGTCAAGCTAGTACGAGCGAGGAAGGTGAGTACTGCGGAGCACAAAAGTAACGGAGTAAACAACAATGATACAGCAACTGAGGTGGGTCGGGAACAAGATACTAATATATCCCTCTCGTGAGTCCATTCGTAGACGACGGTCGCGACTCACAGGTATATCGCTAAGCTTGAACCATCCTCTAACGGAGCCCATGACGGACCCGACACAGTGTGTCAGTGCCTTGTCGCTTGTCGGTGCCTCTGCTGCTATTCCAGCCTATTCCAGCAAGGGCGCGAAGCCCGATGGCCCTTGGCCGATCACCCTGTACGAGCCGTTTGGCACCTCAAGAGCAGCTGGGTCGAGTCCCACAGCCGCGCCGTTGAACGATGATGGGATAACGTATTCATGGCGTTCGGTCCGAGCCAAAGGGAGCCATGCTCGGCGGGGATCCCGGGCAGAACGTGGGTTGAGAAGCATCAATGCTTGCCACGGCCGAGCACGACAGCGTAAAGCCTTCTGGAGCTTTCAATTCCTGTTGTTGCTGCAACATTGGACGTCGGAGATGCTGTTGAAGGCAGACGCGGACGCTGCAGAGTCGACTGGATTGTCCTGCGTGCTTGGACATGCTTCGACAACAGCCGCACTGCGGATTCGAAGCGTTCCCTGAGAGCGTGTTTACCTGCCGGCCCGTAGTGCAAGGAGACCAAATGGTTGACATATGACAAAAGCCACGACAGGCCCCTCGCCTGGTTTAGCGGCACGACAGACCCATCCATGAAGAGATGCAGTCAGCCCAAGGCGGGGCGTACCGAGCCTTTGTCAACCCCAGCCCACGATGCTGCAGCAAAAGCGTTGATCAGGCAAATCAAAACATCTTGCGTCCAAAACGCCACCCTGCAGCAATTTGCATGCGCTGAAGAATTGGAGTCTCCCTGGATGAGGCAAGGTCTGAAGTCAGTATCTCAGTCGGTGCATCAGCTTGCGGACCGCCGTAATGCCGTGATGATAGATGGAAAAATCCTCATGCGCGAATGACACAGGCTAGAAGTACTTCAATGCCAATACCGACTGACTAGCCAAGCGAGTCGAGCCCTTGATTCAGAAACCGGGTACTATGTTCAGCCTCATCGACAGTCGTGCTTGCGAATTGAAAGGAATACCCCGGATCCGTTGTTAACAGCCCTGCCCTTCTGCCGCGCTGTGATTGTCCCGGCTGGCTTGATCGGCAGTTCCCTCGGCTGGTGGCTGTCGAAAATGGAGATCACTGTATCCATGGGACATGTTACTTCAAGTCAGAACCCGGCCAGCTGGCTGGACCGCTCTGCTGTGCGTAGCTTTGCCTTCCTCGGCCGCGTCAGATAGTGAGTACGAGTAATGTCACTTGTCTCTAAAGTGTCGCGGAGACGGAGCCGAAAGCGGGAAAACGTAGCATTGCGTGCCGCAGCAGACGTCTCGCGCCTCACCCACAGCAGAAGAAAGACCGTTTTGGCAAACTCTAAATGGTCGCGTCAAGGTGGCAATGCAAATGCCGAAGTTTGGGGTTGATGCTGCGGCTCTTGGGACTGTACACGCTGGCGACCCGGCCTTTCTAGAAGGACAAGGTCGCCGTCTGTCGGGCAGTAAGGTTCCCCTATCGCCGTGGAAAGGAGCAAATAAGCTTTTCAGGCCCAAAAGGGGTGCCGATGCTGTGCCTCGCCGTGGCTGGACCTGATTGGAGATTGGACTTCTGGGAAGAAGCAAGCGTCCAGGGGAGTGGTAGCTTTTACCTCACCTCGGGGACTCAAGAGCCGCAGCCGTCACGTCGGCGAGGGACATGTAAGTACGCCTTATGCGTGACGCGTTGGGTGAGAGGCGCGTGGAAGAGCGCGGCCAGCACGAATCGTGTACAGTAACTAACGTACTCATAGGGTGTACATTGCAGCTCGTACTGTCGAGTGTTGAGGCTAAGCGGATATCTGTCGAGCGGTGATGAGGTGGCAGCGGGATTGAAGCGAGACAGAGTTCTCCCTTTGAGGCGACTGCAGCATGGACAAGTTGTGGAGTTGGGGAGTCGGGGAGTTGGGGTGGTGGGGAGTTGGGGTGTTGCGGTGTTGCGGTCTGCTTCAGGACGCAAGATTCATTCGGATTTTCAGCCCTGGCATTCGGCAGCATCGGGCCGTTGAAGCATCCGACCTCGGACCCTCGGACAGCGATCGCCTAGCGCCCGGAGACTGTGACCTGCCCTGTGCGTCACCTCTCATCAGATTCTCATCCGCAGACACGACCGCCGACTGTGAGAGCCTGGAATGCCACCACTCCACCACACCCTCCACCTCTCACCGCAATCCCCTCCTCGACACACATAGCCCACCACCAAATTCCCCTGTACACCTGCGTCTCTTCTCGACATGAAACCCTTCCGCCCCGCCGGCGCCCCCACGACCACGGCCACCCTCTTCCGCAGCCTGCGCGCCGCAACACAGCAGCAACAACACCACCTCGCCTTGAACTCCACCTCCACCCTCACCGCTCCCCGCCCCTCCATCCCCGCAACCACAATCCGCACCTACCGCGCTCTCCGCCCCCGTCCGCGCCTCACCACCCTCCTCCGCTCCCTCCGCTCTTCTCCCCCCCGCCGTCTCGCCTCCAACAAAACCGGTACCCCCCCTCCAAACCCAAACCCTACGCCCCATCTCGGCTCCCCGGATCCTGTCACCCCATCGCTGTCGCAGCGTCTAAGGAAGCTGAGCCGCGAGTACGGATGGGTGGCCCTGGGTGTCTATCTCGGGCTTTCGGTGCTCGATTTCCCGTTCTGCTTCCTGGCGGTCCGGATGCTCGGCACGGATCGGATTGGGCGATGGGAACACGCTGCCATTTCGGCGTTCTGGCGCGCTGTCCACGTTGTGGCGCCGAATGTGCATCCGGATGGTAGTAGTGGTAGTGGTGGGGAGGGAGAGGCAGAGTCTGGGAGTGCGACGGTGAGGGAGGGCGCGTTGGGGCACAGTGAGGAGGTTGTGCAGGCTGAATTGAGGAATTCGGGCGTTGATGCTAGTATGTTGCTCGAATTGATGGGTTCGTGGGATGTTGTGCTGACGGTGTTGAACAGCTATCTGGACTCAACTAGCGCTGGCTTATGCCATTCACAAATCTTTCATCTTCTTGAGAGTACCACTTACGGCTGCGGTTACGCCCAAGGTCGTGAAGATCCTGAGGGGCTGGGGCTGGAATATCGGGAAGAAGAAGCCTAAGGCGTAAGCCGAATGGCTGTAAGCCGAACGGGCGTAAGAAGATTAAGGTGAAGGTGCAACACGAATGTACGATTACAGCTAGGTCGCGGCTTTTGAGAAGCTACGTGTTTGGATAAGTGCACACGCGCGGAGTCACACCAGGAGCATTGGCGATGGAGTAAACCGGCTTGGGAGGCGAGGCATTGAGTCGTCCGAATGATACATCACAACTCCTTTTAGATTGATTCGAGGAGTTTGACGTTTCGACTCCTTCTCTTGACTTTTGTTTTCTTCGACTTCTCTTCTTGAAAGTCATGAAAAGTATGTAGACTGGAGATTGACCGTGGCAGGGTCGAAATAGATTCACACTCTTCAATTTGGGGGGTTCGGCAAATACTGTGGCCTGGAGATGGAATGAAGTGCTGTCGAAGCAAGGCAGAAGTACGGTTTCTACGTCTCTTGAAGTATGCTAGAACTATACATACCTCTCTTGAGGCAAGTCAGAAATACGGTTCTACGTCTCGGAGCAAGCAAGAATTACGTTTCTACGTCTCTTGAAGAAGCTGAAACTACGGCGCTACGTACCTTGAAGCTAGCACAAATACAGTTCCACCTAAGTTGAGTCAAGCTGAAACTACGGTCCCACCCATCTCGAGCAAGCCTTGACTTGAAGTCCGATGTAGTTGAAGTGAGTTGGCCTTTTGTGTTTAGGAAGTTGCAACAAACTTGCAGAGCAGATAGTTAGAGGACGAAGTGCATCTGGTCATAATTAATTTGATCACAAGTGCATTTGATCACGAGTGGGTTGGCAACAAGTAGTGGATCCAACTGCCCTGCCCTGGTGTCAAAATCGCGTTTGCATGATCAATATGGTATTCATTCTCTTCTGCGTAAATAAGACACAATACATTAAGATGCGCTAAATCTCGGCCACGCCAACCACCCAATGCCCATTTCCGTTCCCGCACTCACCCCCCAAAGGGCCCAAACTCAATACCAATTATGGCCCTCCTCCCCCTTCCGCACCTTCTTCGGATTCAAACTAAGCACGCGCATGCCAGGAATCGTCATATTATCACTACAATCGCTCTCAAAGACGCCAGAAATCGCGCGTTTCCCCACCGTCTCGAAGCTATCATAAACCCCCGTCTCCGTCTCCCCATTGACCGCGGCCCACTCGGCAACGCCGGGCGAACTCCCGTCCCCGAGATCGCACCACCGCGTCACCACGATGGCGTGCTTGAACCGCTGGTACGGGTTCTGTTCGGTCTTGTCTTCGGCCAGTTTGAGCTCGACGAGGTATTCCGAGGGGCAGTCGGGGCAGCGCCGGAGGGGCTTGCAGGTCGAACAGAGGGTGACGATGGCGGAGGACTTGGCGGATTGCATGCGCGCGGCCACTATGCCGCCGACTGCGTCCGGGCCTTTGCGCACTTGTTGGGCGACGGATTCTTTGGGTTTGGGGATGTGCGAGAGGGCGCATTTGGCGATGTTCATGAGGTCGCCGTCGCGCCAGTGGGCGCACACGCTGAAGTACGGCGTGTAGTCTTCCATGGAGTAGAGGAGGTGGCGGAGCCCGGCAGGGGGGAGGCCGGAGGGAGCGAAGGTTTGGGAGACGACCCGCATTAGGAGGTGGTTGTGGGAGTCGAATTGGAAACGTGTTTGGTGGGTCCAGTTTGAGTCGCGGTCGCGCCAGCGGCGGGAGAGGGTGGTGATGGGAATGCCGTGGGCGGGGCTGTAGCGGCGGGCGCGGGTGACGAGTTGGACGAAGGTGAAGGGGAGGGTGTAGTGGGGGACGAGGCGGGTGCGGGCGGGGGCGAGAGCGGCATTGTACTGGTTTGGGCAGGTGAAGAGGGGGTTTAGGACGTTGGTGGGCCGGAGACGCTCGTCACCTTTGTGGGTGCGGAGGTGGTAGCGTGCGCAGGCGAAGCAGAAGAGGTGGTCTGGGAGGTGTCGGTCCATGGAAACGAGGAAGTCGATACGGGATAGGCGGTTGGTCTCGAGGTTGAGGGCGTGCCAGGGTCCGCGGCCAACGAGGGAGAGGAGCGTTTTGCTAGTGAAGGCGAGGTTGGCCGAGTCCGACAGCGTCAAGTGCGATACGATCTGGTCCCAGATTTCGGAGCTTAGGCTGGCGATTAGGGGTTCTCCGGGTGGACGGTCTTGTTCTTCTCTTCGAGCTGCGGCCTGCGCGTCGAGGGAGTCAAAGGACTCGCGGTGGGCGAGGGCGTGGAGCATTTCCGTCACATCGCGACGCTCTCCGGTGTGCTTGTCTAGGACGGCATCTTCTGTATTCAGGTAGCCATTTCCAGGCTTGCCGGCGGGAAAGGATTGGCCTTGTCTCTCGGGCTGCGAGACATAACTAGGCGGTGGCTTCTTTTGCAACCTTCTGCGTCCGGATGTTGAGGTTTTGGATGTCTTTACGCTTGAAGCTGTGGTTGTTCTTGAGAGCCCGGCGTATGATGGCGGTGGTGAATCTGGCGGCGGTGGCGGAGGCGTCGGATGCTTGGATTTGAACGCCAGTACTAGACGCGTTTTAAAACTCTTCTTGGACGACCCGGTCTCTTGCATTTTATGGAATGGATGGGTTGATATGTGATGGAGTCATGTTTTGCTTCCATTTCCTTCCCCTAGGGCTGCTAGCCTCGCGATGACGAAACAGCCGAACGCATCCGTCAGCGCGCGGTCTTGGACGTCGGAACATCGTTTGTGCGGAGCCATCACGCGCACCGACACCCGGGAGTTCCATCGACTCTTCGACTCCCCATTCACCTTCAATTGACCTGGAGACCTCGGCCGCAATCTACTTACATGTACTTTGTATCGCGAAGGCCGCCTAGCTCCTGTATAAGGATACCTCGCTCTTATTATTCAGGCTGCAACCTGCCGACAAAATCGTCAACCGAACTCTACCTCGCGGCAGACCACCTCAATTGGATTAGCCACATTTGCGAACTCTTCGACGTATGGACAGCATGAACTCATAATCATATCTATCCTCTTTCTGTTCTTGATTTTCCTTCTGGATCTTTTGCAAATTGGTCTTTCGGATCCGGTTTTCTCGAGGCTTTTCCCGTCTCTTCTATATGATCTATCCTCCCAGAATGATTTCCTTTTTCCCACTTTCTTCTCTTAACAGAGACCTCGATCTTTTCCCTGCTATCTAACTTGGCTCACCACCGAATAAGGCCACGAGGAATAGCTGAATATTAGAGAGAATCGGACCGCCCATTGATCATTGCAAAACGTACAAACAATTCTTTGACGCCGAGACTTGTTTGAGTCGAGTCGAATATGCTGCCGTATCGTCTGTTCGAATCGAATAGCGCTAAGAGTCTGCGCCTTTCACCAGTTGGACACAAGTATTCTTCAGCGCGCCCTAGATCTGATTACACATTCGCTAGAGGATGCTACAGGATGTCGTTGTCCGAGTGATCCGGTCTACGTGGTAGCAATCGTTGGCACGTTATGATAGGCTCGCAGCAGCTTCGCCAGCTACCTATCAAAGGGAATTTACCCATCCAGTTCCGCCGGTGTGCAGCTAAACCCATGTCATCGTGGCGCAGCCAAGAACCGGTGTGCAGATCGCACAGCCTTGGTGAGAGCTGAAAAGCTGCAATTCAGCCCATACAAGTGCAACGTCAATTCATGCCATACGGCTGAAGTACCGCATTCTCTAATCCTCGAGTATTCCGGACACCATCAATTTCGCTCTAAGGTTGCCGCTGCCTATGAATACTTCAACCGTTTCAAGGGGTGCAACATCACACGATGGCCAGGACTTCTTCGAGCCCGACCTCAACGACGACCCGATAGACCAGGACGAAGCTCTGGAATCCGAGGGAAGATCAAAGAGAAAGTCGTCTACTTTCAATGGCGACAGATTCGAGCGCGAGAGTGATTCTGGGGAGGGGTCCATTAGCGAACATAAGGTCATCGAACCGCAGGACTGTCAAAGTGAGGAGGCTTGCCATAGCTTCCTGGGCCAATCCAAATGTAGTCTGTCGTCCGGCTGCCAACTCTGTCACCGGTCCCGAATGTACAACAGCTTCGAGGAATTCCAATTCTGGGCAAAAAATGGCTGTCTGGCTTCTTCAATTGTGCAGGCTGGCATACTTGAACTCGTCACCAACCCGCATGATCGTCTATTCTGTCTATATTTACCAAACGACTTCACTTTTTGGTGTATCGGCTATGCGGAGGCATCCGTGCTTGATACATAATGTCCAGGATTTTTGTACTTCGTACCGTCTGGTAAATACAGTCAAAATGCTTGATGAAGTGGAGTTTTAATCATACTGTTGGTCGCAGGCAATGACGATGTCCCCGTGACGAACTCCGTCCCTCCATTCAAGAAAAACTCACCCGACACCGTCTCAGAATACAAAATCTGGTTGAAGACCTGCCCGAACAAACATTTGTCTTGCGGTTCAGGAGAACCAACGATTCTTCCTACTCGAATACTGTCTGTCGGTTCTCCTGAGGATATGTCCATCCGCCTCACTGAAGGCTGTCATCTATGCGATCGATACATTTGCCTAAGTTATTGCTGGGGAGGAGCTAAACCGATGACCACGAAAGCGACTATCCAAGGTTTTAGGGAGAAAATCGAGTGGCAAAGTTTCCGTTGACTTTCCAAAATGCTATAGAAGTTGCTTTGAATTTGGACATTAAATATCTCTGGATTGACACTCTTTGCATCATACAAGACGACGAATCCGATTGGAAGAGCGAAGCCGGTAAAATGGCATCTGTTTACGAAAACTCGGTCCTCACTATAGCTGCTACTTCATCCCGACACCCCGATGATGGAATATTCCCTTTTTCGGCGCAAAATACCACGGTGACCGAATCCCGTGTGGAGACTTCTTTTCGCGTATTCGGCACTCTTAGCCATGTTGTCGAATGGAAGTCTGCAAGTGGTTATCCTCTGCTGCAACGAGGATAGGTCTATCAAGAGCGTCTCCTTTCTCCGCGTCTACTACACTTCGTTGAACACGAAGTTGTTTGGGAGTGTAACGAAGGGCACCGCTGTCAATGCGGTCTTCGTAATGAGTTCAACATAGATCCTGACTACGAGTCCTACCCCAAAGCCCGTCATTCGCGGATGTTGACATCTGGCAGCTCGCCGCATCAGTTGTCGAGAAGATGGAGGGAGCTAGTGACCGAGTACGCTCAGCTTCTTCTTTCCAACAACACCGATCGATTAGCGGCTCTGTCGGGCGCCGCTCACCACATGAACCGTTCTCGGGGCTCGACTTACCTTGCAGGTCTGTGGGAAGATAGCTTGATGCAGGATCTATGCTGGTACAAGTCTAGCAAATCCCAATCTAGCAGACTAAACCGTCAAATATACCCATCATGGTCTTGGGCAAGTGTTTGTCCCATGCAAAATAACTCAAATGTTGGGCGTGTATTTTATGATACGTGGGTCAACAATCTCATTCCTGTCGCTACAGTCTTACAGCTTCCGCACGCGTCCGTAGGTACAGGATATACTGGGCAGATTTCGGACAGTGCCATCGTACTTTTCGGACCTCTGATCGCTGCATTTGTCCATTTCGATGACGAGCAAGACAACGGATCGAGAATCCAAGGCCGCGTTGAACTGAGCGTAGGAGGGGAGTCTGGAAGCTTTCACCCGGACTACATGCTTGAGTCAACAGGACTGGGTTTTCCCACCTGGTGCTTCCACATTGGAGACACGATTTCAGAGGGGAACCCGAAACGAGTTCACAGTGATTATCTCATGCTACAGCAAGCAATTCCTTTCGCAGAGGAAAAGTTCGAGAGCATAGGTATAGTGTTTCTCGCCAGGACGGAGGAAAAAGCAGCGCAAGATCTTGTGGACGAAGAAGGATTTGTCCGCAAAGTGGTCCTAATTTGAGAGGTCAAGAAGTAACGATACCAATTCCACCGCTAGTTTGGCGGTAGCATATGTCAATCATATCCGAGCGACTACGATCTTCCCACTGATGCCAGCGCGACTTCATCGTGGCTGAAAGCGATGCTCTGAGATACAGAAGCTGGACTCGCTTCTTCCATCTAGCAGTCGCATCTGGATCTGGAAATTTGCTTCAGGACTTGCTGAAACTGTACAGTCCAGCCACGACTAACCAAATTACCCAGGCCTGCACCAAATGCTATAGGAGAGAGAACCAACGCAGCGCGTCCCACGCCCCCCTTGACCCGCGAAACCGCTCACATCATTCCTCATCCCGTTTCAATCACACAACCGCCCCCTTCTCGCCTAACCATCGCGATCCCCATCCATCACGCTAAACGCCACGGGCTGAGGCCGCGTAACAAACCTGCGCGTCCACCAGCATCTCCACCAACGGCACAACTCCAACCCATCAACGACAATCAACCCGCGACCCGCGATTTACAACAGCACACATTACCCTCCTCCAATCCTCTAACTCAAAACATAAGCGAGTACGAAACTCCTTCGCAGCATCGCCGTATCAGATCGCCGAATCCTTCGCAGAGCATGTGGAACAGCACCGCGGAGCCCACACGGTTCCTTTCGCACCTGTCGGTTCCCGAGTGGACCACCGCGCGGCTCCTACCGAAACCCTGTGGATCACTGTTGAGCTTGGATGTTCGCTTGGCCGGGCGTGCGTGCGTGCATCCCCCACTCTTCGGAAGAGGGAGCGAGTGGCGTGGCCCGTGCTTGGAGGATGGACGGCCACGACGGTGATGAGAATGTGGCGAGGTGGTGGATGGTGGGGATTCAGTTTGTGGTACGATGGTTGTGGTGGGGAGGAATGGGGTTGGAGATACAGGTAGGTATCCTAGATGTGGAGTCTGTGAATGGAGGGAGGGAGGGAGGATAGGAATGCCGTGCCGCGCCGTTGGTGTTGAGGTTTGGTGCCATGGAGAAAGAAAGAGGGGTTTCGATAGCTCGACCGGTTGTGGATCAGATAGGTGAGTGCGGCTCAGGGTATCCATAATCGTACGTTTGTTTCACGCAGTTTGCACAGGACCACGGATTCGCCACCTCGATACCTACACGTGGTGGAGTTGCCATGGCTGCGTTGTCCAACCGTATCGCAGATCTATCGAGCCGCGACACCTTGTCCACCATCCGGCACCCGGACGCGAAAGTATCCGGGGAGATAAGATATGCACCCGCATTGTGGGGATGTCCTTGTTCCCATCTCGCCGCTATATCCGTGAGGATTGTGGATCTTGGATTTTGAATTGCTTTTGCGGCTTGCTTTTGCGAGATACGCTTGGGCCGGGTGGATGGGTGGATGGGGCGCGAGGCGCTTTGGCTGTTTGGCTTGGCGTGGGCTGTGCTTGTGGAGAGGGGAGAGGGGAAGAGCATGCAGTAGTGGTGTGGATACGAGTATAGTGGCTAGCTAGCTACTTCTTTTCTGCCGTTTTTGTTCTATGGAGAGGACCGGTAAGGTAGTTTGTTAGCGTGGTGGAGATAGATAGGGATATCAGTCAAGCGGAAATAGTTCAGTGAGTGGAGAAGTTTATAACATGCTTGGGTAGTGTGGATACGGTTATGGTGGCTAGCTAGCTACTACTTTTCTGCCGTTTTTGTTTTGTGGAGAAGATGGTTAAGGTAGTTTGTTGGCGCGGTGGAGATAAAGATATCAGTTAAGCGGAATTGGTTCAGTGAGTGGAGGAGGGGATAGCATCCTTGAGTGGTGTGGATATGGATGCGAGTAATGTGGCCAGCTACTACTTTTCTGCCGTTCTTGTTTTGTGGAGAGGATGGGTAGGCTGGTTCGCTGGCGCGGTGGAGATAGATGTGGATGTTAATTGATCAGAAGAGGCTGGCTGAGCAAGTGGAGTGAGTGTACAGAGCCGGGCTACCATGATAGTCTGACGAATGAAACAGAGAACCGTATCCATGCATCAAGCATTCGCATTCGTACAGAGGATTTGCGCTACTGTGCGTGGCTCGCCCATCTTCGTAGTCGATCAATCCATTTCTGCAACCATGGAAGTGAGCGAGCGGGCAACGAAAGTTTGACCACCACCGGACCCTGCGCTCAATCCATCCACGGCCATATTCATTCTGGTTCTAAGTCAAAGATACCTCTTACACATACTCGGAGCACGTACGTGGAGTGTCCATACGCCTGCATGCGCATTGAAGCCCCTCCCTCTCCCACCGTCCACCGCGCGCGCCCCCACCCCGTTCAGTAGCTCCCATGTCATGCACTCAAGCCATCCTCCTTCCCCAACCGCCACCACGTCCCTCTCTACTCGCACCTTGGTGCTCCATCAACAGCGTTTAACGCCTCAACGCCTCGTCGATAGATCGACCAGCACGCCACAAGCACCAGCCCCAAGCATATAGTTGGGTAAAGCACACAGACAGGTCTTCTACCATAGCGAACTGATCCAATATCGAGTGATGTATTTGTCATCTGCCATCTGTCAGTTCACTCTGGTTGCGGATGGTCTGATATCGTTGGAGCGGTTCTCGGTGGTGGGCGGTGGCCATGGCCATGGTATGAAGTCGACACAAACACCCAGGCAAACCACAACTTCCGTAAATGCAGACCACATCCATCGGGACCACGGCGGCCATGCGTGGAATGCCTGATTGCATCGTCTTCGGTTCCCGTCCACAGTAAAATCTCCATCTTCGGGGTGTATGAATCTTGGGTGCTCCAAGCCAACGAACTGACTAAACGCGAGACTGGTGGCATGCGGTATCCCAAGATCTAGGCCGGGGTTGTTGAGAAGGACGGTGTTGGTTGGCTAAACGGCACCAGTGAGGGCGACACAACTCGGTCTCTCTGCTGTGCGGTCTGCTTTCGACTTCCATAAAGGCGTGGAGACGTGGATCCAAAGACTTCGGTCTTGTGCCGCTAGCTGCTGTCCGGGCTCAATCTACGCACAAGAAATTTTATGCGAGGCATTGCTGGAGGACAGGTGGAGGTGGAGCGTAGTCCTGGCACGACGTACGTGTATGTCGATATATAGTCGTGGTGGCGGGAGGACAAGATAGACACAGAGAATTGTCCAACTCATGCACGCGCCAACAGCGGAGGGAACGAGCGTGGATCAAACACCTAGTCGCCTGCGTCTAGAAAGTTTAGCTATTCGTGTTGGTTTGTTTCTCCCCAACGATCCCATAGCCAAACGGACATCTGTTGTTCTCGAAAAGGAATGGAAAAAGGAAGCAATTTGTGAAACAATCGGGATCGGAAACTCGCTCATCCACCAGACATCCCCTCGCACCTTGAAGGTAGTAGTGAGCGACGACGAAGCAGCTACCACGTGCAGTCGGTCAGCTCGCGTATTGGACGTGGGCGTATCCATCTCGCCACCAAAACCCCAGCTCAGACGACTAAAACGACGAGACCAAACGGAAGAAGAAAAATCGCCAGACCAACCGCGCGGTCCATGAGAGCGGACAGACCACATCCACGCAACAGCCTCACCAACCCCTCCAGAAACGCAGGCAATTCAGGATTAATTTCTTGTATTCAACATTAAACCCCAGTCGCTCTCTCTCTTTTTCCACTGTTCTACCCTCTCTCTCCAAGCAAATCAAAGCAAAGCAAAGCAAGAAAGTGTGTATGCATGCATGCCATGTACTCGCGCTAAAAACGCATTTGCAATCGCCGGGAACATGAAAATGTCCCAATACATCCCAACCAACCGACCATCCAACCAGAAGCCAAAGTGAGATTCAAAGAAAGAGAAAGGTGTCGTATAGACAGAAAGACAGTCGAGATTACCAAGGCGGCCGGGTGCTCGAGTCCCAGGATTATTCACAATCGAGCCCACACCCACCCACGGCTCTCCGCACTCGCCTGGCCGCGCGCCGTGGCCGCAGGCGGTCCCGCCCTCACGAGAAAAAGAAACGCGACGCAGAGACCAGCGCCGTAAACGCGGTGAGAAGCGTGTACTTCCCCTTCCGCCAAAACGTCCTAGCGCCCCACCTCCGTTTCTTGTACATAGGCTTCGGATGCGCGATTCCGGTCGTCAGATCCCGGCCTGGCATGCTCGGCGGCCAGATTGCGTACCCGATCGACTCGAAGAAGACGCGGAGACAGAGCAGCCAGAGGATCGGAGGCCAGAGGGCGTAGGGCAGCAGGGAGACGAGGGAGCAGGGGCGAGTGGCGTCAAGCGGACCAGCCCTTACAAGAAAAAGAAACTCGCCGCAAAGATCAGCGCCGTAAACGCGGTAAGCAGCGAGTACTGGCCCTCGCGCCAAAACGTCCTGGCGCCCCATCTCTGCTTCTTGTACATGGCCTTCGGATGCGCAACGCCCGTCTTCGGGTCCCGGTCCAGCAACTCCTCGCGGTCCGGCATGCTCGGCGGCCAGATCGCGTACCTGATCGGCTCGAAGAAGGCGGAGAGACAGAGCAGCCAGAGAACGGGTGGCCAGAGAGCGTGGGTCAGCAGGTAGATGAGGAGCGAGCGGGTAGTGTGAGTGGTGGTGGCGGCGCGGTAGCAGGAGAGGATTACGGCGGCGAGGACGAAGGCGATGTAGAGGAGGTGGATCCAGCATTTGCAGTCCCAGATGACGACTTTGAGACGGCGGTACAGGGGTGCGCGGTGGGCGGCGTCGCGTTCGTTGAGTTCGTCTTTGATGGAGCCGGACGAGGAGAAGCCCATTGGTTTGCCTGGGGTAGTTGTTAGTTTCTTGCTGCGCGGGTTGTTTTGTTCGAGGGCGGTTACTTACCACCGAGCCACTTGGGGAGCAAGTAGGACTGGATGATGGTGAGGGAGTGGAAGGGCGCCATCCACATCATTGCGCCCGTCTCGCGCTGTCCGAGACGGTAGCCAGACGGGATGTAAGTGATCCATTCGTTGATGCGGGTGCAAATCAGCGAGATGAGGCAGAAACGCGTCTGCCACTTGAGCTGATCATCGTTGACATACGCAACCAGGTTACCGCCGCTGATAAGGACAACCGGAATCGTGAGCATGGAGATCATGAAGAAGATCTTGAAAAACGCGTCAACGGTGAAGATGAAGCCGGACAGACGCTGGAAGAACGTCATCTGCTTGATGATGGAGCCCCAGAGGCAGAAACGGAGCTTGGTGGCCGTCTGGAGCGTTCCGAGCGTCCATCGAGTGCGCTGCTTGAGATGGCCGGTGATGGTGTCGGGGACGGTGCCGAATTGAAGGGGCTCGTGGCAGTAGGCGGTCTTCCAGCCTGCGCCGAGAAGCATAGAACTGGTGCAGACATCCTCGGCGAGGGAGCCAGTGGGCCATCCACCGATGGATTCGAGAGCAGAGCGACGGATGGCGTAGCCGGAACCAGTGCACCAAGCGACACCGGAGGCATCCTTGGTGGGCTCCATCACGTGGATGAAGCCGTCCAGACTCTGTACCAGCGGGTCGTTTTCGGGGACGTTGTAGAACATCTGCGCACGTCCGGTTAGCCGTCGCGTGGAATCAATGCATGGAATCAATGCGTGCAAGCGCTCGGTCGTGGCCCAGAACGGGAAGATCAGGTTACCCAACATCGGTCCCCTGCGCGCACAAACGAAACGCCCAATTCATGCATGGAAATGTATTGGAAAACTCACCTGAGGTGGGCAGACGAGAGACATCTTGGGGTCGACGACCATGTGGGCCATGATAGCACGCAGCCAGTCGGACTCAGGAATCATGTCGGCGTCAAGAGCAGCGATGAACTCGCCGGCACCGCCAGGCAGCGTAGTGACAAGCTCGGTTCCGCCCATCAAATTGCCCGCCTTGGCGTGATGCGGCTGACCCTTGATCTTGATGCGCGCATGGTAGTATACGTTCGGGTATTGGCTCCTGAGGTCTTCGGTCGCCTCTTTGAGCTCGGGGTCGGCACCATCGTCGAGCACGATAACACGGAAACGGTCCTGTGGGTAGTCGACGGCGCAGGCCGCACGGGTGGTGTCCAGAACAACATCGACGTCCTCCTTGCAGCAGGTGATGAACACATCGACAGTGGGAACGGTGTCGCCGCGCAACCTCAACTTGGGCCTGTGGCGGCCACCGACGTGAAGGAGAATCCACATTTGATGGAAGAATGCAGGGACTGCCAATGTCAGCTCGACCCTCTCAGATCCATCATCTCAACTTACAAGCAACGCAAGCCTCAGCACCGATAAACACCCAAGCCATGGCATACACCTTGTCGTATGCCTCTTGAGCCATAATAGTACAGTAGATACGGAAAGAAAAGTAAAGAAAGTAGGCGCCGACGGCGAGGAAGGTGAAGAGCGGGCTCAGTTTGTGGAGATAGCGCTTCCATTGTGGTAACAGATCAATGTCGTCGTGCTTGGCCAGTGTTTCCACATTGTAGGAAGACTCGACGAAGCGTTGGTGGAAGCTGCTGTTGACGGTGACCTGGTCCGAGTCGAAGGGGTTCTTCTTGATCTCGTCGTAGTCCTCCTCGTACGGAGCAGGCGTCGGGCAGGCAGTGGTTCCATTGATGGTGGTGTAGGAGCCCATGGACCAAGTGTTGGTCGAGTCCCGGGTGTAGATGGGCCTGGGCGGCCTGATCATCGACGTTGACTCGGAGGGATGATGACCAAGAAGCTCTTGAGAGGGACATGAGAGGCGGTCGGTGGACTGGCACATGGACTGGGCGAAGATGGAGTTGGAGTAGGTCGAGTCCCTGGGTAGACCCGGGCTCGGGAGGGGACTCTCTGGGGGAGTGATGGAGTCGTAGAGTCTGTCCTCACGTCCGGTCGAGAGGCCGCTGAACTGTCTCTCGCCATGGGCAGTGGAGGGGAGGGAGTCGTACTGTCTCTCGTCGTTGGCAGCCATGATGGATGAGAGGCCGTGTGCCGTCGACTGGAGAGAAGTGATGGTGAAGTGCTGAAACACAACTCGAGCGCGACGGACAAGGTTGAAATGGGATAGCGAGTGACTGACTTGTCAAATTGGCGCGGTTTTGGGTAACGACTGACTGAGGCGGCAACAAGGTCTCAAGAAGCGGAGCTGAACGGAAAAGTGGATTGATATATCAAGCTGGTCTACGAGAATGGGCGACGACCGGGGACCCTGCAGTGGGTCCCATTCCGGGCATGTCGTTATCTGCACAGATGGTCGTGGAGCAATCGCCGCAGCCGTCAAGGATGATTCTATATTTGTGCCGGATCGTCGTCACATACGGAAAGACGAGCCTTGGGCGATGGATGGGCCACCTGCAGCCCCCTGGGGGTCAATAGCGGCAGCGCACGAGGCATTCACGGCGTGTTATCTGTGGAAAAAAGTGGTTGCGATGCATGAAGAGGCAGACATCCATGCCAGCACAGCCTTAGTAGCCGAGCGGCGGGCGAGAGTCAGAGATTCGACCGGGAGAGAGCAGGGCAGAGAAGAGAGAGGAAGAAAGAAAAGCGTGGACGCAGCGGTACGCCTGGTCATGTGGAGCGTGAACATGATGCTGTGGCTCTTGTTGCGGCTCCGGGACTTGGATTGGATCATGGCAGCCGAGTGCGGCTGACGAGTGGGAACGCGTGTGTGCGTCGAGGCAGCAGCAGCAGCAGCATATGCCTGGTCGGAGGTGGTGTTGATTTTGACAACCTAAGGAGGGTAAGGGCTGCGAGGGCAGTGGTGGTGACTGGGGTGGAGCGGACGTCGTCTGGATTGGGCCGGGCGTGGTGTTGAGAACAGCGGGCCGACTGCTGATGTGCCGGCAGATGCGACAACAGACGAGCAAAGGAATTGCATGCCAGCAAGACAATGATGACCGGGGGACCGATACGCAGCAGATCCAGCACGATCCACTGCTGCGAGAGTGGACCGAGTCGCGTTGGCAGGTGCGCGACGGGTCCGACTCGAGCGGAGGGTGCAAGGCATGGCTGCACAGGCGATCGCAGCAGTGGAGGTGGTGGAGGTGGTGGGTGGTGGTGGGTGGTGGTGGGTGCCGGTGGGTGCTGGTGGGCGCAGGTGGTGGTGGTGCAGATGGTGGTGGTGCTGGCGGAGATGGTGGTGCTGGTGGAGGAGGTGCAGTGTGTGCGGTCGGCGGTCGAAAGTGCGAGAGTCGAGAGTCGAGAGGCGAGAGGCGAGAGGCGAGAGAGTCGTGCACCACACACCCACTACCCTTGTCGCTTGCTTGCTTGCCCATCACGCCCGCCAAGACTACCACCACCACCACCAATCGCACGTCCAGTGCCCACCATATCACCACCACCACCACCACCACTCACATTGCCACAATGCCACAATGCCCACGGCCACCACCACCACCACCAACACCACCACCACCACCACCACCCCAGTCCTTGCAGGCGCCGGCTGTGTCCGACCGTTGGCTGTCGCGACTCGCTCACACACACTCTCTCTCGCCTCTCCCGCCTCTCTCGCCTCCCTCTCGCCTCTCCCCCAGTGCAGGTACCCGGTCGCTCGACCAGGGACCACCCATGCCCCGTCGTGTTCGGCCATCGCTCTTCGTCTTATCTCGTCCGGCCTCGTATTCCCATGCTTGGACAATATGACACCCAATGCGACCAAACGGCCGCTCGGCACGCGCTTCGACGCACCATCCAGGCACACTCTCCAATGCACTGCTTTGCCCTCGCAACAGCCGGTGTCCTTCGCCGCTGTCACTCACTCTCCCCTGTTGCGGCTCAGCGCCCGGCAGCCCACCCTTCTCGCCCCGTCCGCTGACTCTTCGCCCATGCAATCTCTCTGTACCGCCCCCGTCAAAATCGATGGGTCTCTTCCTTAAACCAGCGCCTCCCGTCACTTCGCGTGTGTGCTACAGAATCTTTGGGCATGCATACCCCTATGCTGAGCGCGTCGTTAGCCGGCCTGCTCTACTCCCTTGTGCTTCTGCCAAGCTTGGCGTTCGCGAAAGATAGCAAGACGAGGACTTTCTGCGGTCAGTATGATGCCGCAAACTCCACCTCCTTGCGTTACACACTGCTCGCCGACGAGTGGGGTGACGATGGTTCTGGAGAGCAATGCATGACTGTCAGTATTCCCATCCCAACCCACCCCAGCGACTTCCCGTCCAGACCCCTTTCTTTTGTTTCATCTTTCCTATTATTAGTCGTCCAACTTTCGAAAGCGTTCGGCAGGCCTATACTGACACTGTTTGCGGCAGGTGAACCTTGGAAAGGCCGACGATTCGTCCACTTCCTTCAACGCGACCTGGAGCTGGTCGGGGAACCGCACAGAGGTAGGCAATACGTGCCCACGATATATCCTCGTGGCATCCCGCTGACGCGCGTTGTCGACAGGTCCACTCCTTTCCCAGCGTCATACTGAACTCGGAGCTCTTCCCTCTTAGCATCTCGAATCTGAGCTCCCTGACCCTCAACGCGTCATGGTCCATCTACCCAGGTGACTCGTTCACGGCGGAGACTGATGGCGCCAATCTGGCCACCATCGATACCGTGGCTGATGTCGCGCTCGACATGTTCTTGGACGACGATGGCGACCAGGCGGGTAATGCCTCCATCGCCAGCACCGAGATCATGATATGGCAAGCTGCATACGGAAACCTGCAGCCTCTCGGCTGGGACACCGTGTCGGATGATCCCCCAGTTGTCGAGCTGGCCGGAGTCAACTAGTACGTTGCGCCGCCTCGATCATCCAGCTCCCCGACTAACTCTTTCCAGCACCTTGTTCCAAGGCAACAATGCCAACGGCCAGGCCGTCTTCTCCTGGGTGCCCGAGACGAACCTCTCATCCATCGACACGGACCTGTACCCTCTGATGTCCTATCTCCTCGACGGCGGATACATTCCAGACAGCATCTACCTCGGGCGCATGCAGTTCGGCTCCGAGACGATGCACTCGTCGCAGAACATGACCTTCATGGTCGATTACCTCGAGATGAACATCAACAACCAGACGTGGAAACCACCGAAGAGCAGCTCAGGCGGCAACGACGACGACGAGGACAGCGCGGCGGGATCTCTCAAGCCGAACCTGGCCCTGATCCTGGCCATCGGCGCCGCCTTCTTCATGCACTTATAGTCCGTTTGCAGCGACGGCTCGGTACCGCCCCGAGCACGGTCTTTCCCACCTTTTCTCTTCTCATACTCCCCTTCTTGTAATTCCTTCTTTGCATCCCGCACAATGACACGGCCGGCCACTACCACCACATCCGCTGCTGCAAGTCCGGGACAAAACGACACGCGCGCACGAGTGAAACATTTGGGACAGGTTGCACTTTCTTGGCGTTGTTAGACTCCACATATCTTCTGTTTTTTTCCTTCTAAAGAGCGCGAGAGCGGGCGAGAGGAAGTGGTTTGTCGGAAAGGCGTTTTATATCAACTCGACGCCATGTTCTCGGTTGTTGACGGGGGAGGGGGAGAAAGCTGCTGTATTCGAAGTGTTTTCTAACAGCAGCGTTGGGAGAAAAACCAGGCTTCAGTGCCCCGTCGGTAGTATAGTTAGCACAGCGGTATCGCTATCATTAGTATCATCATCATCATCATCATCATCATCATCATCATCATCATCATCATCATCTCCATCATCTGCATCATCACCACCACCCACCTCGCCTCCCTCCTCTACCATCACCATCACCATCACCATCTCCGTTTCCCAGTCGCACGGCCACCGTGGCACGGTCGGAGCCACCGCTCAAGAAAATTTCGCGCTCGGGCGCCAAGACCGAGACACGAGGGACGGGCTTTGTTGACACGAGGGACGGGCTTGTTGACACGGTTGACACGGTTGACACGACCGTTGCGCGTGCGTGGAGCCGAGGTTTGGCCGGGGGGAGGGCTGCAGAAGATGAAGGTGAAGGTGCGTGTTGGGTAGTGTAGGGGTGGGTGAGGTTCGGGATGGGATGAGGGAGGCTGAGATGGGGAAGGCTGAGATGAGGGTTACGAGGGTTACGAGGGTTACGAGGGTTACGAGGGTTACGGTTGTGGTGGCACGTTGGAGAGGTCCGAGGCGAGAATGCTGCGAGGTGCGGTAGCGAGGATGGGATGGGGGGGTTGTGGTTTGGATGTGGATGTGGATGGATGTGGATGCGTGTGGTAAAGTTAGTGGCTAGCGCAGGTACGAGGGGATTTTGACATGGATTGGTGGGCGGGTGGTTAGCGACGGGTTGGTGATGGCTGGGATGCGGATGCGGATGCGGATGGATTGGTGGGTGATGCATAAGTAGGGAGAAGGAGAAGAAGAACACAAGGGCGAAGAAGAGGAGGTGAACTTTAAGGCTACGAGTCGTCGTGGTGAGGACGTTGGAGTATAAGGACGATATGTACACCTAGCCAAGCAAGACCAATTCCCTCATGCTGATTGCTCCCACTCCATTCCTCTCCAGCTGACGACGATACACACGTACGTACATGCGACTTCAAGCGCACAAAGCACTCACTCGCTCGCTCACTGACAGGTACGTACCACCGCTTACCCTCAACCTCAACCCCCAACACGCACCATCCCTCCACCCACCACGCGACACCCGACAGCACTCACGCCCACAAGGACACGACCCTACAACGGTAAAACCGCGCCCGCGACTCAACCGCGCAATCAACGAAATCACACCTTAAAATCGAGCAACGGGTATCCAGTCCAGCGTCCCCATCCCAGCCCCTCACCACCTCAGCACCTCAGCACCGTCAGGACCAATAAACCAACCAACGCAGCCGGCTCAAGCCCAATCCTCAGCCTCAGCCTCGCAATCCCAATCCGCATCCCACATCCACACCTTCCCCTCCCAAGTCCTCATGCAACAACTCCCGACCACAGCATCACAAACCTCGCCCCCTCCCCCCCCGCCAAGCGCAGCAAGAGGCCCTTCCCCGTCCGCACCGCGCGCAACACGGTCTCCCGGCTCCGTCTCGGAGCGCCGCGCGACAGTCCCAGTCCCAGTCCCAGTCCCAGTCCCAGTCCCAGTCCCTCCGACCACCCGGCCGCGCCGAGGCTCATCACGCACAGCTCCGCTCCGTACGAGAGCGGCTCCGTGTGATGACCTCGTTGTCGAGTCGATGCTCTCAAGTCCGGCCGGCCCAGCGGCGTGCACGATACGAGCGCGTGTCCTCGGTCGTGTTCATCCGGCTCGTGATGCGGAGATGAGACGAGATGAGGGACGGGCGGCGGCGGCGGCGGCGTGCAAGCATGCAAGTACCTCGGTGTTGCAGAGGTTTTCCGCGGGATCGGTTTGGTTTTCTGTCGCGTTGATGCGCGGGGAGGCGTGTGCGGTGCGAGTGAGTGGTGTTTTCGTTGAGCTTGGAGCCGCGCTGGCGTGGCGGTGGGGGGTTTGGGCGCTTAGTTATGCTTATTTGCGCGTGTGGTTGGTGGCGGGGCGCGAGGCTTGCTTGGTTGCTTTGGTGCGAGTGGGAGTTGTCCAAGGTGCTCCTGCGAGCGTGCGATGTGTCGCGAGGCGAGTTGGGTTTTGGTCGTTGTGTTCGTGGTCGTAGATGGACGGTGTATGCATAACTTATCGCGACAGCCCAGCCCATCGTCGCCCGCCGCGCTGTCCGAGGTGCAATATCCCATAGTCATGCGAATATCTGCTACGAATCGCGTCCCTAACGTAGTCTCGCAACCTCATTCGCAGCCTTCGACGTCCCCTACCCTCACCGCTCCCTCTCCCTTCCACGCCAAAACAGAACTTCAAGGAGAGGCCGGAAAGGCTACTGCACTCCATCCGTTGAGGGACAATATGAACGCCATCCCCACAGCCTCAACCAACCAAAAAAAAGCAAAAAAGTAGTTTGTCTCCCTTCCCAGAATCGAACTAGGGACCTTTCGATGGCATTGAGCTTCCATTACAGTCGAACGTGATAAACCAACTACACCAAAAGGAGCGAATGTCGTGGTCTGAGACCACGTTTTGGTACCCATTTTTCCAGCTTCATTGTTTACATACAGATACCCGTTTCTGGCGCTGGCAGCCACCAATTGCAGTGTGTAGATGGCCGCGGAAATATGAAACTTGAAACTCGATGCGGGGTGCCGCCACCGTTTTTGACGGGATCCGGGCGCTTGCGTGGCGGACTGGGAAAACAGGAGGCGTCGGGGTTTTTTGGGCGACGAGGCGCTGCTGTGTGCTGTGCTGTTTGGGGACACGGCGTCGGTTCGGCTGGGTTGGGGAGATGGTTGGGCGCTGGGGTTTTGGCGCATTCTGCTTTTCGCGAAAGGCTGGATGGCGTGCTTGGGTGGTTGTGGGATTGGGGACGATGTCGCTCGCTGGCTAGGTTGGGTACTGGGACTAAGTTGCAAGTCTGCATTGCTTTACTGTGGCGATGTTGCGTGCGTGTTGGGGGTTTTGGTCGGGTTTGGGACGGGGAACTGGGGGGGTTTTTTTTTTCTTTTTTTCCTTGCACGTGAAGTGCGGACGTTCTGGCAGACTGACAGTTTCAAAGTTGCTAAAGTACAGGCTGTGCGAGAGGAGTAGATGCAGCGGAAGAATCATTGTGGGATCTCGGACTGAGATAAAAAGGAATATTCCATGAGCGGTTCAAAATGAATGTTCATCTAGGCTCCGTTCGTTATCTGAGGTACAGTTTGTATATAGCGATCGAGTCAGTCCAGATGTGCTAGCAGCGCCCTTAGCTACTGTACATGTAGTTCTTCGGCACTGGTGCTCAAAGATAGATCTTTGCCATATCGGTATGTAGTTCCTGAGGTCATTCGAAACAGCGTATGTGAAAATGTTTAATTGTATGCTCATTGAGTTCAAGAGATGTTCAAGTAAGCCCACGCAGCAGTTAACGAAGAGGTTGGAGAGTTGGAGCGCGTTCGGCTGCGATTTAGCACTAATGTCTCTGACGTTACTGAGCTTTGCGAAAGGCCCGTCTGTGTGAGTCTTTTGGCCTTGCTAATGCAATCAGACAGGTCAAAATTCGATGAAATATGAAGGATGATGCAATGATGAAGGATGGGAGTAGAAGTCAAGCCATTTGTCCGAACATTAACTTTGTCACGTGCTCGCGTGTCTGAGCATCCCCCGCCCCGCGTCTCCCGCCAATTCCCGACGTCTCGTCCCTCGACCCCAAACATTGACCCTCGCTCGAGTACTCACTCAACATCGCATCAATGACCAATCTAGCACCCCCAATCTCTCGCGATGGCTTCATCTACCACGGCGCCCTGTACGTCGACGCAGGCAATCTCAATCGCCATCCCCGTGCCTCTCTCGATGAGCTCACGGCGCTCCTCCGCCCAGAAAAGTCCTCGGCGCCTGCGGCCAAAGATCAGGTCGGACATTGGTACGTTGCGCAGCTGAAACACTACGGATTGCCCACCACCAAGGACAAGAACGCGGCCAAAATCAGGCTCTTGAACGCTCTGAACTCGGGCGATTTGAAGGTGCCCGCCGATGTCAAGAAGATCGAATCTGCCATGAAGAAAGAATACGATGCGGAAAACAGGAAGGCAAAGGCTGCCGCAAAGGCCGCCGAAGGTGCTGGCTCGACGAAAGCTTCTGCGCCGAAGAAGGAAAACGATGCAGAAAACAGGAAGGCAAAGGCTGCTGCAAAGGCTACCGAAGCTGGTGGCTCAAAGATAGCTTCTGCGCCGAAGAAGGCAACGGGCTCAAAGCGGAAACATGATGAGACCCCGGTGACTGGCGCAAGTACTTCGATGCCGTCTGCCGATTTATGTAGGCCGATTGCAATCGCAGTCGGAACTAAAGGTCAAAGGCAGACCGCAAAGAAGACCACTGGCAGCGCGGCTCCACTGGCCATCGAATCCAAAACCTCCGCAAAGAAGACTACTGGCAACGCGGCTCCACTAGCCATCGCACCCAAAACCCCCGCAAAGTCAAAGAGCATCGCTCAGCTCAGAGAGGAGGAAAGAAACGAGAAGAACGCCAAGCGAGACGGTATCAAAAAGGTCCGAAAACTGCATGCCGATTCCAAAGGCGACAGACACGACGACGACTACGATCCCTGGCACCAACACGACATCGACAGCGACACCATCTCCGATACCGAATGGTCCAACAAACGCAAACAATCCGGCGTCTACACAGTCACCGTCTCCGGTAATGGCAGTGATTGGCAAAGCGTCCGCTACGACGGAAGCCCCAACGAACTCATCTTCTGCAAAGACGGCGACCGAATGTGGGGATCCTACAAATTTGACGTGTACGAAGGTATGATTCTCATGGATCCAGGTCCGAAGCGCGAGATTCAAGGTCTCTTATTCCAATGGCGTGGACGCAGTCAAATTCGCCCAGGCATATGGGAAGACACAACCGGGAGGGGCGAGATGCTCTTCGAAGAAGCAAACGTAGTCAAGGGCACCTTCTTCAACCTCAAAAATTGGCGTTACGAGTTCAGCGCCAAGCGAAAGACGGGTCTAGCTGGAACCAGCAGGCGAGGCGGCAAGAGCTACGAGACCGAATGGACTGCTCTCGGCCAAGCCAACGACTGGTCCGGCCCGGCCCCAATTCAGATACCGGCGGGAGAGAAGCCACCTCGCCTTGGTGGTTGGGCTCGCAGGGGCCGGGGCGGATCCATCCAAAGCGGTCCGAGATCTGTGGCTTCGCGCGCGCCAAAGCGAGTCAAAGATGAACATCCCGAATCCATGGACATCGACTACGACGCCTCCAGCGATCCAAACCTACTCGCTCAGATCTCGGGCAGATACAGCGTCGACTGCCGCGACATCTCCTCCACCTGGCCCTGGAACACAGATAACATGGAACTCGACTTATGCGTGGACGGCGACCGCCTCTGGGGATCTTTCTCATGGGGTCCGTTCGACGGCGTCATCCAGATGTATCCGGGCCCGACTAAGTTTTGCCCAACCACGAGTTTGAGTTTCGGGTGGCGGGTCAGGGAGAATACGACTGGTGATTTGAGGTTCGGGAGGGGATGTACGGGGAATATGACGTTTTATGGAGGCGGGAGGGTGTCGGGGGAGTTGTTCGGTTTGCACGGTCAATCTGTGGCGTTTGAGGCGGAGAAAATGGACGGATCACATTCGGCGGGTTGGCGCAGTTTTGAACAAGAGTGGAACGGGTTTGTGGAGGAGACGTATGGGGACTACAACAGGAACAGGGGATGGCGGTAGACATTGGAGGGACTGTAATTGGGTGAGTGGGGTTTTCGTGGCCAAAGGCAGGCTTGTGACTGGCTAGGAGCTGGTTTTCGAAGTGCGCGTTGTCTGTGTATGATTGGAATTCATGTATGTTGTTGTCCTTCTGGACATTCTCATAGGGAACCAAAAGGGTTGTCGAATCCGGTGATTGACGATCTCGATACTTGGTTCCTCTGGGAGCTCCGAGATTCACTGCAAGGCCGACATCAATGCAGTGTCTAAGGAGGAACTTGGATTGGCTTCGGGTCATGGCTACAAGAAGGGAGGTGCAGGTCCTCCTAGCCGACCAGGCTGTCTCGCATCTCCATTTCAATCACCTGCGAAGCAGTTGCGGTCCCATAAGTTACGGGTTGAATGGATTCCACCACGATATCTTCGAGAATGTCAATCATACTATGCAACTTGAAACTCCCAATCGAGCATCCTCTTTGTTCACGCTAGTTCCAGATTTGTAGGCATTCCATAGGGCTTGATTGACCTTCGCCAGGTATTCTCCAGCTTCAACCACCCTGTCGGGGACATTGTCCTCGAAAGACTGATAAAAGTCATTGCTCCACAGAATAGTCGCCAAGTCTTCCGCCATTCTCTCTCCAATCTTCTCGTGAAGAGTTTCCTCGGGCAGAAGCTCTTGACCATCGCTTCCCCTTTGAGATCTTCCATCACCATCTCTTTCAGTTCCTCAGTCACTTCAGAGGCCACTTCGTCTCATGTCTCAGCTTTTCGACTGCGGAACTCTGGGGCTCTTCCGCTCCACTACTTGAAGATGCTCAGTCGCCGCTCGTCGGAACTGGCTACGGTTCATCTCAGCCGCGACCTGCTCGAAAGCTTGTTCCCTCAGATCTTCCACGACTTCATCGCGGAGACGTTCTTCCAAGACCACTTTATCGAAGTCACTGCTTCGAAATGCTTTTCTGGCAAGCTTTCGGGTTCCTTCCTGAGATCACTTTCAAGCTCCGTACGTGCCTCGGCTTTCACTTCTTGTTTCGATTCTTTTTCGAGTTTTTCCTTGACACCCTACACGATGTCATCGTTCATTTCTTGCATGATCTAACCTCGATGATCTCGGGTTCTCTTGTGTGGAGGCATTCAAACTTGGTAGTTGTTGGATGACTTCATGGAGGTCTAAGCAATGGACGGGGTAGTCTATTAGTCACGTCTGACGTCGAAACATCGGTGGAACTGGAATCCGTGCAATGTAGTGAGCACAATTCTAGTGGAAATTTGAAAAAATCTGGAAATATCATTCAAGATGTCATATGCCACAGCCTTGGGGCCTCCGACCACATATGACAAAAGTAGAAGACTTACATTGCCTCTGATGTGTTCACTCACTGCCTCCAACGATATTCTTGGATTCCAGCGGAGAGTCGGACCGAATGCCCGCGTCTATAGAAACACGAGTGGCGAACGGATTAAAGTATTCTTTGATTGATATAAAGCTTCCCTTTTATTTACTGTCATTGAAACCGAGTAAATGGCGTGGAAGGGCTTCTTATTGGGATAACCCGCAATCCATAGAAGTCAATAGTAATGTTATAATCGGAGCTCTTTTGGATCATGTTAATTTCAATATATACATATATATGGATATCGACGACCATGCAGCTGAAGAGCTCGCTTGGGCCATGGATCCGCTTGATACTTAGTTGGAGACGGAGTCAAATCGCTCGTTGTTTGATGCCGAAAATGATGACGAGGAAGAAGACAACCATGAGGATGAGAAGAAGCAGAAAGGGGAGAAAGGAGAGAACGAGTATAAAGAGGAGAAGTAGGAGAAGGAGAAGTAGTAGGTGGTATACTAGTCTAGAATCTCGTAGTACTGGCTAGTTGTCGGAGCTGGATGCGCCGATGGGTATCGTAACCATCCAGATCTCTGGCCACTTGATGTCTTTCTTATCTGTCGAACTTTCTCTTCTGGTTACGATACAAGCCCGAGTTCGTATTGAGTCTCTTATACGATTTAGTCATTCCTCCCTATTTCACTATATGACCGGGGGAGTATCTCGCATCACAGTACATCAAAAGACATTTTAGATGATTCCTGCTATCCGATCATGATCTTCTTCATTCGTAATAGGACGTTACATTCCCACTATACCTCGTGACCTTCCATTCTTCTCTCGTCGGAAAGTCCATCAAAATCGGATATGAAACACTTTTCCTCAATCCAAGACCATGTTGGTAAAGCCACGTTTTTCCCATTCCATTTCTCCCATAGTTCTGATCCCAGTGAAAATCGTGTATCGGTAAGTTCGTGTTGCAAACAAAGCAGAAAAGATTGGACAAGGATGGGAAAATTTTCATAGGAACAAGGGTGGATTTAAAAAGTCCGTCGATCATCTAAAAGTCACCCGTCTTCTTCCCAGTCGGAACTGCGTTTAGGGACGTTAAAGATGAAGCTTCACTAGCTCTGGTAATAGTGACAAAAAGATTACGACAATCGGCTTCCTATGGATTCAGATGTACGTCACTGGTCGTTATCCCATAGAGGCTCGATAGCGCCTAGCAGCATCTTCCAGACGTCTTCGTTTGAGGGCGTAGTGTCCACTATGTCTCTGCTACTATCAGTAGAAATTCTAACCCCACTCTGTGATATGAGAGCTTACAGCCGCAATTTCAGTCCAGAGTCGAGATGCTGCAGCAGATCAAGCCTTTTCTGGTCATTACCAAAGCTGATGAATTGGATGCCTAGCTGTCCGCGAGAGGCCCTGAGTTCGCAAAGAGTGTCGACTATCTGCTTTATTGCTTTTTCTCCGGTACGTCCCGGTGGCGAAGCCGCATCTGTGAAGACGTATATACTCAGAGGTCATACTAGTTTCGAACGCGTAGAACTACTCCATTCCGTACTAGGACGGTTTTGATTTGTGAGCTGGTCGGTATAGGCCGTTGGTATTGCACTGAGGCTTCGTTCAATGTCCGATTGTCCGCTTGGGTAGATCTGGCCAAGGAACTCAACAAGATCTGCTGTCTTTCCTGATCTACGCTGACTTGTATTGATGGTGAAGCGTAGCTCCACTCCATCAGGGTCGCCTTCTTTAGCAATGTACGCGAGGATGTCGAATAGGACCTTGACATCATGCCAATGTTCATGCATGGATTGGGTATCATCAAGCAGAAACATCTGTAATAGAAAGATAATCAGCAACCGCAGACCAAATGTCGAGGGAATCTTACGTGATCTCGACCATCCAAATGACGCTTGAAATGGTGGGACCGCAGCCGAGGCGGGACTTTCCATGGGAACTTAGATCTAGCTTTCATTTGTCCTTTCCAGTGATGAGCAGCTGCGACTGACAGATAGGTTCGTTCTCCCTCGGTTAGCTTAGTTTTGCCCTGAGCATTCCCATCCTGCGGCCCTTCGCGCTTTGAAACTGTGTCTTGAGGTGATCCGGTTGGAGGCCCGGACTTAGAGCGCAGGGCTGCTTGGGACTCGAATCGGACATGAAGATCTCTCCCATCGTCCTTTATGGGAGGATCATGACTCACAGCATTGATTCGATCGTCGTTATCCTCACCTTCGAGAAAATCCTCCATCGGCTCTCTGACCACAGTAGCATCAAGGCTGGGCCTTGTAGTAGGTCGATGGCCTGTTCGTGAACGCGGATCTCTCCGTAACCCATCAGTGAAAATGTACTGGTCGCCTGAAAATCCCTCCTGTAGCGAGATTGTTCCTCGTCTTACATGTCGGGGGCGATTGGGTAAGTGGCTCGAACCCTGGCTCACTGGACTGACCTGACCGTCAGTACGACCGCTATCTCCACGTCGCAGAGAGATGTCTGACGGCGGGTCGGTGAAGTATCGGTGATCTATTCGTGCACGCGGATCCCCCCTTGACCTATCGTTCGAGAAAGAACGGTCGCATGGGTATTCCTCTTGTAGTGAGACTGTTCTCCGTCCCATATTCCGAGAGTCATGAACAGAATAGCTCGAGTACGGCCTACGCTGTTTGGCTTCTTGACACAAACTATACTCCTCCTGGTCCTCTTCGGTATCTTCATCTGGACTTTCCGACAGGCCCAAAACAGAGGGCCCTGCAATCGGGACCGTTACTGAACTCTGGCGTGGCTGATGATCCCGACGTTGGAAAGTCCCGTCGATCCGGCGACGAGAGACCATGGACAGCTGTGATGAACTTTTGGGATGGGCTTCGGACTGGTCATACAGTGATGACGGCGGAGATTTCTGTCGTTCGCCAATGTTTTGACCGATATCAATGCCGGAGGTGCTCCGAGAAGTTGGACCTGTATGGAACTGGGGCTTCTGGGCTTGATGTAACAGTTGATCTGACTTGTCCCAAAGAACCTTTGCGCTTGGTCGACTGCCACTTCGCACAAGCATGTCGTTCTCGACAATACGGATCACTCCTTTCGTGATGATATCAGAGTTGCGCTTGTCCGCACAGAGAGACTCATGTTTGTCGAGAACAGTGCCGAGAACCTCTTCACCATCGTGGGTGCATCCGCTGTCCTCGAAGCCGGGTATTTTGCTGGTCGCTTCCCTGCGTTGTAGTCGGTAGTCCTCAAGACCTTCGAAACCTTCAACGATCCAGACTGCAACTTCACTGAAGATACAACCAAGAGACCATAGGTCGACTCTTTGCGAAACCCCCAGTCCCATTGCCCCGATGGAATCGCTGGACCGGTAACATTCGGGGGCACCTAATATTGAAGTAAGCAGATATATCATATTGCAGGGCTCTCTGGGCCATGGTACAATATGTTCGAGTCCCATAATTGTCTCTACTCTTCTCATCAGAATCTGCCGTTGTAGCACGTTTGAAGTGGCTGAGGCCCATGTCCGCCAATTTGAATTTCCACTTGTATATTGGATCGGTATCGGAGCCGCAGACGAGTATATTCGCCGGCTTCACATCTTGATGCCATCTATACTTGTGGTTAGTGAACAGATCAGGGAAGATGCCATGATGGGTTTGCTACCCTCGGAAGCTCGGTCGAGCATCGGAACTGTCTGATAGATTTCCCGCTTCGTGTATGGCGAGTATCGCCAAGATTAGCTGAAACATGCCACGCCAGACTTCGATGATTTCACTTCCTCTCTGGGGAGGTCTATGAATTGCCAGATAATCCTCGAGCGTACCTTTGTCTGCGAACTCCAGGATGATATTGTAGATTCCGTCGTGGAAAAAGCTTCCATAAAATCCAATGATGCTTTGCACTTGTGGTCCAGACATGGCTAACTTCTCGAATGCACGTTTTTCGTTGTTGTAGTGCTCTTCAGCATCTCCGCCGCGAAAAGACTTGACGACAAACGTATCTGCGAAGCGGTATTCCTGGCGCTGAGAACAGTGAGCACTAGCTGGATTACTGTCATGAGATGTCTAGCAAAACCTAAAACGTACCCTTCCATGCAGCTGGTTGTACCAACTATAAAGTATGATCTTGTATGTGTGAGCGCTGGCTCCTTCGCCCAATTTCTCCTTTTTTATGATTGGGAGTATCCGATCTGGTTCGTACTGTACGTCTAGTCTTCCATCAAATCGAGGGGCGCAAAGTTCCCATTGAGCATCGCGAAAAGACTCGAAAAGGTTGCGCGTCGGCGCCTTGGGAAATTGCGCCGGCTCTGATACAAAGGGTAGTAGGTCGTCGCGAAGGGAGTCGTACTGCGAGAAGTATTTGATGTACGCTCCTAGCTCGACGGAGAGTAAGATACAAAAGATTCGAGAGTAGCCTTTGCGGATGGCGGCTGGCTGGATTGGTACATCGGAATTGGGCCAAAGCACTCGAAGTATATTCAGGATTTTCTTGTCGTCTTTCATATACTCCTCCACCTTTGGGAAGGGGATAAACCATTTCTGCTCTGTAGAGGATAGGGCCAGCGATCCACGGATCCTAGCACTGTTCATGTGGGCGTGAAATCTTTGGATGTTGGGGTCGTGGTTAGGCTGCGAGGCCGCCATTTGATAAGCGCACCTTGAGGCACAGTTGCGAAAGAATTGACAGTTGAGAATTGGAATATTGGTTAGAGGATGTGATCCATTGAGATAGTTGCAGTTGGAGGCAGCTGTGAAGATGGAACGTCATAAGCGATAAGGCTATGGGAATAAGAGCGAGGAGCTCAGTGGGTGTTCTCCGCCCCCGGATTGCGACTCCCGATCTAGAATCTGTCCGATCACATGCAGCCGCCGTCCTCAGCCGCATTATTAAGCTGGTCTCGAGAGCCTGAAGTTCCGTTGTCAGTCTTCACCGGTGTCGGCCAACCCGGCTTCGTGGGTTGGCGCCAGCATGGCACTGCTGTATGCACGCTGACATTGTTGATGTCGAGTACCAATCAAGTCCAGGATGATGTGACCCTGCCATATTCTATCTCATGATTCAACAGTGTAGATGGATTTATAGTCATAATTCCTGTGGTAAACCGAATCCAAAGGCCAGTCATACTGCTACCTCCGTGCGCGATGCTATATGGAGGGAATATAGGAAAGAATGAACAATCTTCAGCGTGCTGAATCATCAGAAAAAGGCTGCAATCTTGGCGCTGGATAGCTATTTGAGCTTCTCTAGCCTCGCTCTGCGATCCACCCACCAGTACACAAGATACCAGGCTCCAAATGTACCCACCATCATAGGTATACTGATGGCGAAGAAAAGTTCCAATGCGCCTAAAGATACGACCTTCTTCTCACCGTCATAATGGACAATATCAGTACTCATTAGTGTCTAGGACAAGTCAGTCGTGATTCTAAATCCATCTGAAGCGTTGCTTACTGAGATGAACGTGCCCGGCAAAAAGAAGAGTGTCACCAAGGTGATGATGCGCATGGAGACTGTCTCTTGTTTTGTCTTCACAGCAAGAGAATGCATTTCTTCTGTCATTGCTTCAATGTTTATCGCGGAACGCTGTGACTCCTGCGCAAGAAATCTGTTGGTTTCCATGTTGCGATATTCCAAGATGCCGTAAAGGAGGCCTTTTCGATCGGCCAGTAACCGCAACAGAGATCTCGCTCTTGATTGTTGTATCCGCATATCTTTCTCAAGGCTTGTGATTCGATGCTCAAAGCGGTCGACGTCCGCGTCACAGTCTAGACGCAGCGCGGCAGGACAGTCCTCAGAGTCAATGACAGCGCGATAATATGCTTTTATCTCGGCAAGGACGCTGGCGTTAACTTCGAGTACAAGTAAAACTTCGTTCACTTTCTCTTCGAGGGACTGAATTCTTTGCAAATCACGGAAGGAGAACTCCGAGAAAGGTTGCGCATTTTGCCGTTCATGCGGCATGAGTCGCAAATCGACGAGTCTTTTTGGGACTGACAAAGAAGCTAGGTTTGGTGGTGTCCCGGGCGGCGTCATAGGTCGTCCCGAATCCAATGCAGTTTTCTCCGATATCTCTTCCGTTGCCGCCAGAGTCGAAAACGTACCGGTAGAGAAAATTGTTGGCGGCGCCGCGGCAATGAAGTCCTTCCCCAACAGCTCGTCGACGTTTACGGAAAGTGTTCGCCTTGTGGAGGATTGTAGTTGATTCTCAAGAAAGTCGATATACCATGACCATGTCTCACCCGCCCAGTCGCAATATACCAAATGAGTTGATAATGAAGATGCGAAGGCGCGGGTGTTAGTCCCGAAGGATGCAATCGGGGAGACATTTTGAGTCTCAGTCGCTGACTTTAATTCGTTTAGTGATACGAATTGACCGGGGATCTTGCCAAAAACAAGAAAATGAATACCGACGTGCCCGCTCTTGACTCCAAGCCCCCGGTGTTTGGAGAAGCACTCGTAAATTTCAGCCAATAATCTGTGACCCACTTCCCAGTGGGCATTCGTGAGCACGTATAGGTTTATGTCTCTCTGAGAATCAGACTCCATCCATTCCATCGCATAATTGCTGAGTATCGTATTTAGGCACCTTTGTATGTTGGATGACGCGGTTTCCGGCATGAACAGCTTGTAGCTGTCAAACAGCGACAGCAAGGCTGCGGTTTTCTTCCTGCGGTATACTGTACCTGAGCTTGTGAAGCATAGCTCCACTCCATCAGGAGATACAGGTTTGACAATATATGCGAGGAGACCAAATAGCTCTTTCACTTGAGACCAATGGGTTCGTATGGTACTGGTTTCATCGATCAAAAACATCTGCAACACGCAGAGATTAGATTTTTTCTTCATTCAAGTGAGCTCCACACTCCACTCATGATAACTTACGTGACGCTGGTTGACGGGATGGAGTGGACGGGTTTTATGAAACGGCGATGGAGTATTTCTTCTCAAGAAAGGAAATTTCTTGGCTGCACGCTTCCATTCCAGGGCATCCTGGACTGGCCAGCCCACAGGTCGAATCGAGTCCTTCAGTGGCATTTCAGATGTTCCGGACCCTTGGCGTAGGGATAGAACTGGCTCTTGGCCCAATGGCTTTGCAAGTTTAGTTGGCATGATAGTGGATTGCGGCTCCGTAGAAAGGATTTTGTCGGTCTCGGTCTCTTGTGGTTGTTTCGATTTCAAGGTGGTCGTAGTATGGAACCTCTCTTGCTGAGTGTTCTGTGCTTCTCGAAGCAGACTCCTCATCATGAACAACAATTTCCTTGCATCCAGCCGATGATCAGGATCCTGCATCATATGCTCTTGGATCGTTTGTGACACTGGTTTAACCAAAAAATCGCCCACGCGCCTACTTTGGATGAGCTCATTATGCTGGTCGAGAACGACATCGAGCACTCTGACACTATCATGAAAGCAGACACAGTCACTCAAATGGCCGACGGATCTATTTTCTTCTCTGCGACGGCAGCGATATTCTTCCAATCCAGCATATCCCCGAACAGTCCAGGTAGCAGCCTCGCTGAACACGCATCCGAGGGACCAGATATCAACGCTCTGCCTCGTGGGGAGCGGGAGTCGGCTGGGGAAGCTGTCGAGTCGAGAAAGTTCTGGCGCGTCTAGAAAACCAAGTTAGAAGAGATTCGAGATGACCAGATACATGGAGTCCCACCATACGCGCGATGCAGCATCCCCTGCACATCCTTATCAATTCGTTCATCTTGGCTAGGAGTGGTCGGCTTGGAACGGAAAAAATGAAATTCGGACAACTTGAACTTCCATCGATAGACCGACGGTCTATAGCCGCTACAGACAAGGATATTTCCTGACTCGATCACCTAGAGTAATCTTCTGAAGATCAGCATAACCGCTCATGACCAAAAACCGGAAGACGACAAGACATCTTTGGCTACGTACCGTCCAAACCGACTTGTTCCGTGAAAAGACTCGCAGTCCGCTTCGGCCATATGTACTACATCCAAAGCTTCTAACAAGTCGAACATTCCGTGCCAGAAGTCTATGATGTCATTTTGCTTCGCAGGAGGCGGTTGCGACTGGAAGTACTGCTCAAGGCTGCCGCGGTCGGCATACTCTAGAAGCACATTGTGTACGTTATCTTGAACAAAGCTTCCATAAAAGCCAATGATTTTGTTAGATCTCCCAGACAACACCAGAAGCGCTGCTACCTCTCGTGTGCAGCTCTGTACTACATTTTTTGTTACGGTAAGTTTTCAAGGCAAAGAATTCTTGCTGAAGTTTATCAAGTCAGTAAAGGGTTTTGAGTACAGAGGACGGGAAAATGTGACGAACGTCTTTTTTGAGATTGTTGTATGCGTCATGTATTCGAATCTTGTAAGTTGTTGCACTAGCACCTGAGCCGATCATTTCCTTCGACAGAAATGGCAGAATATCCCTTGATCCATAGTGTACGTTGAACTTCCCGCGCTCAATGAGGGCTGGACAAAATTGCCATTGGGCCTGATAGAAAGCGGCAAAGGTTTTGGAAGGTAGTGGAAAGCCGTTGGGTCCAGGTACGTCGGTGAAGGGTAGATATTGATCTCTGAGCATAGAATCCTGCACGAACTGGGTGATGTAGCTGCCCTTCGATATCCACAAGAGGATGCAGAAAACGACCTTGTAGTGTTCCCGAATTACTGAGGGCTCTACGGGAATTGCTGTAGGCGACTGGACGGCGCGTAATAATCTCCGGGTCCGGTCATCGTATTGGAAAATGGCCTTTATCTTTTCAATCGGAACAAAACCGCAGACCTTCGCCTGATTGATAGAGAAACAGAAGCCCGCAATAATGTTGCGGCCGTCACCAGGTGGTGGTATAATCAAATCTTGACCGTCGTGAGGCTGAGGAGATTTGGCATCGTGTATACGCTGATCACGCTCAGGCGACGAGAAACCTGGGCCTGTTGACATAAGGGGAATTAAGCTGAAGAGACACAGTTGTGGTGCGTAAGGGACAACGAACCTTGAAGTTAAGGGGCAGGACCTCATCTGACGGTTATGTAGCCTTGTGACACGCCTGCGGGCGGCAGCATGCGGGGCATCAGCTATGCAGACACAGATCGGCGACGAACAGGGTATCACCACCGCTATGCGAAATCTGCCTTATCTCCACAACTACAAAGGGAAGATCCGTGTCAAACTTGCTTCTTCTCCAAATCCGTCAGACTGTCCGGCATGGTTATCGAGGTACAAGGCTCCAGTATAAACTGTTAGATGAGGTCTCCCGATCGTCACGAATCGTGTCACATCGATTTCGGCAGTGGTATGATGGCCTAAGTCTCAGCGGTGGGCTGGAAAAAAGCAAACACTCCGCAATCAAGGAGCCTAATTTTATCCGGCTCGAGGGAGATTCATCAGTGATTCTCTCCATCCGAAGAACCTGCCATTTCAAACATTAGCATCCACTTTCCTCAGTGGGGAGACTTCCTCCAGGAAAGCTTACCACTTTTAACCACATCTTCCAGGGATAATTTTATCGATCTATTCGATGAAAGCTCGAGAAATACTTACGCAACTAATTGACCCTTCGGTTGACCCAGCTGTATCCAGTCCATCAGCTGTTACTCTTCGAATCCTATCTTTGTCTATATGCCCTACCATCTTGAAAATTAGCAACCTACCCTGTTTGACCTGCACCACGACAATGCCTCCATCAAAGCCACTTGATATCCATCGCCATTAGTACAGGATCCAGAGCCACATCACTTACCTTTTCGACGGACTTATAACCCTACTCAATCTCGCCGCTAGCAACGCCTAATTCTCCCTTCCTTGAACCCCACTTAATAGCTTCATGATTATCACTATCATCTCTAACCCCCTAAATCCCTCCCTGAACTTCCCTCCTTCATCTATGACATCGAGGTTCCGAGGAGGGAACGGGCCTAGAGATACTAGGATGCGTATAAGATACTGGCAATATCAACAAACCCTTGTGGCAAGTTATTCGTTTTGAATTCGTAGCTTCGCTTTCCATCAACCTACCATCCTCTTCCGCACCCGCGTTGAAGCATTCACTTGAGCAAGCCCCTTCCGGCATTGATTGTCCATCTGACCTACCACTTCCCACCCTGCCTTCAGCATCGTGCCCTTCGAGCTGGAGCTTCGAACTTCAGCAACTCGTCAACTGATCAGCTCACCACTCGCCTTCTCTCTCCACAACCCCCTCAGCTCCCACTCGCCTCCCTCCAAATCCCGACGCTCCTCTCCGCGCCCGCAACGGCAAACATCTCACTCCTAGTCGTTTTAGGCAGCCACTTTGCGGCCCAGAGAGTCTTCTCCGACTGCGAGTGCGTGGCGACGCAGGTGCGCGATTCGAGGGACCAGATCTTGGCTTTGCCGTCGAAAGACCTGGGAGATGGTGTCAGAAAGGTTGGAAGAGTGCAAGTGACCAGTTATCTTCGGACGAAGGCAAAGGGGACATCAGATGTGCCGAGGTAGGAAAGGTTGTAAAACTCACGAGCTGAGAAGATACTCCCCCGTATCACTCCAATCCAAACACATGACCCACGCCGCATGCCCCGCGAAATTGGCCACCTGCTCTCCCGACACAACATCATAAATCGCAATCGTCCTCGCATCGCCCGCCGCAGCAAGCAGCTTACTAGCCGGGCTAAATTTAACCGCTCTAACCGGCTTGATCAAGCCCGGCAAACTGTGCAGCAGCCGTCCCGTATCATTGTTGAAGACATAAACGCTGCCGTTCTCGTGGCCGGAGGCCGTGAAACGTCCATCTGTGGACAGGTCCACGCACATACCGAAACTGCCTTTAGTTTCGTAGCTTCGAATCTTCTGCTTCTCGGGGGAGGAAGTGTCCCAGACGTTGATCCGGCCATCGTAGGTGGTGCTGGCTAGGTAGCGGCCGTCTTCGCTGAGAGCGACGGCCCACAGCTCGCCGGCTTTGTTGCCCTCTGCACACCCCATCGTTAGCATCATGACTTCAAACCACGACTTTGGTAACCACAAGTGGTACACAGCGCAAGGCCGCAAGCGGAGGGAAAGGAAAACCACAAACCCACAATCCGTCCCTCCTCCCTCCATTCCCCCTTCCCGTTCTCCCCACCCTCCTCCTCCCTCCAGATCTTACACTCCCCCCCAAACCCGGCACTCGCAGCCTTCTTCCCGTCCTTGCTCGTGACCAGATGATGGCAGCCCAGCTTATGCGCGTTCTCGAGCGTCTGTGCTAACAGAAAGTCGGGCGAAGTGGTGTCGTAGATGCGGATGGAAGAGGAGCCGCTGGCAGTTAGGAGGGCGGTGCGGGTGGGGGCGAGGGCGAAGATGTCGGTGGGGTGGGCGGCGGGGATCGTGTGGAGGGTGAGGTATTGTTTGGACTGCGCGAGGAGGTTAGTGGGCGGGTGTTCATGCGATTCCGGGGTCTGATTGGGGCGGGGTGTACCATTTTGTCTGTTGGTGTGAGGTGTGGCGTGGGATAGTGGTGGGGTTGGAGGGTGGTGTTCGCGTCGGCGAGCGGGAAGACGCGTTGGTGAGGAATTCCAGCACCGACGATGTCATCGATCGCGGCGGAGCAAACGAGATGCACATCACCCGAGCTGCGGGCGAATTGCGGACCATTGGACGGTGAATTTAGAGGAATCAAGCAACTCGTACACTATTCTACAGGGAAGACCATCTGTATATTTTCTTTCCACAGATCCCCCAATAAAATCCCAAACACCAAGCCAATGCCGATGCGCCATCCATGCAATCACCACTTCCTGCTTTTCGCATATTCGCGACTCGTCTTCTTTCGCGAATCAAAGCTGTGTCTCAAGCCGTTCCTCTGGGCAAGTATATGACAGCCCGTCAATGATGCCTATTGACCTGTCCATTGACCGCGTCCGAAATCCCGGGCTCGCGGTTGAGCCCAAGAAGACCGCCATTCTTTGCCTACAACCCGTCACTACAATTGTGCACCCTTCTCACCTGAACCCTTCTCCTCTGCAACCTTCACATCTGAAAACGTCACCTCTGAAACCTTCGTCTCAGAGGCCTTCTCCTCCAAAGCTTTTGCCTCTGCAGCAGCTTTCGCCTCCGCAGCAGCTTTCTCTTCCAAAGCTTTCGCCTCTGCAATCTTCTTCCGTGACAAAAATTGCGCCCAACCGTCACTCTTCAACCAACCTGATAGTGCTGCCAAACGGTTAGTTGAAACAATTGCCCGGACGTCAGTCATACTCACACGTCACGCAGTGAGGACACAAGACGTGCGCCATTTTTATTCTTCCGCACCCAGAGCATTTGACCAGAGCCGAGACGTCCTTCAATGCCTTGCCGGCCATCTGTCTGTGCCTCTTCTTCATGTGCGACGTCTTTTTCTTGGGCACGGCGCGCAGGATACCTTCCCAGATGTCGTTCAGAATGCCAGTGACGCCTGATATCGCGGCTGCTGCGGCGGCGGGCACGCGGATGGGGATGACGGGGAGCGGCTGTCGGAGGCGTTGGAGGAGAGGCGGCAGGATTCGTGGAGCGGCGGCCATTGGCGCGTTTGCGACCGCTGCCAGCGAGAAGAGGGGCGGAAGTTGATGGAGAGCCATGGCGTCGAGAGCGATGGGGTGGGATTGGCTGGGCGGCGGTTCGCAAAGTGGTGATAGCAGTCGGTGGTGTTGAACTTTTGGACTTGGAGATGAGGCTTGGCATTCTACGGGACGCCCTGATCACTGCGTGGCAGCTTCCCTCGAATCCCTGTCGTGACCCCTTTCCTCACCACCGACATCCACAACACCAGACACTCCTACCACGCCCAGACCGATATCTGCCAGTGTCTCTCCCCACCAGACGAGCTCCGTAGCTTCGCCCTCGTCCTTTTCCTCTCCACACTCCCTACCGACCGTCGCTCGCTAGCTTTCCTCCGCCTCTTCTTGCAGTTCCTTTCTGCCAGCTCTACCACTCGCGATGGCTGCCGCACCGCCCATGGCCGCTCCGGCTGCTCCTCCCTCCGTCTACCCCAAGAGCCACGTCGGTTTCGACAGTATCACCTCTCAGATTGAGAAGAAGCTGTTGAAGCGTGGCTTCCAGTTCAACGTCATCTGCGTTGGTATGCCGCCCTCCATTCACGACACCGTCGCGTCCTGCCCGATCACGGCCCAAAGCCAACGCACCTCCGCCCCTCTCACACCTAGCTGACACAGCATTGAACAGGCCAGACGGGCTTGGGCAAGTCGACCCTCATCAACACCATCTTCGCCTCGCACCTCATCGACAGTAAGGGCCGTCTGGACCCCACCGAGTCCATCCGCAGCACCACCGAGATCCAGGCTGCGTCCCACGTTATCGAGGAGAACGGCGTGCGTCTGCGCCTCAACATCGTCGACACCCCCGGCTACGGCGACCTAATCAACAACGACCGATGCTGGGACCCCATCGTCAAGTACATCAAGGACCAGCACAGCGCGTACCTGCGCAAGGAGCTGTCCGCTCAGCGCGAGCGCTACCTTAAGGACTCGCGCATCCACTGCTGCCTGTTCTTCATCCAGCCCTCCGGCCACGCTCTCAAGCCCATCGACATTGTCGTGCTCAAGAAGTTGACCGAGTTCGTCAATGTCGTGCCGGTTATTGCGAAGTCTGACTCTTTGACCCTCGAGGAGCGTGCCGAGTTCAAGCAGCGCATCAAGGAGGAATTTGCTTTCCACAATCTGCGCATGTACCCGTACGACAACGAAGAGCACGACTCTGAGGAGGTCGCCCTCAACTCTGAGATCAAGGTACGCCTTGCCTGAATGAAGCCAGAACCCTGACCGCAAAACTAATCTCGTCCAGCAACAAATCCCCTTCGCCGTCGTCGGTTCCGAAAAGACCATTGTCGTCGGCGGCCAAGAAGTCCGCGGCCGCCAAAACCGCTGGGGCGTCATCAACGGTTCGTTTCTCCTCCCTCACCCTGTGCCTCCCCACTAACACCCATCCCCCCCACAGTTGAGGACGAGAACCACTGCGAATTCGTCGCGCTGCGCGACTTCCTGACGCGCACCCACCTGCAAGATCTGATCGAAACGACGTCTCAAATCCACTACGAGAGCTTCCGCGCCAAGCAGCTGCTCGCCCTCAGGGAGACGACGAGCGCGAACCAGAGTCACGCGGGAGGAAGTCGCCCGATTAGTCCGAGTGCGGACAGGGAGCTTAGCAGGAATAGCCAGAGGATGACGATGAATGGGTACGGGCCGCCTTAAGCGCTGAAAACGCGATTATGTTGGAGGACAGAATACCCGGGTTGCGGTAAAGAGAGGTGTGGAGGTCAGGTGAAGTGGAATTGAGGGTGCGATTGATACCATTAGCAAGACGGACGCAAGTCAGCCACGCAGGGCAAGCCAAAGAGAAATTTCTGGGTTTTAGCGAAGGTGCAGGGGTGGAGGGAGAGTGTCTTGTCTTGTCTTTTTCCTTTTCTTCAGGTCCCCTTTTTTCTCACATCCCGTCCCCGAATCATAATTACATTCAAACATTTTGTTTGTGTAGTTTCTTACACTACGCTTTAGGCTTTAACCTTAGTAACTTTAGTTATGTTCTCTTTTCCCACTTAGTGCCGAGTAGTTTCAAAAGTGACGTGGGAGAAAGAAAAGGCTGTGTAATACATTTTTCTTTACAATCGGTTGTGTAATGTTTTGCGGTGTTTGCGAGGTGGGATCAAACTGCTTTTCTAATGGTCAAGCCTCATGTTTCGGAAAGGTTACGGCAATGAGACGATCCTCACTACCTGTGGATCTTACAGAGATAAGATAGATCATGCCGGGAAAACTCGATGAATCAGAGTGTGATCTTTGTAGGATTTCTCGGGAGGTGTCATAGCAGCCGAGAAAAAAATAGCTTGATTGGTGGGCTGGATGGTGGCGGAGAATAGGTGGTCTTGATAATAGCAAGTTGCCCGCCTTTTCTCAACAGCACTGGTCTCCAAGTGGGGTATAGCGCATTGGGTTTCTTTCGCTGCTACATCCTATCACTATGCATATGCGAGCCATTCTGTCACGATTCTTCTTGCAAGCTGCCCTCAAAATCTTGCTGATTGCTGGAACATAGCTCCATTTTTCGGACGACGTTGATGGGTTCTTCGAGCAAGGAGAAGGAAAATCTTGTCTCGGCATTGGCATCATACTACTTTGGTTCACGGTATCATTGTCTCGCTTGATTCCCATGTAGACTTTCATTCTTCTACCAAGCAGATCCGATGGATTGGTTTTGAGAGCTAACAGCAGACTAAGTTTAAAGCCACAAAGGCATTGTTACCAAGACCTCGCGTGATGTCGAAGCGACTATGCAGTGGGTCCGAGGTAACGGTCCAGCTGCTCAGTCCTCCATGTTCTCGGCAATCGTCCTCCGCAGGTGACTCTCCAGAAAGCCCAACTTATGATCGTGGCTGATCATGTCTCCGTTCAAGCCAAGACTGTGGTAAAGGCTGCCATCGATGGTCATGTCGAAGATGACCAGAACCAGCTTATGAGATCTTTCGCGTATCTTCTCCATCATAGCCTTGGCTTCGTTGAGCTGGCCCACCTTGACCTTGACGACTTTCAGTATCTGGACAGCTGTGGAGCCTTCAACAGGGATCTTGTGATCACGCCCCTGCTCTCCGTCAAGCATGTCTTGAAGATTCATGCTAACAGACTCCAAATCACGCTGATGATGCATCATGTATGCCTGAAGCTTCTTTAGGTCCTCTTTGACTTTGAGACTGTCCACTCGACCGATGGTCCTGGCCCGCACACCCATGGCCTTAACAATGAGGTCGTCATTCAAGGCACGAACCGTCTGCGCTAAGCCCTTGGCGTCTTGAAGTATGTGATTGACCAAGTCGTTGACATCCTCCAGATCTTCGATTCTGAACTCGAAAATGTCCTTCGTGGCAATTGCGGAGCGTCCAGCATGAGCCTTATCATCGTCCACCTGGTATTTTTTGATCTTTTGCTCTTTGCCCGAGACCTTGGCGCCCGAGGCCTTAGCATCGGAAAGTGAGACTGCCTGTACAAGCCGCGCCGCGACCTCAGCGCGCCATCCGCCGCCATGGACGTTCTCGAGCTGAGCTGTGAGCTTTTCGCGCAACTCACGGAGCAAGGCAGCCTGGGCGAGGTAAGGGACGGCAGTGTAATCCTTCTCGATGATGTCGTGCTCCGCGGACCAGAAGCTGATGCCGCAAGACGGGTCCTGGCTGTTCGGGTGGAACATGATTATCATCTCGCACGTGGAACGGCGCTCGGTTCTGGCGCGAGGATTTTCCTTGGAGACGCCGTGACTCGTATCGAACGCGACGTTGTGGACGAACGAGAAGTGTTTGTCGGGGTGGAGGACTCGGAGGTAGGCTAGAGTTCAAGGTGCGACGTCATTGTGTTCGACAAAATGGGTCAGTTGAAGGCTTGTGTCTTACTGAGGATCTCGCGCTTGAGATTTTCACAGCTCTGGCAGCCGATGGGTGGGTTGGTGGACATAGCGCTGTCTTCTTCGGGGCTTGTTGATTGTCAATATGGGCGATATACACAATCGAGCTCGGGAGACTTGAAGATCTTACCTTTCTTCAGTTTCGGCGACCGAGACGCTTGAGCGGCGGGTCAGGTCAGGACCAGAAGCGAGCGACATGAGCGAAGAGACCGATGACCGTCCAGGCGGAATCGATGGCAGTCCGGCAGTCTTCGGGGAGGCAGTATCGTCCATCTTGAGCTTTGGGAGGTCGATTGGAGGTTTGAGGGTGTAGGATGATTGAGGAAGAGGCGGCGAGCCAGGCAGCGAGCCAGACCAGATATGTAGGCGGGCAGACAGTGAAGTTACCAAAAAAATGACATCACTTACTTCACTGTCAACTTTCTGCACGCTCCGCATCTGGCATTTTTTTCAAATTACGTCATGAGCTCGTTCATCTTCTCAGGGTTTCCAGCCTGCGTCCTCGAAGCAACTTCGCATGAAGCTGCACATATTCCAATAGCTTTCTCTGGATCCGCACAAGTATAGAGAGTTTACAACACCGCAACCTTTACGAACTGTTCCACCAGCAAATAGACGGCAATTACAGCGACAGCGGCAAGGAAAAAGAGAGCTTGTTTGGCAAGAAAAAGATGAGGAACTTCCTCAGGTCGCTCGTTGCCTACCGATGCCTTCGCTCAAAACCAACTTGGCACCTCATGCTCTAGCAAAGGAGCTGAACGAATAATAAATGCGTGCAAAAGGCAGCACTGGCTATGCCATTGCCACATGTTCCTGAGCATGGCAGATATGTAGAGAAGTAATCTTACCGTGGAGCGCATCCTCTTTGTCCAAATAACCTCTGACGCGTAATTTGACCTGTCTGCTGTCTACTTCGCAGCCACGCCGGGTCACTTGCAATTCTCATAATCGTCGACAGCTGAAACAACATTAGTGACATGCTGAATATCTCAACTGTAGTAGAAATTACAGTAAGCTATGCGGACTTGATTTACATCGACTTATCATTCATATCACTCTTTGCCTAGAGCATCTTCTATATCAAAGAAGATAGTATTCGAAGCACTCAGATTGCCAATATACCTCGTGTGAAGCCCCATCTTTTTGATGTGCTAGCCTTGAATGTCCAGTCATTGCAGACTTAGTCTTAGTAGCAGGCTAGTGTTCTTCCTTCGCATCGATTGTCTTTCCATCTCGGTCTTATCCTTCATTCGTTTTAGCTTTATGTTCAACTGTTTCCTACAACCAGAGATGCTCCTTACCTTGCATCTCCAGAACCACCGTCAGCCACTCATCCCCAAACTTCTTCTTCATAGCGTCTCGCACTTTGGATCGAAGCTTCCTCAACAATGCCGCATGACACCAGCCTAGTGCCGACACATAGTCCTGCTCTGCAAATTGGGTACAATGCTCGAAAAGTTGCGTCGCTGTCCCTTTCTCGTTGTCGGTACAAACGATCTGGCCCTCACAGGACAAACTGCGCACGTTGTCTTGCCAAGTGCCAAAGAAGGCCTCGTTAAATACGATCTCGATTGTGCGCCGAGGGTAAAGGTATTTGCAGTATGCTGCGGGTGTTTTGATCAGCATCGAGTTTTCGAATCCACCTACATTGGTTGATAGGGCAAAGCCCGTCGGTGGGGGCCTATGGTGATTCTCACTCATTATCTCTCGCTCAAGCGTCTTGCAGCTCGCTCTGCCAAGCATGTGACGCTGCATGTCCGAATCACTTAGAGTGCTCGTAGCTTCCGACCTAGTACTTTAATTCAGAGAGCACTCGTGAAATTTATGTAAGTTCGATTAAAGACGTACGTTGTTAGTGCGAAGGGCTCATCCACTACTGGATGTTCAGGATCTGTCATTTTGGGCGGTTTCAGGCTGCGTGTACGGGCAATGGAGTTAAAGAGCTTTTCAGATGCAGCTGGAGGACTAAATAGATTAGTTTGTTCGATGTAGCGTTTGCTCCAGTGCTTTCTCTTATCTTCCGACGGTTTGATTGTAGGAGCCTTTGTGTAACATAGAAGTGGAACTCCACACGATCCAACTGCACAAAATGTATCGAAATATGCGAGTTTGCAGATCCCGATCTGGAGTGTACAAAAAATGATATTGCTTGATATAACTGTGATCATACCTAAGTAGCGGACCAGAGCAGTCCTGTTATAATCGAGCGAGCTTCGATCATCTAGCTGTCTCCCGTGTAAGTTTATCTCGACTTTCTAAACAAACAAAGGTAGATTTACTCATGAATTAGTCAGATGCTATCTAGAATTCACTCCAATAATGTAGGAACCCTATCCGAGGCTTACTTCAAGACAAGAAATTACGTAGTTTTGGCTTGCCTCGACATTACAGTCCGGTCAAGACTAGATTGGTCAGACCTCGCGCCACCCCCAAACGGTTGTCTTGCACAACATTAATTGGATTATGCGAGATTGTTGATCCTGATTTGAAGCTAACACGAGTGATGGTGCGTAACAAAATGACATAGAGAAATCAACAGATTGCTTCAATTGTCTATGTATAATCCATGATATCCGTTTCCAGGCTATCTATGAAGAACTTGTCGTGATGATTCAACATCATTTTCCATCACCGGAACTGGGTCTGTGCAGTATCTTCTCTATCCAATCATTTCCCCGCTTCTTCTCCAAGTCCTGCCAAAGTTTCCCCCGCAGTCCCCTAAGAAGCTTTGCCTGGCACAATTCAGTTGCCTCGGCATACTCTTTCTCATTGTATTCGTACTCGTAATCAGAAACATGGACCATATAACCTTCCGACAGCGTGGTACACAGAGCTTGAACATCGCAGGAAATCCGCCTTAGGCCGTGAACATTGCTGACTGGAAGATAGTATTGGTGGAATACGATTTGGAACCCGTGAGTCGGGTAGAGGAGTTGGCAATACGCTGGATTCGACTAGATTATTAGCCACTGCTCATGCAATATGGAGTCCAACACCACGGGATGAAGTTACTCAGTATTTCGCGCTTTAGAGTCTCAACACCGCTCTCTTCGATTTTCGATGGTGCAAGTGTAGCAGCAGCCTGGCCCGAGCTATTTTCGTCAGTGGATCATGGACCGGATCAGAATCAATGACAGGACGTACAGTGGCGGCATATCTTTCGAGCGAATCGCGAGGGAGTCAGCCATGTTTACAATTCACAGACTGTGCTGTGCCGATGAAGACACTTTTGAGCCCTCCAGTTGACGGTCATGACATGTTTGCTTGTAGTGATACGGTACGTATGGTAAGCGAGAAGTAGAATCACGCATCCCAGGTGCTCAAACTCTCAAAGGCAAATAAGAATGGTCTTTATTAGCAAATGAAATGGAAAAGGCAATCTTGACTATCCCACTGGTGCGCTTGTTCCATGACAAAGGTTTTCCCAAACCCTGCAGCTTGAGTATCGGCAATTGAGGCCTGATTTTTCAGTCGGATTCGAGAAACCGAGACTATCTCATTCTATTTGCTCGTTGCATCCGCTCGGTAGCCCCCCCTTGGAAGCATCGAGCCCCCTAGAGCCTCAGAGACAAGCTTGTCAGGGTACCCGGCGCCAAATTTCTTCTCCATCATACGTTTTACTTGTTGCCGCAGGTCTCTGAGTAGAGCAGCATGACACCAGTGAGTTGACGACAAATAGCACTCTTTGTCAATCTGAGCATGACTTTCAAATAGCTGGAACCTCGAAGACCCGTTCTTACTCCCCTGCAGCGTGTTCTTGCATAGAATCTGCCCATAGCATTCGAGGTGGCTATTAGTGCCGGCGCAGAACGTAGTCGGGAATACGAATTCAACCTCAAGTCCCGGATATGAGAGACCCATGTAAGCTGATGGTTAAGGCCTGTCAGCATCGAAACCTAACAACATGTAGACTAATATGGGCTTACTGAGTATCTCGCGCTTGAATATTTCGCAGCTGTTACGTGCCATGTCATCTGCATCAGGCGCGAAAGAGGGGCCGGAAGATCTGATTCTATCCAGGCTGTTAGTAATCAGTTCCCACGGACAAATCTGTGATACTTACGGGACAACTTGAGGGAGCCTGGCATTTGGAGGACTCCCGTCGTTCTTCTCGGCTAAAGCGATTCTGACAATCGCTCTGAGCTCTCTTAGAACTGCCGTCCAGATCAAGTCTTCCCTCTCGAGGAAGTCCGGCTCGTTGAAATCAGAGCAAGCCTCATAGAGACATACGATATCTGGGTCCTTGTAGTGAACTACCTGACTTTCGCAACGGATGACACGCTCGCTCTTCGCATTCTTCTCGCCGTAGAGGTAGCTATGATATTGGACCGACAAGCTTTTGCCAGGGTGGACAGAATTACAATAGGTGAGGATCTCCGTCTCGAGGCTTTCGCAGTCGGCGGTATCGTCTGCGTTCACTGAGAATTCACCGTCATCGGTGAACTCTGCACTCTCAGATGATGTCTTGGATCCTTGGAGAGATGCCATTTTAGGTGCCATTTTGGTGAACTAAGCCAGGGGGTCAAATCAATAGGAAGAAAGGGTCGGAGGGTATGTAGAAGTACAGCGGGAGCATTTAAATCCTGCTGTGGTGCAAACTTCCTTGTCGGATGTTAGCTACTGGTAGTTTCCACTGGTTTTATATGAGCTGCGCGTCTATTCTAGAACATCAATGAAGCTGCGGTATAGTTTGCCATGGTGTCCGCGTCAGGAGCTGCCGGAAGATGTAGTAGTAGTAGTGTGTCATAGGTTATCTCAGCCGGCAGTTGTGTGCCCGCTATGAACCGGATCTATGGTTTCCCCTGTTCCGAACCTAGCTGCCGGAAGAGATCATCGCCGTTTCGAATTACAGTACCACGGTACTGCAAATTACCAGTATCGTATCGTACGTTGTCTTAACTCAGCGTTACAGTAAGCGCTAAGTTTGCCGCAGAGTCGACCCGAGCGCAGATCCGATGCGTCAATTTGTCTGACCCTCCCACTTCACTATCACACTTTGAAGCAACCACGCACTCCACTGAGTGTCGTCTATTGCAGAGTAGGAGCTCTCAACGGAACAAAGCCACAGACGCTGATTTGCCATCGAATGCCTTGTGATTGACCCAGACGATTCTAGACATCGAGCAGGTAAGCCATAAGAGATTTCACCACGTGGGTCCTCTAAGGGGCTCAATATTGATAACATGACGCTATGGAAGCTACGCTGCTTTTGGTGAAGGGTTGAAGATGAGATTGAAACCAACTGTGGAACTGCAAGTCCTTCCAAACTCTAGCCTTCCCAAATCCCGACCGTATTTTGAAATTTTCGGTAGACTTTGTCCTCTCATAAATCATTCTCATCATCGTCGTCCTCCACCCTCATCGTCGTTCTCCACCCTCATCGTCGTTCTCCACCCTCATCGTCGTTCTCCACCCTCATCGTCCTAATCATAATCATCATCATCGATATCAATTCTCTCCCCTGTATGTACTCGACTTGTTAGTGGATTCTACAATGTATACTCATTCAAAAACGCTAGATCGTTTCGGAGTTGTGTATACCTTTCTGGATCTTCAGGGCCTCGGAGACGAGTATCTTCTCGTAATCGGCCGAAAATTTGGTTTCCATCTCATTTCTCGCCTTCCCCAGCAGGCGCTTTAGAACTGCCGCATGGCACCAATGCATCGAATCAAGGTAGCTATACTGCCGAAATATATCATCATCCTCGAAGAGTGTGAAACTGAACATTCGAATGGGATCCTCTGAAACTCTTTTGTTGAAAATTACTCGCGCATTACAAAAGAGTTGTTGAATCTGTGTTTCGTCCGAGAGACCGTATTCACACATTCTGGTGCTAAACGCAAATTCTACGTCGAGGCCAGGATATAACATGGACGTGAGCGCTGGTAGCCAATCTTATTAGCTATCAGACTTTACGATGTAGAGAAGCACAGTGGGCTTACTGAGTATTTCGCGTTTGAGCGATTCGCAGCTTTCCTTGGCCATCAACTCTTTGCGAGTCTCCGGAGTTTGAGGAGTCTCTACCTTTGCTACGGTCTCAGTAGCCACAATGTTACGATTTGAAGATCTGACCATACGTATCAGTTCCATCTTTTGTCGCCAGAATGCGTGGACTTACTTCACCAATTCGGGAAGGCTTTCAATTCGGAGACTTTTGCCATATTTGTCGGACAACGCTTTCTTGATCTGCACACGAAGATACTCCAACGTGGCCATCCGGAACCTATATGGGTCCATGATGTATTCAACCGTTTTAAAGAGTTTCTTGGAGGTCCTAATATCTGATTTATTCGCACAATGCCGCACCGCGGTGACGTCGGTTTTGCAAAGGACCTCGGTTCCTACTTCACTCACATCATGAAGGATCTGAAAGTTTGATCCTGGGTGAAGAGCACGGTAATAAACGAGTATTTCTTCCTCAAGCAATTCGCAGTCTTCTTCGGTTGCATGTATCATGTTTGACTGATTAGCAGATGAGTCCCGGCATGATGAACTGGTAGGAGTGAGCATTCCGTCATGGAAAGACGATGCATCTGTTTCTCGCGACTTTGGCATGGCTGGAAATTCGCGGAAGGGGAGGAAAATTGGCGAGCAAGATGATCAGGGTGGTAGTTCTTTATGCCACAGAGCTTTAGGCGCTAAGTTATCCTCTTATCGTCGGTACTCTGGAAGCTCAGGGAATTAACTCACGATCCAGGAGAACAAGGTTTCTTCCAAGCACTGTGACTTGCTAGACACCACGCTAGTAAATGGAGGACTGACTCTAAGTTTGTCAGTGAAATCGTACGTTATCGCGAAGAGTCTTGATTTGCTGGCGACTTTTGGTCTGGGCGGATTCAAGATGCCGTTAGCTTTCGAGTGTCCCCCAAACTGAAATACAAATAGATCGTGCGTACTGGTCTGCCACAACCCCGCTTCGATGTTGCAGGAAGATGGTTGTCGCTTTGTAAATGCTCTAGCGTAAACTGACGATGGAAGTATCTCGTCAACTCTGAACCAATCGTTCATGGGTGGAATTGCTTTCTTGTGGACACTTTTTGACAATCCTGCGATGTGTGTTCGGTCTTGCTCTTGGTGACCATGACTGCCACCGCAGCCAATGTTTGAAACGTAAATTCCTGCAGGGGTTTTCGGATACATTGGTTGACTTTGGCTCAGCTTCATGGGAATGTTGATGCTGCGCTGCTTGCCTTCGAGGCTCGAGGACGGTATCTCAAGAGCTGTCCAGTTCTGCAAGTCCGTTCAGAATCTGGCCTCCAACTTCATTGCCCAGGGTATAATTCCATCATCTTCCCCAGAGCCCTCACAGCTCCATATCATCATCCTCATCCGCACCATACGATCCTCCAGCCCCACCACCCAACTCTTCCTCCCTCTCCCGTCTCGCCTGTTCCCTACTAGCCCCCAACTTCCTCAACCCATCCACCACACCACCAATAAAGCTCCTCCCCTCCGAAACCTCCATTCCCCCCACACCATTCAGCTTCACCCCCGCAGCCCCATCCAAAACATCAATACCCGCCCTCAACTTTGCCATCCGAACCTCTCTCAGATCTCGCATCAACCGCCTTATTTGATCCGCCTCCGCAAAATCATCAGCAGCGGCCGCCAACAGCATCTCCCCTAACTCCAGCCAATGATACGGAAGCGCATCTGGCGGGGCGTCGGCAGTGGACGAGGGCAGAAAGGGCGGCGATCTTGTATCGGATGTTGAGGCGGGTAGTTTCGGCGGCGGCGAGAACGCCTCGGGCGAGTGTTCGGTTTCGAATTCGAGAATGGCAGTCAAGGACGTCGCTTGGAGCCAGGGTGGAGGCACGATATTTGCGCGGCGTTGGCGTTTGAGGAGGAGGGCGAGCCAGAGGGGGAGATCTTGACGGTGCGGAGGTTTTAAGGGCGGTGTTGGGCCCTGTGATTACGAGTGTCAGTATTGAGCGGCGGAAGGAAGGGTGATTACATACATGGCGCGTGTGGCAGGGCTCAACTCACACTCAGCAGCTCGAGGCTCTCGAGTCGTTCGCGGGGGATTACGGTGACGAGCTCCATTTCGCAGAGGAATGCAACTTCGGCTGGCGTTAGGCCGGCTGGTAATGGGAGAGCCATTCTGAGGCTGGAGGAGAGGTCTAACACGTTTGGTGGAAGTGTAGTCGCGTATGGACGCGGGTGGTAGTAGTGCGCGAGGTTGAGGCTTGGGTTTAACGTTAGCCGAAGATTTACCAAATAGGTTGAAGAAAGTCGTCGTGGCTTCGCCGGCGAGACGTCAACACCAGAATTTCGAAATTTGAATATTCCAATGGAGCTTCCGAGGAGCTGGGGTGTTGTTTCTCTGGCTTCGATTGTGCTGCTGGTTCCAACGTGGGAATGGTTGTCACGAGTCTCGGCCACAGTTCCTCAGCCGTACCTTGTATGTGTGCAATTTCATCAGGACAGAAGATACCCGGACAATGATGTTAATTTCATGTGTCAGGATGAGTTCTTTCATGTCCGCCAAGCTCAGGTGTATTGCGATGGTAACTTTGGAAATTGGGATCCCAAGATCACCACACCCCCTGGATTGTATGCTCTTTGCTCATCCCGTCCTGGCGACCTCACTAAACTCACACAAGATACCTACTCTCATACCTTGTCTTTCGTCTCACTGGGCGCTGTGACATCTTTGTACTTCGAGCCTTGAACTGCACATTAGCTCTTTTCGTCTCCCAAGTGACCTTTTCCATCCTCTCCCGGCTTTATGGTCTCTCGAAGCCAATCACGAAAGAATGGGACGGAGAGACCGCAGCAGAAGGACGAACCCAAGTCCTCCTCAATGCAGTCCACACTGCCTTCAACATCTGCCTATTCCCGCCACTTTTCTTCTTCTACGGGCTTTACTACACAGATGTTCCGTCCACGTTATTCGTTCTTTGCTGCTATCTTTTCGCACTCCGGGCTCAGCGTCGCGGATCTGCAAAGCTCTCGTCTGGATTCGTGGCTATCGTTATGGGCACTGCCGCGCTCTCTTTTCGCCAGACGAATATCTTCTGGGTCGCAGTTTTTCCTGCAGGGCTTTCTGCTGTGCAGGCATTGAAAAGATCGAAAGGCTCTGGATCCTCATCGGACGGGACTACTGCGCCATTCTTGGAGGTGGTTAAGAGAGGCTGGAACTCATCTACTGTCTATGATGTGCCTGTCCAGAGAGCTTCGATCGAAGGTAGAGATCCTGGCCCCTGGATTACGAATCTCATGCCTGACCAGAACCAGATTATGTCAAGACAATTCTCTCACTCGGCGTAGCTGCGCTTCGGAATCCGATAACTGTTATTCTAGCAGTATGGCCTTACGTCTCGCTCCTGGGTCTTTTCGGTGCTTTCGTTCTCTGGAATGGCGGCGTCGTGCTCGGTAAGATCTCCTGTCAAGACATCATCGCCTATGCAACCTGCTGACCCACTTCCAGGAGACAAATCGAACCACGTCGCAACATTACATCTGCCCCAGATGCTCTATATCTGGCCCTACATCCTCTTCTTCTCCTTTCCCATCCTCATTCCGCCGTTAATCGCTTCCACCCTGGCTACTCTCCCGCGGAAATACCTTCCAGAAAAGATGCAGCCATACGTAGAGACCGTGCAGCCGCTCAACACCCCACGAATTTCGCTGTTGGTTGCATCTACGGCAGTTGCCGCCGCCACCGTCCACTTCAACACAATCGTCCACCCCTTCACCCTCGCCGACAACCGCCACTACGTCTTCTACGTGTTCCGGATCCTCCTCCGCCACCCAGCGATCAAATATCTAGCCACCCCAGCATACATCATCTCCGCATGGCTCGTCCTCCAAGCCCTGGGGGCCTCCCCCACAACCGCATCCACTCTGAAACCCACCGCGAAGACGGAGCAGTCCACGAAAAACGCCGCTCTCGAGTCCTCCCGTCACGGCTGCCAAACCAGCTTCGTCCTAATCTGGTTTGTAACCGCAGCACTGAACCTGATCACGGCGCCGTTGGTCGAGCCGAGATATTTTATCGTGCCGTGGATTATGTGGAGACTGCATGTGCCGCTTGCGAATGCGGTGGTACTGCCTGCGAAGGCCGGGGGGAAAGCAAAGGCGGTGCATGATCAGAAGCTTTGGTTGGAGACGGGCTGGTTCGGGCTGGTGAACTTGGTGATGGGGTATATTTTCTTGAGGTGGGGGTTTGAGTGGCCGCAGGAGCCGGGCAATGTGCAGAGGTTTATGTGGTAGGTGGAAAAATCATTGGCGAATGTGTCGCTCTATCAGAAGAGGTCGTGTTGAGGGAGGTGTGGTCTGGGAGTTGATATCCTGGAGATGCACAAGCTGTAGCACGATCGCTAATGATACTCTGGCTATCTAAGCGGCATACGTAAGTTACACAATGGCGGAGTCAGCTGCGTGGTACTCGGCAAAGAAACCGTGGCCAAGATGGAGGACTCCTTCGGGCAGAATACAAATCAGGTGACTGGTATCTAACGTTAGCCGATCTGGCTCACCGCAAGCGGCTGGTGGAGTGCAATACTGGTAGCACTACTGGTAGCGCCAGTGTGGTACCAACATATCCCCACCCTTTGCACATGAAGGGAGTACAGGTTGACGTTGGGTAGTCGGGCTCCCGAACATTAGTCTTCCCGTCCCGAATTCGGGGAGTGCAGTACCCGTAGCCCGTCCAAAGCTAAATCTCACAAGCGCGGCTGATTACTGAGCTTGCACCGCTAGTCCACCACCACAACACCCCCATGCTCATGCTCACCACATGTCTGATTCAACGTCAACCGTGAGATATGAACGATGCCGAGAGAAACTAAGCCACAGTGCGAGCAGATTAGAAGTATCCGATTACTGAACTTACACCCCTAGTCCACCACCACGACATTCCAACGCTCCTCCTTCACCACATGTCCTGATTCAACGTCAACCGTGGGAGGGGAGCGATACCGAGGGAAAGCGAGCCACGGAGCGAGCGGATGAGAAGCATCCGAATACTAAACCAGATTACTGAACCAGATACGACCAAGTGGCACACCCCGCACTTGATATTTCACCTGCAAGATGTCTCGACCCATATATACATGTCCGCATCTTTCTAGGCTCGGTGTCTCTGGATCTGAACATCTCATCCACGACATCTCAGCGTCCACTCCTCAACTCATTCCACCAAACCCCCAAGTCTCCAAGTCCCCCAGACCCTGGCCCCCCAAATCACCCAAAATGCCTCTCTGGCGCGTCTTCCACCCCTCCAACACGACCTTCCAAACCCCCTCTTCGAAGGCCGATCTCTCCGCCGCCATAACATCTCTCTACACGTCCTTCGGCCTCCCCGCTTTCTATGTGATCGTTCTTTTCATCCCGATTGATCCTCAAGATATGTTCGTTGGGGGTGTTAATCAAAGCGACGTGCAAGTACCGGAGGTGGAAGCAGATGGGAAAATGCGGGAGTCGAAGAAGGGAGAGCGAAGGCCATTCGTGAGGATCGTCTTCGAGAATATTGCGCGGAACGTCCCCGAGGGGCAAGCTAGATTGAACTTTCTCGACAAGGTAAGCTTGCAAGTTTCTTTTTGCTTTCTGTACCTCCCGGCCGCTTGCGGCCCCGCCCTTCCCTTGCTTTCCTCCCCGCGACTGCTTGCCACCATTCATGGTCCTGTCCCCTCGGGCTTCTCTTCCAACCTTGCCAACACCTCACCCAAACAGGTCGACAAAGCACTTTACCCGCACATCCTAGCAAAGAACTACGATCTCGAGTACCACGGTGTTGAGACTGAGCGTTCGCTCTGGAAGATCAACGGCATGGTGGCGCCGCCAACTGGTAGTGAGGGGGAAAAAATGTGGATTCGGGAGGGAAGGGCTGTGGAGTGGGAGGGCAAGGATGGGGAGTGGCCGCATGGGGAGCGGTGAGGATCAGCAGGTGGAGGATGTGGAGGGTGGAAGAAGGTCAGGAAAGGGCCGGTGGGTGTTGTTGATAACTGGGAAAGTAATTGTGGTTGGACGGTTTGAAAGTGCTGCTTGGGTTTACTGCGTTGAATTGATAGACTTAGTTGGAATATTACCGTACAGTCCTTGAAGCTGATTTTTCCAATGAATCGAATCAATTTCCTGGGCTGTTTGAATTATCGTAAGTATTAGTTACTAGGAACCTACGAAGTAGAGGTAAATCTACATATGTACTCCGTACATCAGAATGAGTCTAGCCACGATCAATTGGCACAAGCTTCACGCATCGAGCTGTTAGTTGCGTAGTCTTAATCACGAGTTCAGCGCGCAATCTCAAAATATACTAATTTTCTTGTTTTTTTGGTTTTTTTTATACGGGGTATACAAAACAGGGTATCATTACAAAACAAAAAAAACAAAAAAACAAACAACAACCACCCCCACCAAACCCTACTCCTGCCCTTCCGGCAGGAGTTCACGCTGGCGCTGCCGCTGGCGGCGCCGCGCCGAACGGCCCGCAGACCCGTTCCCCTCCACCACATCCTCCGCCCTGTACCGCCGAATGGCGATGGCGGGGGCTCTGGCCAGGACCGGGACCTCGCGGTCACCGGCCCTGTAGCCGAGAGGCGTCTCCGCCGATGAGCGGGCCTCCCCGCTGAAGACGTCGTCTTCAGCGAGGAGGTTCCGGCCCCTCACGATGCTGGAGGTGCCGGAGGCGGAGACGTTGTCCTCTTCTTGAGGACGGAGAGTAGTGGTGGAGCGGGGACTCCCGCTCCAGTTGAGGCTACTGGAGCGGGGGCTCCAGGGAGAGGTGGGGGCAGGCGGAGGAGAGGAGGAAGGGCCGGTCGAGGGATGGGCGACCGTGGTAGGCGCCGGTGGTGAGGCAAAGTCCATCACCCCCCCATGGGCGCGGAGGGGGTTGAACCTCCCTCCATTCATCCCGTGCCAGCCAACATGTCCGGACATGTTGGCAAGGCCGGGAGGAATGGAGGGGTCTTGGGTGAAGGCGGGGACGCCCTCACCGGCCCAGAACCACGGTCTGTCGGCCATGGGATGGCCTGCCATCCCTCTTCCTCCTTCCTCCTCTTCCCCTTCCTCCCTCACCTCCCTCCCCTCCTCCTCCTCCCCCTTCCTCTCCACCGCCGCCGGTAGGCTTGGCAGCCACTTCTGGATTTCGTCCGGCACGGGCATGTGCCGGACATCGGTCGGGTGGCCGATTGTGATGTCGGCGCCAGAAGTAGCGGTGGCGGCGGCGGTGGAGGGGGTGCGGCCACGCTCATTGCCCCTAAGGACCCGGGAGAGTCTCGCGATTGAGACTCCCCTGGGCCTCGAAGGGACAAACCTCCTGAAGTTGAAGGAGGTAGAGGTGTTGGCCGCTGTGGGGAGGGCCGTGAGGTTCGGCTCGGACACAGGCGGCCGACCCGCCGGGGCCATGCGAGCAGGCTTTTGGAGCCGTGCTCGAGAGTTTGGCGCCCCGAACGGGGTCGGCGCGGACCTGTTGTCCGATGGGAGGAAGGGAGCCGCTTGGGAGCGGTCTGGTACGGGCTTCCGGCGGATGGTGGTGGGGGTGGTAGCGTTGGCAGCCGGAGCGGGAGAGACGGGCTGGAGAGCTGGAGAGGGGAGGAGATTGTGTCTTGCGGCGTACACCACAGGTTCGACCTCACGAGACGAGCCGCCGTACAGGCTCGCCTCGCGAGTGACCTCGTCCTCCCGCTCCGTGTACTGCCGTGGGATGTTCGGCACATCCGGCACCTGGATGGTGTGGTCGAACGACTCCAACGGAGGAATGTTGGGGGTTGACCTGGAGTGGCGCAGGGAGAGGCTGTTTCCAGTCGCTGCATAGTTGACAGTCAGTGTAGATGATGTCGCATGTGCACCGAGCCCCCTCGAAAACCTACGGCTTTCTTGGCCGAGCCCATCCTCCGACGTAGAACCCTCTACCGAGTCCTCTGCTTCAAATTGGATGTCAGCAATCGTCTCTATTGGATGGAACTAAGACCAGGTCTACTTACCTCCCGGTTGCGACTGTTGTCGTTGCTGCTGGACCCGTTCAAGACGCTCTTCTTCATCGTTGCGCAGTCTGGCTTCCCGTAGACGAGAGAGCCGTTGTCGGAGATGCTGTTCATGTAGGTCAATCTGTTCAATATCTAGTTGCCGATCCTCCATTGTCTGAAGTTCGGAGGAGCTACTTGCCCTACGGAGTGTTCTGAATGGCCAAGGCATGGTGTGTTTGCCAGCGAGAAGCTGTGCAAGTTGTTCGAAGAATGAAGGTGTTGAATGTAGAAGAGAAAAGACTAGCAGTGGCTACTCTGAGTGATTGAAAGTGCCTTCGTAATGAAGACCTTACTGTGCTAGCGTCTGCGTGGAGCTTTGAGCGACAGTGTAAGAAGCGAAGAGTGAAAAGCTGATTCCGGATGCTTTGGCGAAGCCGGAAGAGAGAGCAGCAATGCGGTAATGGAAAGCGGTTTGAATGTTGTCTTACTGCGCTAGCGTCTGCGTGGAGCTTTGAGCGACAGTGTAAGAAACGATGAGCGAGAAGCTGAGTCCGGATGCTTTGGCGAAGCCGGAAGAGAGAGCAATGGAAAGCGGATTGAATGTTGGATGGGATTGAAATTGCTTCGCAGTAGAGATCTTACTGTGCTAGCGTCTGCGTGGAGCTTTGAGCGACAGTGTAAGAAGCGAAGAGCGAAAAGCTGAGTCCGGATGCTTTGGCGAAGCTGGAAGAGCGAGCAATGGAAAGCGGATTGAATGTTGGATGGGATTGAGATTCCTTCGCAGTGGATATCTTACTGTGCTAGCGTCTGCGTGGAGCTTTGAGCGACAGTGTAAGAAACGAAGAGCGAAAAGCTGAGTCCGGATGCTATGGCGAAGCCGGAAGACAGTGGAGCTGTGCAAAGAAGCGTGTTGGATGTTGGATTTCAACCGCGGCACTTGCTGAAGAGGGGTTGAAGATTCCTTTGTAATGAGGATGATCTTGCTGAGGTGCTGAGTCCGGATGCTATGGCGAAGCCGGAAGATAGAGTAGCAATGCGGTAATGCAAAGCGGGTTGGGTGAGATGTCTTTGAAGTACAAATCTCACTGTGCTAGCGTCTGCAAGGAGCTTTGAGCGACAGTGTGAGAAGTGAATAGCGAAAAGCTTGGGCCGGATGCTATGGCGAAACCGGAAGACAGTGGAGCTGTGCAAAGAAGCGTGTTGGATGTTGGATTCCAACCGCGGCACTTGCTGAAGAGGGGTTGAAGATTCCTTTGTAGTGAGGATCTTGCTGTGGTGCTGAGTCCGGATGCTATGGCGAAACGGATGACAGTGCGGCAGTGTAAAGCTTGTTGATCGTTGGATGTCAACAGCAGCACTTGCTCTTAATGGTTGGAGGAGAAGAGAGCTAAGCGAGCTCGGAGGTCAGCTTCGTGTCGGTCGCAGTAGCTGACGTGACGGAAGCGAAGATCTTGTTGGAGCAGGAGGTGAGAGACTGTCGGTGCAAGGCGAGTGTAGAGAAAGATTCGCTGCAAGCAGCAATGTGAAGAGAAGTGTGAAGGAGAAGAGAGTCAGTCGAGCTCGGAGGTCAGCTTCGTGTCGGTCGCAGCAGCTGACGTGACGGAAGCGAAGATCTTGTCGGAGCAACGAGGTGAGAGACTGTCGGTGCAAGGCGAGTGTAGGGAAAGATGCGCTGCAAGCAGCAGTGTGAAGAGAGGGCAAAGGAGAAGAGAGTCAATCGAGCTCGGAGGTCAGCTTCGTGTCGGTCGCAGTAGCTGACGTGACGGAAGCGAAGATCTTGTCGGAGCAGCGAGGTGAGAGACTGTCGGTGCAAGGTGGGTACAGGGAAGGAAGTGCTGCAGGTAGCAGTGTGAAGAGAAGAGAGAGTTGACCACAAAAGCGAGATGCCGATTGAGAGGGTTGTCGGAGCGCAGTTTTGGCTGAGCTGTTGGCAGTGTTTTGAGGTGGAGAGGAAAGAGAGGATGGGCGGGCAGCGTGGAATAATAACAGCTGCGCGTGTGCGCTAGCGCGGTTTTGGCGAAGTGAAGTCGAATTGGGCTGATCGAGTGTGCTGCGTCAGGAGCGTAGGGCTGAAGATTGTGCAGACAGAGGTGCGTCCGCTAGCATAGTTGCCAGGCTCGGCAAAGCACCAAGTCAAGCAGTCCGTCTCCACGCTGGTACCTGGGTCATCCCTCGATGTTCAGCTGTTTACAGATGCGTCCCAGCGACGAAGCTCACACGTATTGCTGACAGGTCCCTCATCCTATCCAGGCTCTTCGACCTCGTCCCTGTTTGCCGCGTCCCGCGCGTTCCTCATCTTCTCCAGGCTCTTCAGTCTTGGTGCCGCTTGCCGTGTATATTGACCCTGCTGTATCTTTGACGCGCGCCAACGCGTTCGATAGAACCTCAAGGCTCGAAAGCAGCGCCATCGATCCGCTCTGTATTCAAGCTGATGCTGTCCGGGACAAGAGCTGAAAAAGAAGAAGATATAGGAAAGAAGCCCCAGAAGACAGTCATCTGCAGTAGATGCTCAGCTGACGGGCAAGACTTATACATACCGCGGACAGACAGTCCCTCCTCATCCTCGTCAGGCGCTTCGATCTAGGTCTCGCTTGCCGTGAGCATCGAGAATACCGCATTGTTGACGCATGTCAACGGACACTGTGAAGCTCCAAGGCTCGAAACAAACTCGTGCGAGAAACCAGTAATCCCCGGCTCAGACCCCCACGTTCCAGCCGATGCTATGCTAGACAAGAGATGAGATTGGAGTGGATGTGGGACATAGATTAGGACGACGTTCCAGGCTCTTTGACCTCGATCCTTCTTGTCGTGAACGCCGAGCGTGTTGCATCTTTGACGCATGTCAACGCATGTCGTGGAGTTCCAAGGCTCGAAATCACCGCCTCCAACCGTCCATGCGAAAAGCCAGCAATCCGCGACTCTGGCTCCCAGGTTCGCCTCGATGCTATGCTGGACGAGACCTGAGTAATACAGACATATGAAAGTAGCTTAAGATGACAGTCATCCGAACCAACGGACCTCAAGGACGAAGACTCGAGACCACCGCCCTGCCCGCTCGTCCGAAAGTCGATAGCCTGCGATCCAGACTCCCATATTCAGATCAACGCTATACTGGATAAAGGCTGGAGAATGGGATATTATGCAAAAGGGGCTGGGCAAGACAGTCACCCATAGCGACGAATCAGACGAGCCAAGGCTCGAGCCCACGGCCTCTGCCGCTCATACGAAAGTCAGCGACCGGCAACCCAGGTTCCCGCCTCACGGTTGACACGGAATTGGACGAGAGCAGAAGAACGAGAATATGTGCGAGAGAAGCTTGGGAAGACAATCAACCACAGCAAAGAAAGCAGACAATCTTCCAATACTACTGCCAGTCACCGCGAGCAGACGGAAATCTAGTGCCATGGACGGAGATAAGACGGAAGAAGAGTAGTGGATACGCGATGCAAGAGACATGCGGTAGCAGCCATCAACGCTGCAGTAATCCTGGCAGATGAGACGTAGAGCAGGTGGAGGGGAAAGACGTCAGACAATAGGAGCATAGAGAATACGGGATACAGGAAGATATAACGTAGCACCATCACGAAAGCTCCTGCGTGTCGACGAGATAGATTCTAAACAGGAAGAGAAAGAAAGAGCTACAAAGCCAGACAGCTATGGGGAGAAGAGGTCTTGTATGTATTGCACGTTGACGGTTCAGGAACATGGGAAGGTGGAAAACAATGCAGATCTATGCATAATACTACTCTGGACCATCAAGATCCGTGGACAGAAGACATGTATTCACATCAAGGGCCTTTCACCAGAAGTTTGACAGTATCTTGGTGATATGGAATGGATGCTTAGACATTTGAGCCGTGAGATGGGATGAAGTTCAGGTTTGAAGGTCCAGACTAACCAGATCGGGCCATTACATATCTCGGCGTGTGATTGGTCGGCAGAGGGTGTTTTGCAAAAGCGGACAACGTTCGGGTCGCCGAGAGTCGGCAGTCTGATCAAACCCGCAACCCGCCCGCAACGTCACCGCCAGACATTCGTCGGCCAGAAGAATCGCTGCCGAATTGCTGACGAAAGTCCAATAAGCAAATCCCAGTCCAGACCGAGAACCTGCCCCGTGTACGAGCAATATATCCGCCGCCGACAATCTCTCCTCGGCTCAGCCGTGCCGCCCGCCACTGCAGTAAGTTACCATCCTCTCCGCTCTCCATCTTCTTCTCTCCTCCGCCCCAGCTCGACCACCAACCAACCCTCTGTCTAGTATTACTCCTCCTCCCGCACCACTCGATACTCGCTCCTCCACCGCGACACTGCCGCCATGTCCTTCTCCTCGCTCGTCTCAGACTTGACCTTCCGCGACAACGACCGCGATGAGCGCCGCTCGACTCTCTCCCGCGGCCGCTCTTACGCCAGCACCGCCGCTACGAGCGTGAGCATATCCGGCGATATCAGGAGTCAGTTGCACGGAGGATACAGCCATCCGCTCGCACGCGCATGGCAGGCTGAGAGGCAATTGACCAAAGTACATCCATCCTCTTCACCACAGAAACCCCACATCGAAACAACTAACCACCACCACAGTCGATGCTCATCTACCCACTCTTCATATCCGACCAACCCGACGAAGAAGTCCTGATTCCCTCCCTCCCCAACCAACACCGCCGCGGCATAAACCGCCTCGTCCCCTTCCTCACCCCCCTCATCCGCAAAGGCCTGCAATCCGTAATCCTCTTCGGCGTCCCAGTCGCACCGGGCGCCAAAGACGCCCTCGGCACCGCCGCCGACGACCCCGACGGCCCCGTCATCCAATCCATTCGTCTCCTCCGCCGCGCCTTCCCCACCCTCTTCATCGTCGCCGACGTCTGCCTCTGCGAATACACCTCCCACGGCCACTGCGGCATCCTGCGCGACGACGGCTCCCTCAACAACGCCCTCTCTGTCGACCGCATCTCAGATGTCGCTGTCGCGTACGCCGACGCCGGCGCCCACTGCGTCGCTCCCTCTGACATGAACGACGGCCGCATCCGCGCCATCAAACTCAAACTCATAGAACAGGGCACCGCCCACCAAGTCGTCCTGATGTCCTACTCCGCCAAGTTCTCCGGCTGCCTCTATGGCCCCTTTCGCGACGCCGCCGGCTCTTGCCCCTCCTTCGGCGACCGTCGCTGCTACCAGCTTCCCCCCGGTGGCCGTGGCCTCGCGCGTCGCGCAATCCAACGCGACATCGCCGAGGGCGCGGATATAATCATGGTCAAGCCTGCCTCGCAGTACCTCGACATTATCTCAGATGCGAAGGATATCGGCAGGGATATGCCGGTCGCGGCGTACCAGGTGTCGGGCGAGTTTGCGATGATCCACGCTGCTGCCAAGGCTGGGGTTTTCGACCTCAAGACCATGGCTTTTGAGGCTACGCAGGGGATTTTGAGGGCGGGCGCGACGATTGTGGTGTCGTACTTTACGCCGGAGTTTTTGGACTGGTTGGGGAACTAGAGGGTGCATCTTTGGTGCGTGAGTGACGGAAAACCAAAATGATACGGGCTGTGGAATGGCCTATGCATCGGGTTTCTTTTTGCCGGCGGTAAGTATGGGGTTCGGATGGTTGGGACGAGGGATCTGGGCATATCTCTCCAATGACGGCGTTGTACAGCATTTGCTTGGGAGGTTTTGCCACAATCTGAGGTCGGATCTACTGCATGTGCAGTTGGCCTTGTTCTTGTTTTCCTTTCCTGTCTGTATATTTATGATATCCAACATTCTTATTCTCTCCGATCTTCCCGAAATCAACCTCTTCAACGAGAACTTGCTCAACTCGTCTGCTTCCCTTAATCTAGCTCTCAAGTCCCCCACAGCACAGAACCACACTAGCAGCACCTAGCTCCCCGCTCCCCGCTTCCAGACCTCAGGTCCAGATGATGGGGTCGTCCTGGTCGGGCCTCACCGCCTGCTCCCCACCTCCACCTCCACCAACGCAATCGTACCCCAACTCTGGACCCAAGGCACCGGTTGGACCGGAGCCATGGTACTGTCGTAGAGTTATCCATAGTACCATGGTACCGTCAACGGGTAGCGCTGCAGTAAAGTTAATTCCGAAGCTGTGGATGGGACGCTACGTGGTTGCTACGTGCGTAAGACAACGCTCACAGCCATGGCAACCTCACCGAGACGGACGGCTTCCAGACGCGCGGCCAATGTAGCAGGAATGATACTGTACGGGAAAAATGGCAAAAACATCGCGGATTCGGAGTACCATTTTCAGCAAAGAGTCTGGCAGGCAGGCGCTGCGGTCATGGAGCTGCATCTGCATCTGCGTGCATGTCCACCCCAAAGCCCACTCCCCTTGACCCCAGCCTAACGTACCTACCAGAGCTTCACCGGCAGAGCACCCGTAACTCAGATAAACTCAACCTCAGCCAAACCAGCGCAACGGAACCAAAAATGCTCCACCACGCCACACGCAAGACTACTGGCCGCAGTCCATCAGTCACGCGCAGCACCCGTTGGCCTGCCCCAAAGCCAACCAACCAGTAACCGATCATCCGTCTTGCGTTTCGCGACCAGCTCGCCCAGTCGCGTCTGCCAAACCCTCCAGCCCCCCCTTCCGCCCCAATCCACCCACCGCGCCATCAAACCACCATCGTCGGCCACAGGCCCCGGTTCCAGCAACCGCAGCTTCGGTAGGCCCACCTCTCCTCCGCCCCTCGACCACATCCCCGGTCCCCGTCGAGCCCGCCACCTCCGCGCATCTCAACATCAAGCGGCTTTAAGACCGCATTTGCGGGGCTAGAAGGCGCGCCGGTCATGCCGTTGCGGTCGTCGTACCAGAGTTGTTGTTCTCGACGTTCGAGGGTGGACGGTTGGAGCATGGGGGTTTGGCTTCTTTGGGTTCGGTGCGGAGGGGCTCTGAGTGGAGGGGGGGAGTGGTGTGGCGCGGTGTGATTGGGGCGATGGTGTGGACGTCGTTTGTGGTGGGAGGGGGGAGAGCTGGGCTGCGTGCTGGGCTGCGTGCGCACGTGGGATGGGAGGGTGTAGGCGGGTTGCGGGCGCTGCGTGTTTTCTGTTTTCTGTCTGCTCCTCGTTCAGCCGCCGCCTTCTCAGGCGGAGATTTGGTGCTGGTGTTGCTCTCCTTTGACACTCTACTCTTCCCATGCTCACTCGGCTCTAGTCCTCCTCCAGACACCTCCTACGGCTTTTAAGATGGCGGAACAAACACCCTTTAGGTCAGTGAACTCGCAACTCGCGCGCACAAACATCGCGTGCCCAGGTCTTTTTCGATGGTATTGAGTAAAAACTGCCATTCCTTCCATTCCCCGCTTTGGCTTGTCACGTACGGACCACCAGCGGAGACGACAAGTGAGGACCACAACTGGTATCAAAACCGCTGAGCTGGAGAACACATGTTGTGAACAAGTAGATTACAAGTGACGGACCACAAGTGGTGCCGACGACAGCTCTGTCCATGAGGACTACAAGGGATGGACCACGAGTGATGGACCACAGGTGGTGGACGACAAGTGGTAAAAGAGCACATCACCACGACCTCTCATTCCCACCCTCCCCATCAACCCACCCCCTCTCGCTACTCCTCCTCCGTCCCCTCCCCAATCGCCCTCAAAACATCCCCAACCAGATACAAACTTCCCGCCACAACGATCGGCCTCTCCTCCCCTCCACTAGATCCCTCCCTCGCCACCTCCACCGCCTTCCCCAACTTCTCCATCATATCACCATGCACCGGCTCCGCCACCACCCTCTTCACCCCCAGCGCCTGAACCACCTCCACAATAACACTCGACGGCATCGCGCTGACCCACGGCATACCGGCCGGTTTGCTGAAAGCAGTAGCGAGCACCGTATCCCCTGGGCGCAGCAGCGTTCGCAGCATAGCAGCGATGTCTCTGCCGGCGGAGATTCCGAGGAGCCAGACAATGGGGACGCGGTTGGGTGCGAGGAAGGTGGCGAGGGCGGCGCAGGAGTCGGGGTTGTGGGCGCCGTCGATGAGGATGGGGGATTCGCGGCGGGTGGTGTTGGGGAGGGGGAGGTGGGCGATGGAGTGGTGTTGGAGGCGGCCGGGCATGGACGTGTCGGCGGGATCTAGGATCCTGCCTGTTTCCGAGAGGCTTGAGAGGGGGCGGGAAAGGCGGGTCAGGGCCAGGGTGGTGGCGCGTTGGGCGCAGGAGAGATTGGTGAGTTGGTGGGGGAGGAGCGGGTGGGCGGTGGGCGTGTTCCGGTTCAGTTTTGTGACGATGTGGACGGGGCCGGTGGAGATGGACGAGGCGTGTTCGATGATGACTTCGAGCACGGAGGGGAGGTTGCTGCCGTCCACGACGACTAAAGCGCCGGGCTTGAGGATCCCGGCTTTTTCTTTCGCGATGGCTTCGATGGTGTTGCCGAGGAAGCCTTGGTGGTCGAGTCCGATTTTTGAGATTACGGTTACGAGAGGGTCTTCGATGATGTTGGTTGCGTCCAACCTGCCACCCATACCCGTCTCTACCACTCCCACCTCTACATCTGCCCGGTTGAAGATTTCAAAGGCGGTGGCCGTTAGGAGCTCGAACTCGGTGGCTGCAATGCCTTCCTCTTTGTTCCGTCTATTGACGGCGTCGGAGACTTCCCTGAAGAGGGTTTTGGTGACTGTGGACCCGTTTAGGGATATGCAGTCCCGCGGGGTTATTAGATGCGGTGAGGTGAAGCAGCCGTGGGTGACGTTGGCACGGGAGAGCATTTTGGATATGGCGGTGCAGATGGAGCCTTTCCCATTGGTGCCGGCGACGTGGATGGCGCGCCAGGGGAAGGGCCTTTGGGCGGCGAGGAGCCGGCTTATGCGGGAGAGGCCTAGCTCGATCATTGTAACTTTCAAGGATAGTGGATGAGATCACATTGGAGGTTCAGATGGGTGGGGGGTCATGTACAATGGCTGTATTCATGACTTGGTACTGGCGATGTTATATCAGCGCAGGTGGTCAGTGCCATGGTGTTGAGGTTTTATGTGGCTGGTGTGGCTGGTGTGGCGGCGATCTCGTGGCTGGGGTTGTTGCCAAGGCGCTTGCCCCGGATTAGCGACAGCTGGCTGCCTCAGTCCCCGTCGCCCATCGGTCCATCTCCACACCCACCATCACCTGCCGACACCCATCTTCAAAACTTCAAAACATCACTCCCCACCACACTGGCTCCAACATCTCCATCTCACATCACCATCGCCTCACCCACGCGTCCACCTCGTCCTCAACCTTCGCCGCCATCATGGGTCTCCCGTAAGTCTCGTCCGACGCGCCCGCTGACCGCGCGTACGCGCGCGTTTGCGCGCTTCAGTCTCATCGCGAGTGTCGCATCACGCCTCAACGACGTTTGCTGACACCTCTCTGCAGAATGTGGCGCGCACCCTCTCCGCCTGCGTCCAAAGACACGATCAAGAAGGACTCGACTGCCACAGCGCGCTCGCCCATCCGCAGACGCAACGCGGCGCGCGCGCCCCGGCCGACGACCCGTCCTGACGACCGCGATAGGGTACATGTGGAGCGAGCACGAACGGACAGGGACAGCCCGGAAGTGGTGATTGATTTCAGCGCGCTTGATGAGCCTGCTGGAGTATTCGAGCTCGACGCTTTTTTTCGCGAGCAGGGGGAGATCCACCGTCCGGAAGAGGACTCATTGCTTCACTCGGCGGCTGCGAACCGTGCTCTGCGCGAAGAGCGGGAGAGTCTGGTGGCGCAGCTCCGCGCAAGACATTCTGGATCGGAAGCGAGGGATGATGGTCGTCGTGGGCCGGTCAACGCGCGCCGCTCTAGGCCTTCTGAGGACGATGGTGGAGATCGGAGTCGCGATGTTGCTGCTCCACGCCGCGTCACATCTGGGAGCTCCAGATCCAACCCGATCCCGCCAAGGGTTACTCAGAGGCATGGAGCCAGTGTGCATCGCTCAGCTCCTCTCCGCGAGCGCAGCGGTTTTCCGAGGCATGAACGGCGCAGGCCCCACCACTCGCAGTCAACGCGCAATGACAATCAGACCGGTCGTTCGCCATACTCACCCATTGGCCATCGGGATCAGCGTCAATCTCGTCTTACTGGTGGAGCCCTCGTTCGCGCACTGTTAGACGCAGACTACGAGGAAGACCCAGTCAGCGACTTCCCCCCTCTCCGCCGCATGCCCGGCCGCCGTGACCTCTCTGGTCCCCTCCCCAGCAGTTCCCTCCGCGAATCCTGGAGCCCAGGCAGTACCGTCGACGGACTTGGCGACCGCGAGCGCAGCATCAGCCCTCCGGACCAGGACGCCTGGGAGGTTATGCATATGACTATCACGCCCGACGAAACTCTTCCCAGCGCCGACTCCTCCTTCACTTCCGCCGCCGCTTCGGCCTCTTTCTCCGCGCCCACTTCGAATTCGACGTCGCAGCTCGATTCATTCACCTCGCGCTCCGGCTCCGCTGCCTCATCCCGCACGCACATGACTATCCCGTCGCGCCGCCAGAGCCCAAATAGCCTTGCTGCTACCAACCCCTCGCTCACGCTGTACGGCCACTGCGAAACCGACGACGATAACGACAACGAGGATAACGGACCCAGCCCCGCTGAAGAAACGAGGCGGCTCCGCATCCGGCGGTCGCTCGAAGAGCACCTCAGCGGACGCCGGACGGTTCCCTCCAGAATCGGTCACCCTGGTGCTCGCCGCAGCAACCCCTTTGCCCGCCCTCTCAGCCGCACTGCCAACGATCACGGCAACGAGGATAACGAACACAGCGCCGCCGAGGCAGAATCAGACAACCAGACTCGCCCCTACCAGCAGCCAGCTTCCGATTTCCGCCCCCGCATCCGGTCCGTCTCCGAGATGCTCTCACCAGACCGGACGTTTCCTCCCGTAATCGGCTCCCGTAATCGGTCCCCCAGTTCAGCCGAGGCCCGCCAGCTGTTGGAATTAATTCATGGGCCCAGCGTGAGCGACAGTGACGATGCTGCTGACCCTCTCGTTGAGCCGAGTCCGGCCAACAACCCTTCATCCCGCGACGAAACCCCAGCGCGGTTTGGAATCTATGGTGCAGCTTATGGCCGTCTCGAGGATCAGGACGAGGACGATGAGGACCGAGCCGACGAGCCTGCTGAAGCCGAAGACGAAGAGCAAGACAGTGCAGAGCCAGATCCGAACATCCTAAACGACTACGGCACCCCCGTCCCAGCCGCCGGTCTCATACCCGCGCCTGCTTCTTCCGTCCCGGCCCTACTCTCGGCTCTTAACAACAACCGCAACGGTAGCAACCATAGTAACGGCAGCAGCAACAGCACTAGTCCCAGCCCAACTCCTCAATTGGACCTGGACCCGGAACTAGAGACTATGAGGGGCATCGTCGAGATCTTGGCTAGGCGGGATGACGTGCCAGAGGAGTTTTGGACGAGTGCGGGGTTGGGAAGACTGGGGACGGTGAGGCGGGGTGGCTGAGATATATGACTGATTGGGATACCAGAAACGCAGAGGGCGGATGTGAGGTTTTCGCTGGTCGGAAACCAGTTGTTGATATGATCATCCAGAAAAAGGAGAGAAAGGGGGTTCGCATAGGGAGAGTGGTGGGATCGGATCCACAAACGGAACAACAGAAGCGAAAAGGCAAATCAGGAGGAAACCGGGGAGCAGGGATAGAGTGAGGATCCTCCTGCGCCCAAAACCAAGAAAACGGATCGGGTCTTGAAGGTAGATGAGAAACGGCGACGGTGACATCGGAATCCAGACTCGGGATTGCGTATCAGCGGGAATGAATGGTTGGGCTGGTGCTTGGTGTTTTGGGCTTTTGGGCTTGAGTCTTCTGGGTGTCTCCACGGTATCTGGGATGCGGCAAGGCGTTCAAGGCTGGGTACGAAGTGTTGATGCCGGGTGGAGGCGTGGTTTCATGAGTTATGAGGATTGGATAGATGAATCGGAATGCATACTTGGATGACCGGCGATATTGCCAGGGTTGTTGTGTCTGCGTGCTGCTTTTTGTGAAATCCTTGGTGTTGTGGATGGAGTCAACGTTGCGTTGGGAATGTGTGGGATAGGGAAATGGGATATGCGAATCGGCGTGTTTGGGAGGGTTCACTGGGGTTGGTGTGGGGGGGTAGATTTGGCACTGTAGGTTTTGGTATGCTGCAAAGCAACGCAAAAGGAAAAGAAAATAAACGACCGTTAGGAAAGAAAACTCTTGCACTAGGCACTCAGACCCAGCAAAACTCATTCATGGGTATCAAATCGAACCACCCAGCCCAAACCATACCACTCCATGTTCCACCTCCCAATCCCACCCCATCTCACCCACAAACACCTCCATCACCCCCGCCCTCTCCTCTCAAATCAATCCCACCCCTCCCACCCCCCAGCCCCAGCATCCCACCCCCCGCTCTCCCTCTGCGTCGAGCACCACTCCTCACTCGCCAAGCACCTCTCCTTGCGCCTCTTGACCGCGACTCTGTCCTTGCAAATGTCGCACGCCCACACACACGGCACGTCAGCGGTTGTCTCGCCAAAGTACTTGGCAATGGCTTTGTGGCGACACGTAACCGTGTCTTCGCAGAAGGAGACGAGGGCCTGGAGGCTGGCGTAGCGGTTGAGGGCTTGTTGGACGGCGGGGTTGTTGGTGTTGGGAGCGCAAGTGGTGGAGGTGTTGGCGCCGGCGGCAGCCGCGTGAGCAAAGCGCGAGGAATCGCGAGCGAGGAGGGAGAAGGCTCGGTCGCGGTCTTCGCGGCCGTAATACACGATGCAAAGGCTGGCTTTGCCGTCTCGGCCTGCTCGACCCGCTTCCTGGTAGAAGCCCTCGAAGCTCTTGGGAATCTGCCAGTGCACCACGAACCTGACGTCCTCCTTGTCGATGCCCATTCCAAACGCCGTCGTCGCCACAATCACATCGAAGCCGGGTTTGTTCTCCACCCACCCCGTTAGCGCGGCTTCTTTTTCCGAGTTGGAGAGGCCGGCGTGGTAGGGGCGGGCGCCGATGCCGGATTGCCGCAGCCGCTGGGAGAGGGTGTCGCAGTCGCGGCGGTAGAGGGTGTAGATTATGCCGGAGAGGTTGTCGGGGCGGGTCTTGTGGGCGGCGAGGGTGGCGCTGCGGGGAGGCGTGCTGCGGGTGCGGTGGGCGGATTGGAGCCAGGTGAGGAAGGTGTCGTAGTGGTCCTCTTCGTCGGATTTGAAGCGGATTTCGTAGTGGAGGTTCGGCCGGGACGTCGTCATCGTGAATAGTCTCAGCGTCTTGGGATCGAGGGAAAGGGTTTTTATTATGTCCTCCCGGACTCGAGGCGTCGCTGTCGCAGTCAAACATATGACAGGCACGTCAGGAAATTCCTGCTTGAAGAAATTCAGGTTTTTGAAACTCGGACGGAAATCATGGCCCCATTCACTGATACAATGGGCTTCGTCTACAGCTATGCGGGCCAGTTCGCGATGAGAATGGATGACGCGGAGGATGCGGCGGAAGTGGTCGAGTTGGCAGTACTCTGGGGTGATGTAGAGGAGGCGCGTGAGTGGATGGCCGCATTGGAGGTCTTCGAGGATCTCTTGTTTTTTGGTGTACGGTGTTGTGCTATTTATCGTTGCGACTTTTATGTTGGCAGCGCGCATGGCGGCGACTTGGTTGTTCTGAGAGTGGTGAGCATTCACCGCTTGCGGTTTGGCAGCTTACAGTCTGGGAGCTTGCGACTCGGGGGAACATACCATCAAAGCCAACAACGGACTTATAACAATAGTGACTATCCCCCATCAGACAAATCCTCAGACGACTCCACAAGAAAAGGAAAAGAATCGTGTCATTTGAATCCAAAAAGAAAACATACTCCCATAATCCACCGTCGCAGGCAGCTGATAGCACAAGCTCTTCCCAAAGCTCGTAGCCGCCTGCAGAAACACATCCTCGCCCTCCAACGCCGCGGCAATGACTTCCCTCTGCAGCGGCCTGAAACTCGATTTCCCGAACACGCGGCGAAGTGTCAGGTCGATGTCAAAATGGCGAACGCGCCGCTGCGGGGGCATCTTGGGCGATGATGCCTCCTCTCCATGCAGCTTCTCCGGTGTCTTCGAGGATTTCAAGGACAGTGTTGGGAATTGGACAGTTGGAGTTGAAGTTGGGGAGGGAAAGGCATTGAAGGAGGGAATCGGGAGATTGCAGGTGCTTGGAAGGGGGCAAGTCAGCGATGATGTTTGTTTGTGCGCGGCGTTGTGATGGGGAGGAAGAGGTTCGGGAGGCGCGTCGTCGTCGCGGTGAAACAAATTCGCGAGGTCACGTGCCCGGCTGCCGGAACCGGAAATGCAATTGTGCCACATCGGGCATCTAACAACGACGAGGCCTGGTCGGTTTGATCGTGGCAGTAGTGCGGGATTGAAGTAAGCCTGAACCGCGCCTTTGATTCTCTGGAAAAGCAACCCTTGAATAGAACTCGTATATTGAGCCAAGTCAAGACAGCACTAAGCTAGAAGCAAATCTTCCTTTGGTACGTACTGTAGTCCGGGAGTCGAAGTAAACGGGCATGGCAGATAGCTGAGAGGTCAACGTGCACTTGTCCGCAATCAATTTGGCCCGGCCTCGTGACTCCGACTACATAACAAGCAGAATATTTCGAGTCATCCACGTTTCAGTATATAATAACCATGATGGTACATCTCACCTCTTACATCTCCACCCAGAAGTCTCCATCAGCGCCCTCAAATGCGACTTATATACACATGAACCTCTAATCTACCCATTCCAATCCCTCACACCTCCACCCACCAACTCCCTGCTACTGATACAGCGGAAACAACTTCCTCAACCGCGCCTCCAACGCCTTCAAGTCATCCTCCTCAGGCTCCCACCTCACCCTAACATCCTCCCAAGCCTGCATCGTCCGCTCCTTCCCCGCACACTTCGCAAACGCGCAAACCGCCGTATCCACCAACGGCCTGGCCAAGAAGAAGCCCTCAGTCCCCCGATCCAGCGCCAGCAAAAACGCCGACCAGATGATTTCGAGGCGCGGAAGCGTCCAGCTGGTGTACCTGACACCGCCATGCAGACTGAAGCCGAGGATCAGACGGAAGAAGAACGAGCCCTGGATGGGGAGGTTGTAGACCCGATCCATTTCGGCGAGGAGTTCTGTGACGCGATCGAGGTTGCCTGCCATCTGAGCGTGGTAGTCGACGAGGATTTTGTACGTGGCGACGTCTGGTGCGATGGGCGCGCGTTCCTGTAAGTCTTTGCGCTTTTCCGGATCGTGGCGGTGGGCGATGGCGGCGCGGTTGAGGGTGATGCCTAGGTCGCGCATTTGGCGCCAGTTGTATGGTTGTGGCGATGGTAGAGTGATGGATTGGAGGCGGGTGGCTGCGAGGGCTTTCATGCGGAGGAAGACTTGCTCTGCGCCTGTGGCTTCGCCAGCGGAGATGAGGGCTGTGAGGACGGCGTTCATGACGGCCGTGTCTACGATCTCGCCGCTGTCGACGAGGTCTTTGTAGGCTTGGCGGACGCCGTCGCCGTTGCCGCGGATGCCTTGGTAGACGATGTAGTCGGTGCGGAAGTAGCGGTCGTAGGTCAGGTTTCGTTTCTTCATTTCTTTTAGTAGCATTTCGACCAGGGCGTATTTGCCTGCTTTCCATGCGAGGTGGAAGAGGATGTTGAAGGTGACGTTGCTCGCTTTGACGCCCGCCTCCTCTTCCATCTCCCGCCATACGTACAGCGCGGACTCAACCTCTGCCCTTGTGACTTGGCGAAAACAGGATCCTGCGAAATTGACAGCCGTGGTCCAGTCTGCAAGTGCTATAGGTATATTCGCTGCCTTCATGTCGTCCATTATGGACAGGTATCGGAGCATGGCGTCGTATCTCTTGTATTGCACCACTGCCATTACGTTGGTCAGCTTCCGTATCGAATGGTACGGCAGATATGCGACGCGCGGAAGCGGCAAGCTCTTGTAGACTTCGAAGATAACCTCGTGCTGCGGTTCCTCCATGCTCAAGAACTTCTCTAATTCACCAATCTTTGCGCGAATCTCCAATTCTTCTATACTTCCAGGACCATTCTCTGCCGGCCAAGGGTTATGCCACGGTCTTCCGAGTCTGTCACATCGCCTGCCAGGCTCTTTTCTAGGGCTTTTTCCTCCACGCTCATCTTCCTGCTTCTGCTCGCGTGCCTCTTGTGCCTCGCGCTCCTCGGTCAGTGGCTCGGCGGCAGGCTCATACTCGCGCACGAGTTTCCTGAGCTCCTCGCGCGATATCTCGGTCGGCGGCTCTTTACGATCGGCCTCGTCCCGGGCCACCCTCCCTGTCCTCAAGCCCCGCAGTCCCTCGTATCTCGCCGATGAGCTCCCTTTCCGCCTCGACTTGTGGTGGTTGGAGTCCAACGGCGACGACGTTGACGCATATAATCTCGTCCCAGTATGCTTTGCGTGCCGCCGACACGACCCCGCCTGCACCAATGCCTGTATGAATATATTGTCCATCTGGAGTGGCGAAAGTGGAGGCGGTCTCGGCGATGCGGACCGAGGCCGAGACGGCTTGTGGTGGACAGATCGCGTGTGTGCGCGGCGGAGCTCTGACGATGCGGGAATGGAATTGATAGAGAGCTGTCGCAGCTGGGACAAGATCAATGAGCGGGGTGCTAGGAGCGCAGAAGGCCTCGTCCTGTCGAGGGGGCATTTGAGGGACATGAGCTGCCGGACATGGTGTCAAGACGCGGATAGTCAATCCATGAGTAGGGTAGGTGTTGGTGCTGCAGTCTGGGGTAAAGAGGGCGAGTGACGAATGGGATTGGGTGTGGCTGGGGAGCTCTCGGGGAGATGGTCGGTGGTCGGTGGTGCTCAGTGTCTGAGCGCGCCGTGGTGGAGGCCCGGGATGAGCTTTGACTTGCACTCCAAAGTCTGGCGGAGCTTGCCGAGACGCCGCATCCATTTTCCGCGACATCGCGGTTGTGTATCCATATCCATCATCATCACCACCACCACCCACACCAGCCAGCCGCAATGGGTCGCCACAACTTCGACGCGTCCCGCGTCCACCAGACCGTCTCCCGCCTCATGAACACCCATTGGAGCGAGCACGGTGGTAACAGGAAAGCCATCACCCGCCCGCCGCCCTGGTTCAACATCATATCCGACATCCCGCCCTCAGAGACACTCGTCCGACCCCTCCAGCAAGCCAGCACGCGCAAACCTCTCAAGAAGAACCAGAACTGCAAGAAGCCAAGCAAGATGTTCCAGCCGATCAAGCTGTCGTACGAGGAGGACCGGCTGCGCAGAGAATTCTTCGCGGATCATCCGTGGGAGCTGGCGAGGCCGAGGGTCGTGCTTGAGAACGACGGGTGCGACGGCAGGAACTGGGATTGGAGCCGGATCGAGCAGCCGGGGAAGAAGCTGGACGGTGAGAGGTGAGTCTGGCAAACCCCCGCGCTCCAAAACAAGACGCAGAACTAACATTGCCAAGCGTCGTCCAACGCCAGCGCTGGCTCATGACCCACCAACGTCTTCCCAAATTGACCGCCTACGATATCGCCCGCAAAGAGTTCTACGCGCTCCGCCACCGCGAGGAAATCGAGCGCCGCATCGCCCGCGAAGAGGCCCTGCACACGGGCGCCTACTTTGGCAAATCCGCCCTCGACGTCGGCACGCTGCTCGAGAACCAGGCGTTTGAGGAATGGAGGGTGTGGGCCGCGAATGAGGTCGAGCTCAAGAAGCAGGCGCAGGCGGCTATGTACACGGGCACGGTGAGCGAGGACGCGGCGTCGGAGGATGAGGCGGAGGCGGAGCTGGAGGAGGGGTTGGATGAGACGATGGTCGAGGGGGGTGAGGTGGAGGCCAAGGGGGGTGCGATGGTGCATCCTTAGGTGTCGGACGGGACAAATGGGAAGCTGGGGTTCTGGAGCGCGAACAGAGGAAGAAATGGGAAGCTGATTTAGGGCGGCTGTATTGTATATATTTTGTGACTATACCAAGCGCTGGAAGGACACACTTTTCACCTTGTCCATTGCTCCTCATCAGATTCCGTCCGTCTGTTCCGCAACGAGCTCCGCCAATACCGACTTTTCCGATGTCAGCGTCGTGGCCGGCCGACGCAGCTCGAAGCATGCCAGAAGCACGTCGCCACCTGCGTTGAAGCAATCCTGAATACATTCTATGTTATCGAAGCAAGTCTCACAGCGCTGGTCAGACAGTAGAAGGAGGTTCGACCTCCAGATACGAGAAGTTGAAGCAAGCTCGCACCGCACACATCTGAGGTTGAAGTGCGTTCCTGCAGCCTCCGCTTCTAACTTAGATCCCGTTGCGTCCAGCTCTTCGCATCGGTTCCAAAGTCAAGCTTTTTTCTCTTCTCTCTGTATTTCCCGTCTATCTGTAGCACGAGCTCCCCTCTATCCGCGCCTCTTCCAGACGTTCTACGGCGCAACGACTGGACACATCACCATACAAGATCATCTAAGCATACTCGCCTTCCTTTTTTCCCCCTCGCCCACACAAAACCCCCAGCCCTCGTACTCCCCCCCCTCACCTCTCCCCAAGCCCAAACATCTCAACCGAATTCCTCCACGCAGCCTCCACAACCTCCTCGACCGCAACGCCCTTAACCCGTGCGACAACCCACGCAACCCTACCAATCTCACACGGTTCATTCCTCCCCTTAACCATAGCGCCCCTGGCCCACCTCTCCTTCTTAACGCACTTCCTCTCTGGGGGCGGGGACCAGCCGTCCAAAAACCTGGCACTGGCATGCGACGGCCTGATCTCGCACCAAGGCCCATCCGTCTCGATCTGCAACCGGTCCAACGGCAGCATCCGCACAACAGCCAGGTTCTCCTCGCTCTTCAGACTGCACCCGTTGACGCCGATGTCGATGCCCGGCAGCGCCAGCAGCGCCTCGGCCTCCGCCATCGAGCCCGTGAAACTGTGCACCAGCCCCTTCTTTCGCAGCTGCAGTTTCTCCAGCCCGCGCCCTAGGTGCCCCGTTAGCAGGGAGTGGAAGTCGGCGCCGGCGGCCCGCGAGTGCAGGAATAGGGGGAGTTGGAGGGAGGGAGCGAGTTCTAGTTGCGCGCCGAAGGCGGCGACTTGTTGCGCTTGCGGTGTGTAGTGCAGCCGGTCGTAGTCGAGGCCGATTTCGCCGAGGGCGGTGCAGTGGCCGGTGGCTTTGGAGGTCTCGGCGAGGGTGCGGAGGGAGGCGAGGAGGGCGGGGGAGGGGGGGGGGGTGGGGGGGGGGGGGGGGGGGGGGGGGGGGGAGGGGGAGGTGGAGGGGGAGGATGGAGACGGAGAGGAGAAGAGGGTCGAGGCGGAGCACGGGTGGATGCCGACGGTTGCGTAGCAGAGGCCTGGGTGCTGCTTTGCGATCTCGACGGCGTGCGTCGACTCGGCCAGGTCGGAGCCTGTGACCATCATTTTTCGGACGCCGGACTCGAGGGCCCGCTGGATGACGCTGGAGAAGTCGTCTTCGTGGGCTTGCTTGCCGTGGTAGATGCCGCGGAACATGGGGTCGCCCAGGTTGATGCCGATCTGTGGTGGGAGGGGAGAGGGTTAGGTCACGTGCTTGGTGGTGGTTTGGGAATATGGGGGTTGGATTGGGAGATGGAGGATTTGGAGGAGGAGAGAGAGAAGATGGAAGAGAAAGGAGCGGGAGAAACGATGAGAGGAGAAGGAATGGATAGGAGATTGTTTGAGGACGAAATGATTGACATCGTTGCGCCAGAGCAAAGAGACGGACACGAACATCACAGTACTTGAACTTGCCCTCCGCCTCATCAGCCACGGCCAATCCATTCAACAACGCATTCGCAGTCGTGGGCACAGCTTCTGGAGCATCGGCAGCAGCACCGCTTCCACCACCATCAGCACCCTTCACACCACCAGCACCACCCAAACCCTCACCAGCTCCCTCCTCGCACGGCGCCTTGACCGACTCATCAGCCATTTTGTCCGACCGTCTCACAGAGGACCGGACTCCCGCGGCAGCTGTCTTGCCACTGATTGGACGGGCTGCCGGAATTCTGTTGGGCGGCTGGCGGTGCAGAGGGAAGCTTAATGGGGCAGGCCGATGGCTGCGATGCTGCTGCAGACGCAGGGGTGTTGGGGGGACAGTGTGGCTGCTGGTGCTGCTGGTGCTGCTGGTGCTGCTGGTTCTGCTGATGCCGCGGACGGGGGAGCGGATGAAAGGTGTCGCTGTTGGAGAAAGAGATGGACTGCGTGCTTTGGACAGGTGTTGTTGTGGTCCGCGGAGCATCAACATTCGAGACGTGGGATTGTTGGCGGTACGGGATTGAGGGATGGGATTCTCTCAGTCTCGCCATCCTGCGTCCAAGTTATTTATTTGTGACGCAAATCCCTCCAACAGCTAAATGGCCTAATGTTAACTAACTTAACTAATAAACTAATCTACGGTAACTTTGGCCATCCGCCCGCCGGCCCTTCTTTTCTGATTCATCAGCCACACCCGTCGCCGTCCGCCCGTTGCCAGCTTTCTCAGCCTCATCACTCACCACCCTCACCCGTTTTCCTTAACTAGTTAACGTTATCCCAAGTCAACTATAACCATTCAATCTGCCACCGTTCACCGTTTGAATTCCCCCCCCACCATCCAACCGCGGATGAGACACAAGCAACAACCACGCTAAACCGAGCATTCCGAAATCCCCATCCTGACCAAAGTCGGGAGTTGTAGAAAAGAAGTGAAAAAGAAAATTATCGTTCCCCGGAAAACGCCACCGTCGCGTCTCGCTCGGCCACGCTGCCCCCCCCGCCTGTTCGCAGTTCGCAGTCCGCAGCCCCAACAACACAGCGACAAAGGACAGAAGAAGTCGAGATGGAGACTCCGCAGTTTGAGATCACCAGGTTCGTCCTCCTCTCACTCCATCCACTGTCTTTGCAGCCTCGATTTTTCCTTCTCAACTCCCATCTTCTCACCACATGCCATCTTATCACCATTGCATCACCCTCGTCAGCCAGCAACGAAAAAACAAAAAAGCAAAAAAAAAGCAAAAGGCAGAGACAGAAACAGCCCAACCAAAACCCAACCCTCACATCCATCCATCTTCTCTTCATCCACACATTCACCCTCTCCCTCTCCCCCCTCTCTCCCTCCCACGTATCCATCTCCCCACCACCCCCAAACCCACCAACCCAACCCCCCAACTAACCACACCCCTCCCTCTGAACCAAAAAGCGCCTACTACGAAATCGCCGCCATGATGGCCATCTGCCTCGTCGGCGCCCTGCTCGTCTCGACAAAATCCCCTCCCTCCCCGGCGCCCGACGGCGCCACACGCGTGCAGAAGGCTTGAATCGAGTCACTCCGTCGTTTGCATCGTGCGTCGAAGAGGGTGCGTGGGATGGGGGGGGGGGTTGTGTGAAGAAGGATTTTGTCGGGTGTGGGGACTCGGAGACTCTGGGATTGGGTGATTGGGGATTGGGTGATTTGGAGATTTTGGTTGGGTTTTTGCTTAGAGGACGAGTGTTGGATGGGTTTGGTCGGATGTGTGGAGGGGAGGTGGGGGTTTGGGTTTTGTGGTTGTGGTTGTGGTTGTTTTGTGCTGCGGTTGGGTGTGGTTGGTGGGGTTGTTGGCGCGGGTAGTTAGTTAACGTTGCTGTGTGTGCTGCGTTCGACTGCTTGCTGCAGAATCCCATGCGAATCGCGGCTTTCCATCATCACTGTCCCATCCATCTCTTTCCCGCTCACTTTGCACTTCCCGGCAGTATTTTCTGTCCCTCGATCATTCATCATCAACTCAATCATCAACTCATTCATCGTCGACTCAATCATCAACTCACTCATCATCAACTCAATCATCATCAACTCATTCATCGTCGCCTCAATCATCAACTCACTCATCATACACTCAATCAATTCATCAACCCCCCACTCCATCCAATCCAGCCATCAATCTCCGTTCCCCCATCCAACCCTCACCCTTCCAACTCCCAAAAGCACCCACCATCCGCACGTCGCAGGACCGAAAACAAGCACGAAGCCCAATCATCACAACATCATACTCCTCCTCCTGCCCGCCCTATCCGCCCTACCGCCATCGCTCCTCCTCTCACTCAGCCGCGCCCCCGCCGCCTCCCTAGCCACCCCACTCCCACTCCCACTCCCACTACCCCCCCTCCCCGCCTTCCCATCCACAGCCGCAATCGCAACCGCACCAGTCCCATCCGCCGCACCCCTCGCCCCCTCCTGTGCCGGCCCAACAATAGAAGAATGCCTCCTGGACGACCCCGCCGCCGACCTCTTCGCCAAATCCCGACTCCGCTTCATGATAGCGGCGGCGTCGAGGTCGGGGTCGGGGAGCGCGTCGGCAAGCCGCGCCGCGGTACTAGACACATTCGACGCCATCTGCCCGCTCAACGGACTCTCCCTCTCCCTCTCCCTCTCCTCTAGCTTGACGCCTTGGCCCTCAGCGCCGCTGTTGGCCCCGTGATTATCGGAGCCGGAGGCAGCGGCGACGGGCAACTTCTTCCAAGCCTCGTCTTCGGCGTCGCTTTCCTCGCCCATGACGCCGCCGCTGCTGAGTCTCTCTTTCTTGATGACTACGGTCCGCATGCCCTTGGCTTCTCCCTTTGCCTCGCTTTTCCCGTCCGCCGTGTTCCCGTCGCCGCTCTTCCCTGCTGACCCTACCCCATCGACCACCTCGACGCTGGTACTCCGTCTCTGGTTCCGGTCCACGGCTGGCGCTAAGTCCTTCCCCGGCCGCCGCATCTTGGATACTAGATTCGGTTCGGCGTAGTTGACTTGCGGGCGGGCGCGGCGGGCGAGGCGGGAGGGCTGCTCTTGGGTGGAAGATGAGGTGGTGGTGGTGGTGATTGGAGGTGGTGGGGGTGTGTCGTTGGTGGGTGGGAGGGATGGTGGTGAGATTGTGGTTGGGGGTCCGAACTCGTCGTCTTGGGACGGCTGGGCGGGTTCGATGGAAGTGACGATGGGGGGTGTTTCTTGGTGGTCGATGGAGTCGGGCGGTGGGATGGTGGTGGTGGTGGTGGTGGAGCGGGATTTGCGATCGCGGCCGGTGCGTGTGCGGTTGGTCGTGCTGGTTGTTGTGGCGGGGTTGGAGGAGGGCAGCGGCTTTTTGGAATCGGGCTTGCTGTCGGCGGAGGTTTTGGAGATCTTCTTGGGCGACGTGTTTGTTTCTGGGACTGGTGTGTCAGTGGAGTGCTCACAGTGGCCGCAACGAGTGGAGTCAGAGAAGGCGGGCAGGGGGACGGAACATACTGTCGCCAAGGGCTTTCCGCTCTGCTGCTACGAGCATATCGAGTTTGCTTTGGCCTTTTTCTTGACGCGATATGCTGGTGCGCTCGGCGTCGCTGGCTGCTCGCCGGCTGAATCTGAAATCGTCGGCTGGTTTGGTGTTGGCTGTCTCCTCCGCATGCTCCTCCATCGCGTCTCTGAGTTTCCGCTTCGCCCCCGTCCGCACCCTCCTCGCGGCATCGCTCTCGCTCTTGAGCCCGGCATCCGACTCTTCAGCTGGGGACTGGAACACGGGCATCTTGCGCGGATCCAGCTTTGTGCTGTCCCTCCGCTTCCTCCTTGTCTCGAGGTTGACAGACAGGATTGGCAACTCGGCATCCTCACGCATGTCCTCGTCGCGCTCCTCGTCCTGCTCCGCTTGCGGCTGCGGCTCTTGCGTCTTGAACTTGATGGGCTCTTCATCAGGAAAGTGCGCTACAGGCGGCGGACCCAACTCAGGCGATTCGTTTGAGGTATCCATGAGCACGGCACGGATCTCCTCCGCATCCAGCGTTCGTCGCGGATATTGCTTGTCCTCTTTGATCGTTGGGAGGGACTCCTCGACGTCCATTTCTTCCTTTGCGGCCCGGCGCCATTCGAAGTATTCGGCTGCCTTGCTTTGGTTGGGGCGTGGTGGTTCGGATGCCCGTTGGGTCGAGGTGGGGTTTTGGAGGAGGGAGAGTTCTGCGACGAGGCCGCCCAGTTCTTGGATCTTGGCTTCGAGCGCGTCTTTGATGCCGGAGACGTGCGTGCTGAGGGCTGGGCTGTGATTGTTGTCGACTTGGTTCCGGAGCTGGAGGATTTGTTCGCGGAGGTCGAGGTTTTCGGCTAGGAGTCTGGATTGTTCGGACTCGAGGGAGCGGATGCGGATGGATTGGGTGGAGTTGTTCCTGGGAGGTGTCAGAGCTCGAATCGGGGTTGCGAAGAGGGAGAATGGTACTTTGCGAGCTCGCGGTTCTGTCTGATGAAGCGACGCTTGACTATCGAGGCCATCAGGAGCTGTCATAACACAAGAGGCGACAGGTAAACATACGCGCCTCAACGGATTCCGCCCCGGGCGGTGCTTCGTTCAATCGCGCCATTCGCGCTGTGGAATATGGATAATCGATATGCTGTGTTGTTAGAAGCGCCGAGGGAGGCTGTCATGGACGTGGTGCGTGGCCGATGCCTGAGGGAGAAAATGTTGGCGTTGATGATCATGATGGCGGTTTGGTGGAAGAGTAAACAACAACTTTGACATGACTCACGCGCGCCGTTGTCATGCGCTGCACTGCAAACACCAACCCCGCCATCACTCTCTGCTATTCACCTCCACCACACCACTTTCGCTCTTCCGTCGCGCAGGCCACTCCCTTTCGATACCTTGCCTTCAGACAACAACCTCCAATATGGACAATCCCCGCCTCTCCCGCCCATTCGCATCCCACCTCCGCCACCAGTCCATGGGCGCCGCCCTGAACAGCAACACCGGCGCCTCCCCCGTCCTCCTCGCCCGCATCAACGAAAAGCGCGCTGAACTCGCCAACCTCAAGGAACTGCAAGCCCTGAGCGCAGGCCTAGCGGACCAGATGCAGACGCTAGAAGACAAACTGGCGACACTGTCGGATGGAACCGAGGCCGTTGCTGCGGTTCTGAGTAACTGGCATAATGTGCTGCGGGCGATCAACATGGCTTCAAGTAAGGATCCGACCCGTTTGGCGCGGGGCCGAATGCTGACAGGGTGCAGCGAAAATCCCGAAGCCGAAGGAGGAAACAGATGAGGGGGCTGAGGAGGAGGTGCCGCTGCCTCAGACGCTGGTCAGGATTCCGACACAGCAGGCTGCTTTATTGCCGCAGTCGAGCTCGGGAAGTATGGCAGATTGAGCGCGCACGACTTGCGAGCCCTATCCACCCCTGCGCTCGGAAAGCCCAGTGTTGCTGAAAGTGCTGTTGGCCTATGATATTCGATTTCACGTCCAGTAGCAGGATCTACCTTTCCGACGACATCTTCGAAGCGTTCCGGCCACGTCAAGAGATGCGAGAATTAGATGCCGGGAGTGCACGAGGTGCTCCGCTGTGGTTTCATAAGAAGTATTCGAATGGCGCCTCAAGGGCAAGCTTTGGGCGCGAACCTTCTTCCGGTCAACCATCCTCGGCTTAGGACCATCGACACCGGATATCCCAGTCATGCATGTGTTCGGACTGCTGAGCAGGATACAGCTTCCGTGAGACCTCAGGTCTACATGTAGGCCAGCGGGGGAAACAGCTACGAGTAGGGCTACAGGGTATCAACCTTGGGATTAGCCGCAGGAAAGGCGACGCGAATCCTCTTTGCTAGGGACAACCGACGAGAGACCCTTCCTCCTGAGAAGATGGTCACTGAATTGAAGATTACAGGATACAATAGCGGTAATCAGAGCAACATTGCACTCTCTCGGATGAAACGCGACACACATTTGCATTCAAAATCCCCATTCTGCCATTTGTACATACCAAGTCTGCCGCTAAGCATTCCATGCTCAGGTCTCCGGTGCTTTAATCCCATGGTTTCGGCTATCCATCTGCTTCTCCTCCATTTCTTCGGCTACACGTCTGGTCTTCTCATGATTCGTTTCCGTCTATTTCGACCTGACACGCTACCTAGGCCCAACTCAGGTCACTTGCAAGGTGCGCACGGTACGACAGAAGGTTAAAAAAACGTTACCTGTCAGCACTCAGCTAGAAACCGCGAACCTCGGCTGTCAAAGAAGTGGCAGTCGAGGCTGTGCTCACTCAGTCCCGTCGATATCTCCTACATGTCGCCACTCACCTCGATGGTTCTGTCTCTCAACGTAATGCATTCCCATCGGCTACTTCCATTACGTGTGGTCGGTCTCGATCTTCGATGTTGCTCCTTTCCGGTACTTCAGAGCCACCACTTTGCTTGTTCCGCATAAGCTTAATCCAGATCTGCAGGATCCGCACGTGTAGGTGTGAAGCTTACGCTCAACGAGGCTAGCCTGTCCCCACGAATCACGAACCGAGGCTTTGGTCTCCGCAATAGTGGACGAAGTATATCAAATGTAGTAAGTAGCTCGGTATCATCCACCAATGGCTCGGGTAATACACAAGATGAAAGCCATGGCATTCTTCCATATACCCAGCCTCGCGCCTATCTCCAGACTCTCCAGTTGCCGCCAGGATGCGTCTCTCCACCAGCTTCAACCTCCTTTCACTATCCTTCCTCCCATCATGCCTCGCCCTCCCATCCTCCAACACTCCCGCAAACCCATTCACCTTCTACAACCTCCCGACCCCCCTCTCCGGACCCTGTGACCTCTGCACCGGCCCCGACAACGCCATCTGGGCCCAAGACATCCTCGTCGACAAGCTCGTCCGCCTCGACCCCCTCACCGGCTCCGTAACCGAATATGACATCCCCTTCACCATCCCACCGCTCCCAGCCTCCGTCATCCCCTCCATCGCCGGCCGCACCGCCTTCTCCTGCGCCATCCGCCCCGGCGCCGACGGCAACATCTACGCCGCCAACGGCATCCGCAACCAACTCGTGCAACTCAACCTCAAAACCAAACAAATCAAAGTCTTCACCCCGCCGCCGCCCAACCCAGCCGGGAACCTGCAACCATTCAACGATCTCTGGTCCGGCCCAACCGGCATGTTCAGCACCCAGACAACCGGCAACGTGATCAACTTCTTCGACTACAAGACCGAGACGTTCAAAACCTACACCATCCCCACCGTAGAGGGCTCGCCGCTCTCCCTGATCGTGGCTTCCGACGGCGCAACCTGGTTCACCGAGTTCATCGGCAACAAAATCGGCAGGCTCAACGCCTCCTCGGGCGCCGTCGACGAGTTCCCCGTCCCAGAACTCCTCTCCGGGCCCGCCGTCATCCGCGTCGAGACCGAGCGCCGCTTCCTCTGGTTCACGGCCATCACGGGCAACGCCCTCGGCCGCATCGACATGCAGACCAAGGAAGTCGCCGTCTTCCCGAACCCGAACCCGGCGAGCTTCCCGGCCGAGGACACGGGGCCGGATTGCAGGGGCCGCGTCTACTTTTCCACCGCCACCCAGAACGTGCTGAATTATTATGACCCGGCGACGGAGGAGTTTGACACCGTTCGCATTCCGGGCAGCTTGTTGGGCGTTACTATGCCAGTGGGTCTGCCGCCCGTGGTGGATATTGCGATTAATCTTGGTCCCGGGGATGCGGTTTGGTTTACGGAGGCGACGGAAAATAGGATTGGCAGGTATGCGCTGTCGTAGCGGAGGGGGGGGGGGAGGAGGTGGGCTTTGATTGGGATTGGATGCGGCATCTTATTATTTTTCTGATCTGTCAAGATTGGTCGATTATTCCACCTGTGGTGGAAATATCCCTTCGCTTCTGTTGAGGTGCAAAGCATCCTACTTTTTCGGGGGTTTCGGTCTGATAAATAGCGTCGATGTCGCTTTTCCCTCTTATCTTTCTCTCGATACCTGGCTCTTGCCTTCTCAAGCCGGCCTTGTATATAGTATATAAACAACCTCAGACCCCCTCCTACCGCTCCCTACGGTCAATCTTACTACGCCAACTCCACTCGATTGCCTAGGCGATCGCATTTACCATTGCATTACCGCCGCACGACTACCAGCAAAGATATCGCTCGTCCTAAGATTTACTCTTCCTTCCTTCTCCAGCCATCTCACTGATACCGCGTATCACGGAATCTCAGTTGTACTACTCCTCATCATCATCATCATGACGACTAATACCAGAAATTCTTGGTCGTTGTACATGTCAGTCTGGATTCGAATATGCGGCATGTACTCGTGTAAACTGGCAAGACAGTAATTCAGCTTGAAGCCAAGTCCGCGGCATCTTGGTCTGGAATACTGTAGTGTAAAGGGTTCATGAAAATGGTGTTAGTTATAGCGATCTTGCTTGGGGAGTCAGGTGGCTGGGTAGTCGGGTGGCTAGATAGTAAGATAGTCGAGTAGTCTGGTGGTATGGATGCTAAACCAAATAATACAGTTCTTCATCATCATCAACACTACCAAATGCTGAATTTTCTCACACTAAGCCATAACAGACTCCCACAAAATATAGACTACAATGTCTGGGTTTTTTGCGCTGTTATTCCTGACAAAAAGCATGATCGCTTTCACTATTTTCGCCGTAGTAACTCGCTACAAAATCCGTTGCAGTGCAAGAAATGCGGGAATGGCTTGCTTTTAGGTCTTTTATACTTGACCTAGCCGACATCACGAGTGCTGAGCCTTTTCTGTAGGGATTTAATGGTCTTCCTTTGACTTTAATCCAGGTTCTACCTGCACAGAACACATAGAGGCAGTCGCAATATTCTCTAGCAAATCTTGTGGCGGAAAAATTTCTGCATACTTTGGGCAAGTAGTTTGGTTTCAGCTTTGTTGTTTACTTGATTTTGCCTGCTGAGGATTGTCATTGCGGTATGATGATGTTTTCCATTACTACAAGGTGTAAACAGTAGTCTGTTACCCTTGCCTCTCCTAATAACTCTCCGCTGAGAGTTATTGCCAGAGAAAGCTATAGGAGGTTTGGAAGAAGCTGATGTAATAAGTTCCATTTCTATTTCATGATAAGAACTTTTACTATCAGAAAGGCATAGGGATGCTAATCTTCATTAACTATCCGCAATATCCTAGGTAATGTAGTTAATTTGTCTAGCGAGCTAGACAGGAGGATGAAAATTCCACTTCTATACTTATAGTCAAGAACCTTAGTATAGTGAACAGGTTCTCGATGGCTAAGAGTTAAGTTTTAGATCTATACTTAATTTCCCTAGGTATCGTAGAACGAACGCTCTTATACCTAACACTTACACCCCGGAAGTATAGTTTTCCCGGGATTTCTTTAGTATTGTTAACTGTAGGTTTCTAGGCCAGCATACATATAAAGAAGCCAAGGTCGCCGCAATAAATGTACTGCACCTAATAACATATCTTAGTATATCCGGGCGTAGTACCTAGCCGCATAGTACCTACCTATGTTGGAAAACATCCAGCGTCCGGATTCTTGTCATAGGAACTTACCTAGATAAAAGAATCTCTATAGCGATGACAAGTAGCGGCACCATATTAGTTCGATGAGACCTATCTGCAGTAAGGTTTTCGAGGGCGGTCTCTATCATTAACGTCTAAATCCAGTGTATTATACTAAGGGAAAAGGCATAGAATATTACTATAAGCTTTCGTATAATTATACAGACAGTTCACTTATCTAGCCGAAAGCGTTGTGATGCCGCTTTCTGACGCCTTTCTAGTCAAGGATTCCACATTGTGTTGATCGAGCGAAGGAAGAGTACAGCAAAGAGCTATATATACACTTTCCTGCGCACGCCCCTTCCATCGGCCCTAGAATCTCGACCTCAGACTTCCGCGTAATCCTACTTCCAGAATGATCCACCCGGCTACTAGAAGCTGTAAGTATTAATATCCATTCTAGTACCTAGTAACTCTTCGTTTGTTATACTATTACAAGGTTATTAGTGAACACGACATACACTTCGCATTCAAATTATCGCGTGTTTACTTCCTCGTCAAATCGCGATTAAGACCACTGATCATTATAGCCGCGGTCCATGTACGAGAACTCCATAGTAGTAACGGGCACCACTATTGCAAAGGCATGTAGATCTCTGATATGGCCTCTCAAGGACAACGACGACCACTAAGCGTTAAGAAATCCAGGAGTATCTTGTTGTGCAGGAAGTACAAGCACTTTAGAGATAGGTCTAGCTGTCGAGTATAGAAAGACAGAGAATACTAGCATTGCTGCAACTGGATAGTGCGTTATTGCCAGAGATACTACATGTCAAAGTCTTAAGTTACACAGTAGGAGTTCCATCTTATACCCTACAACTACGTAGGACGCAGTATAGTATTGACCCTGCGGACTTTAATAGCCTCTGACATCCTGATGAGAAGTATATATAAACCCACCCCCCTCACTCTAACATGAAAAAAGGCAACACGACTAACTTTCTTGCCAGGCCAGCACAACGCCAAAACGCGCGGACATTACCTGGCAACTCCAACAAAGCCTTCAATTTCATATTGTCTGGTCCAGACTACTGTAACGACAGTAACGACAACAAAATTGATATACTCCGTACCTTCAAGACACCGGGATAGGAGTTATGATGATGTGGAGCTCCAGTTCTGTCACGAAATAAAGAGTATCATCGACAAAGTAAGAGATGATGGTGCTCATGCGTCCATCTTGCTAGTAGCGCTCGTCATAAGCCATAATTCAGTCATGCCGAAACAAATAGGATCAAAGAAGGTCTAGAGTGGAGACATTGGGCTTCGAAAATTTCTCACTCTCCTCGTCGACGCTGTCGCGCGAAGCAGAATAGTCTCTAGTCCATGTCTCAAAGCTCACGAACAGCGGTAGTTTGGCGAAGCGAGGAAGAAGGAAAACGCCGTTGATTATATCCAAAAGAGGGAGAACGGCAGGTGATCATTCCGACCATGTGACACCTCACGCGACACGATACAGTCTATTGTATAACACTACTGCATTCTACTCTACGCCCTACAACCAATCCACCCCCTCACCATCCCCTCTTAAACCCCCCACCCGCGGCTCAACAACCCCCCCACCTCCTCCAACCCCAACCCCATCGTCTCGGGATAAATCCTCCAAACCGTCCACCACCCAACCACACAAACCCCCGCATACATGGCAAACGTAGTCGGCGGACCCAAGAGCTCCATCATAGGCAGGAAGGACAGCCCGACCAGGAAGTTGGAGCCCCAGTTAGTAGCGGTGGCGAGGGCAGAGCCGAGGGAGCGGACGGGGAGGGGGAAGAGTCTATTTGTTTTTGGGTGTCAGTGATGGGGGGAGGGGACCGCAAGCGTTGCCGCAAGCGGGGAGGCAGAAAGGAAAGACGTACTCAGATTGCTGCCACGGCACATTCCCCAACCCAACCGCGTACCCCGCCACATACACCACCATCGCCACCAAAATCGCGACTGCCCATGGGCCACCGCCTCCACCCCCCTCTCCAACATCAGCAGCCTCTCCCACACCGTCCAGCCCCCCAAACCCAAAACTGCACAACGCGAGCCCGACAACCATGACTGGGACGGAGAGAAGAAGGATCCGTCGGCGCCCGACGCGGTCGATGGCGTGGAAGGCGATGAGGGTGAAGAGGAAATTTGTGAGGGCGATGGAGAGGGAGGCGAGGGTTGGGGAGCGGAAGCCTACCAGGGAGAAGATTGTGGCGGAGAAGTACATCAGTGAGTTCTGTGGACCACAGGTGGTGAGGTTAGACAGGACAACAAGCGGTGGGATGGGACCACAAGTGGTGGGGAGGAAACCACAAGTAGTCGACAAAGCCACAAGTGGTAGAAGAGGTAGACTTACGAATCCACAAAGTTGCTGAAACCCCTGCAACATGCACGCAATAACCAACGCCCTGCGATTCCCGCCCACGCCCACCAACTCCCTGAACCCATCACCCACATCCTCAACCTTCCCCCTCCACCCTCCCTTCTTCACCCCTACCCCCCTCCTCCCCCTCCTCGCGCTCTCCTCCTCCTCCACATCCCTCCTAACCGCCCCCAGTACCCCCTCCACCAACAACCCCTCCCCCTTCCCATAAACCCTCCCCAGAACCCTCCTCGCCGCCTCCGTCCTACCAGCCCGGACAAGCCATCTGGGACTCTCAGGCATGGCCCCCGCACACAAAGCCTGCAACACCGCCGGCGCAGCCCCCAGTCCGACCATCCACCTCCACCCCCCCTCCCGCCCACTAAACCCCCACCCAACCAAATACGCCACCACCTGCCCCCCCGTCACAAAAAGACTCTGCACCGTGACCAACCGGCCCCGGAACTTCGCCGGCGCCATCTCCCCGATATACAGTGGCACAACGAACGAGGCGCTTCCGACCGCGACGCCTACGACCGATCGGCCGAGGATCATGAACGGCACGGTTGCGGAGAGGGCTTGGATGAGGGCGCCGAGGATGAAGAGGAGCGAGGTGACGAGGATGATGGGGCGGCGGCCGTAGGTGTCGGCGAGGATGCCGGTGGCGGGGGAGGCGAGGAGGGCGAGGAGGGAGGTCGAGGATGTAATGAGGGATTTGTCGAGGGTCGTTAGGGGGCGCGCGGAGAGGGAGGTGTGGATTGAGATTAGGGTGGACGATATGACGCCGGTGCTGGAGGGGCAGGGTGTTAGCTGAGCTGGGCTATGCATCTGGGACTCAAATGGGTGCGCACTCGTAGCCGAATAGTAGACCGCTGACGCCGGCGCAGAAGGTTAGGGCCCAGATGAATGTGCTGGGTGTTTCGAGGGCGCTTTCGTCGACTTGCGAATGTTCCTGCTCCTGCTGCACTCCATCCGAGCCCGTCTCAGACGCCCCGTCCGCGATCAAGGGCTCGTTGGCCGCGTCCTCGGTGTCCAGGGCGCGCATCTCGTAAACGTTCTCCAGCTCTTCCTCGAGTTCGGCCGTGTCTTCAGACTGCAGAAACGAGTGGACTCCAAGAATGAGAGACGCGCGGAGAAGCAGAGGCTACAGTAGTTCTGGAGGCCCGCAAACCACTTGTGGTCGGGGTCGTGGAGGTGAGGTGTAGCATGACCTCGCGGGCTTGGTGTCGTGTGAGGTGTTCTGGCTGACGTTCCAGACGAGGCAAATAGAGCCGCGAGGGTCCGGTCGGCTGGCCTTGCCCTGCAGGGTCCGGGGGATCGCCAGGAACCCGCTCTTGTACTTCATATTTTTGTTACACCACACCACCTCACGAGCGGAAGATGATAGAAAGATGACGGGGGTGGTGTGAGATGTACGCTTATGTGTTTGAAGGGTGCGTTTTGTGGTTGGAGACGATGGGAAAATGTCTGGATGGATGGATTTGGGTTGTCACGTGATTGCTGAGCATTCATAACTCGAGAGGGAGGGTATAGGTACCTCGTTCTTCCGCTTCCAGGGTGTCTTTCCCTTAGCAAACTATTGCCTGCATGCGTAAAGGTAGGATTGCCCGTCCGCTTTTACTACGGATTGATTGTAGCTCGTTTGCTAAGGCGTCAACCCAACCCCTCTACTCCAGGTTGCCTTCCCTTCAAGTTGATCCAACTATCATCTTCATCATCACCACTATCATCTATCTTCCAAGATGCAAAACTTTGTTGTACACCATTATCAACATCCACAGTCTTCAAACCCGCCATAACAAACACCACCCAATCCCAATGCCTCACACCACCCTAAAAACCATCGCCCGTATCCCCTCCACCAAAAAGCCAACAGACACAACCACCGTACCCAACCCTCCCTAACTCCCCACCCGTAAACCCTCGACTCGCCCTCCAAAACCCCCCCTCCAAACCCCATCTCCCCAGCACAGAATCTCCCATTCAATCTTAACGCGGTAACTTGTCGTCGAATCTCCCAGCAGACCCAAGAACCCCCTTCCATCAACTAACACCCCAAACTCTCAGCCGCACCCTCAAAACCCCCGCTGATCCGCATAGCCCGACGATCTGATCCGTCCAGGGCCGGTAGTGCGTGACGTGGTTTCCCCGTGTCCAACTCGTTCGTTGCCTTGCACGTTACGCTCCCATTCTCAGTCCTCCCCTAGTATCTACGGCTACGTTCCTCTCCCAATGCCTGAATTACTGTACGCCTACGGAACAGCACCTTATCCGGCGATTCGGGCTTGCTGTGCAATGGTAAGTTTAGTTGTTGTTGTTATGGAGTTATGCCTACAGGAATTCAAGTTGTGCGACTGCAGAGCAGATGGATGATGCTCACGAAGCCGACTTGGCAATTCGTTCGTCCAACCACGCCACCTCATGAAGTGAGCACGAGCGAGCTGGCCGGCGCAGAAGTGGAGGAATAAAATTAGCTATCCTACCAGGTACAACCGACGCTCCTACGTCGACGTGTCCATCGCATCCGCGCCATCCTGGGCAGCCGCACCACCACCACCAGCCTCGGCCTCAGCATCCCCCATAACCTGATCCACAGCGTGGGCCCTCTCCGCAGCCTTGACGGCCTTCCTCTCCGCCCTGAACGCTGCGATCTTGGCCTTGAGCTCCGTATCCGGAATGACATCCTCGATCTTGAGCGGGGTGCGGTTGAACGGATCCGTCATATCGGACAACAAATGGCTAACGATCGTGCTCCGATCCACCACAACCCGACTCTTGGGCAAGATGACCGGATCCTTCATGATGTCACTGAGCAGCGGATCCAAAAACTCGTCTGGGATGTCGCCCAGATCGGCTTCTTCCTCCTCGTCGGCCTCCTTGGCGGCGGCGACGTGCGTGGCCAATTGCTCCCATGCAGCGATGTCCTCGGGGGATTTGAGCGCGTATTTGCGGAGGATGGCGGCTGCTTTGGCGAAGTTGGACGGTTTGTAGGAGCGGCCGTCGCGCGCGATGGCGATCCAGAAGCTGTCCTTGTCGCGGAGGTTGAGATACACGTCCGTGATCTCGGCTAACATGGCCTTCGCATTCCAGCCATACTCTTGGGGATTCTCGATCTTGAGTTGGGATTGTCTGGGGCCGACTAGGGCGTCGAGGTTGTAGTCGAGCATGTCTGCGAGGCGTTGAACGATCTCGGGCATGGTGAAGGAGTCGGAGAGCGCGTCTGTGAAGAGTTTGAGCATGGCTACCGTTTCGTTGGTTAGGCCCATGTACGATTTTGCCCGCTGTTTGGCGTTTTCGAGTTGTTCTTCTTTTTCTTTGCGACTTGCTTCGTCGAGGGTGGAATCGCTGCGGAGGGATTTGGTGGTGTCGTGGATGGTGGCGAAGGCGGTGAAGGATTCGTCGAGGACGTAGGTTACGTCGTTGAGTAGGAGGTTGACGAAGCGGACGAAGAAGTCGAGATTGACGCTGTCGAGAAAATTAGCAGGGGTATGCTGAGGGTGTGAGAGACTTACTTTGCTTCGGTACGTAAGTTATCGCGATATACGGAATTGCCCCAGATACACTTGATGATCTGGAAGATTTCGTAGCGGATGTTGAACTTGTCGTAGAACTGCGTGTGTGCACCGGTGCTTTCGCACTCGATGTAAAACTGCATGACGGCGTGAAGAAGGTGTTTGGTTGCGAAGGAGTCGGCAAAGAGGAGATCGCCAAGCACACCCTTCGACTTGCCGTAGTATGGCAAAGTGCCGTAGTAAAGGATGGACACCAGTCCCGACTTTAGGTACGGATTCCTGATGTATGAAGAGCTTCTCAGGAACGTGATGCATATGGCAATGAGCTCGCTGCACTGTGTGGACGTGACAATTTGCGGTATCATGCGAGTGATGAACTTGAAGTTGTCGACAATGTCCTCGAGGAAATACTCCGGTAGGCACTTGAACTCCTCCGGCTGTTCCGACGGCAGAGGCAATGAGAGCTGCTGCTTGGGATAATCAAGCCCCGGCGCCGCCACGCGTATCAACCAGACGATCACGTATCGCATGAACTGCATTGCCCTGCCTTGGATCGTCTCATCGAGGAGGATACCCTGTGTGGCCAGAATTTGACAATGGCTCTTCTCCACTGAGTCTCGGTACTTCTTGAGTGCATTCTCGAACATCTGGAGTTGGGCAGGGTTATGAGCGTATTTATGCCTTTCGGCCTCAAACTTTGCAAGCTCTTTCTCCATCCACTTGACATCTTTCTGCAGCTGCGACAGCTTGCTGTTCGCCGCTTCAGTGCCGTAGTGGTGGGCGGCAACAGTCAGGAAGAAGCACTCGCTGATGAAATTGTTCTCGCCATCGAGCTTTTGCGAGTAGAATGCATCCGACTCGTGTTGATCAGCATTCATCTTGGTCTCCTCAGTGATGTCAACTCGCGGGTTGCGTCTAAGGTAGCCAATGTCGATGCGATCAATCTTAGAGAAGGTCGAATCCACGAAAGGATCGCAAAGCCGGTCGAGGACAACGGTCACATTGGTCATGAATCCGTCTGAAGACACTTGCTTGACATCTGTGCGCATCGCCCTACGCTTGTGATTCTTGTTCACGGTCAACGCAAACCAGTCGAGCATCCTCGACCGCGAATCCTTGGCCCGGATGAAACGGTTGGCGATGTCAAACAGATCATCTTGGTGATTCTGTAAGGTCATGCGCAGAGCGTTCTGAGCGGCGCTGATAGCACCTTTGTCCTTGGTTCTTGCGCCAGAGAAGTAGGTCAAAGACACTTCAGCCTGCAGAGGAGAGATGCGGAAGAAGGGTCCGAGCAGTGTGTCGAGCTCAATCCTTGGCGCCTCGATGTTCTCGGGCAGGAAGCTTGGAGATTGCGACAAAGCGGCAACCATTGGGGGGTACTGGCAAACATTGCGGATGGCCTGGTGCTCTCAGCTTGATGTCTCGGTGACTTTTCGAGTGACTTACCTGAACATATGCCTTGAAGTCATCATTCATGTTCTTCTTGGCCAAATCTCTGCTCAGCTGCTCGATAGCACCAACAAAAGCCTCCTTGATGCTCTCGTCTTCCTCGAACCGCGAGACCGCCTCGGCCAAGAAATCATGGCACACGCCGCGCTCGTCATCTGGATCCACCAAGAGGTGCTGCGCAAGCGGGTTTACCGCCCACGGCTCCATGCCGAACATCTCGGGCATGGTCACCGCAAAGATGATGTAACTCATGCAGAGCCTACGCGCCTCCCTCAGAACCGCCGCCCGCGTGGGGTCATTCTTGTCGGCCGAACTGGATTGTCTCGACAGCCTCACCACCCGCTTCCAGCACCCGAACAGGTATTCCAAGAATGACTTGCCACGTCCACTGGCAGCTTCCAGAATCGCCTGATCGAGTGTGCTTGTGCTCAGCAGCAACGGACTTTCCGCCTCTTCCAGATCCGCCTTGACGCCAGGCACGTACGACAGCTTGTTGCCGTGAAGATCTTGCTTGTTGTCCTCGTCCAGCGTCACCCGGAAAGCCGTGGACAATAACCTATGCTCCCACGCCTCGGTGGATTCCTGGACCGGGGTCCGTGTCCGCGACTGAGATCTCGACTCATGATTGCTGTCGCGCTTCTGCGGCACCGAGGATTTGTTCGTGATCGTGATCTTTGACGCGGGAGATTCATTGCCTGACTTGATGCCAAGCTGAGAGAAAGGGTTGTTGGGGGGAGGGGTGGCAACAGATGGCGAGTCTGTCCGCGGGGAGCTATTCTCGGATTTGCTGGGAGTTGATGCGACAGGCGCAGGCGCACTTGAGGAAGCGCTGGATTCTCCGGTAGCAGGCGGAGTCGTGGAAGGCGCGGGCAGGCCGCCTAGCTTTGCCAGACGTTTGTTACGGATCTGTACGTTGTGAGTTATTGTATGCTGTATGCGCGGATGCATGCTACCTTATCGGCGTCGGATTGTGCGTCGGCCATGATGGCGGCAAGATCTGCGGAGAGCGCGGGCGGGGAGGGAGGGTGCAGCGCAGGTAAAAAGACGGCGGGAGGAAGGGTGAAGTCGGTGGAAAGAGTGATGGTGGTTGGTTCAATGTCCAATGTTCTCTTCACGTTGTTACCAGAAGTCAGCTCGAGTTGGAGGCGATGATGTATCCCGGGCTCCGACTCGCCGGCCAGGCACCAAGGCACCAAGGCGTCCATCCCGCCGCTTTTACACCCGCTAAACCCCGGAGCTAATAATAGAGAGCATGTGCTGCTCATCTTGTGGTGTTGACATCCTCCACTCGAGACCGCTCTGCCCTGCAAGATATGCATGGCGTGGGAGTGACTCTGCGGGGGCGCGATGGAAGCCATGTACCATCGTACAGAGCTTGGGATACTCCCGAAGGTGCATCACCACTTATTGTGACTGCGTCTCATTCAATGTCGGGGACTTCCCTCAGATTCATGGCCACTGGGCAGCAGGCAGGAGAAGCAAATTGTGTCTCACTTTCTATCGCATCACTTCTCCAGGAGGAAGAAACTCAACCAAAGGCCCTCTTGGGCGGGCAAGGAACAAAGGCATCTTCGTAATTTCGTACACGAATCTAGGCTCTCTTGCCGTTGTCCGTCTCTCTTCGAATATTACCTACCCATTTTGCAGGCATACAAGGGTGCGGGGGGACTTGAAGTCGCAGGATACCTTTGCTCCATTCTGCTTCTACGTACGAGCATCAAAGAGCAGCATCGTCTATCGGCATAACGTTAGCGATGGGCTTCGGCACCCGCGTCGTCGTATGCTCGGCTTGCGACCGTCGATGATGCTTGCTCGTTCGGAAGACACCCGATGGAGCTGTACGATATTCATGCGAGAGTGCAAGTGCAGCCGTCCGGCGAGACTACGCGCGGTGGCTGCGAGGCAGGACGCTGGCATCGTGGTCTCCCTGGGGTCCCTGCATCGCCTTGCTGGTCCTTAGTTAAAGGGGATGTGTGGAGATCATTTGCGATCGTGAGCCAAGGCCATAACGTGATGGGTTCACGTTGCCATTGATCCGGCGACATTGCGAGAGGATGCAGGCTTGGAGGAGCTTGGAGGAGAGGGTGGAGATGGGGCGACGGAAGATGGGACGGGTGCATATGAGGGGGGAAACGGGAGACTATTATCTCGTAGGCGCAGACGGACCGAAGCGTTCGTCGGCGCAGAGGAAATGTGGCGTCGCAGCGAGTCGCGGGGGCCAACGCTGGAGTCTTTGGAGGCACGGAGGGAGTGTGAGGCGGCAGAGGGCAACGAGAGAAGCGAGCGGTGGTGGGTGATTTTGCATCCTCCCGGTGGTGGTGGCGGTGGTGGTGGTGGTGGTGGTGGTGGTCGTGATCGCAGTCTTGGCCTCATGTTCTGCCCAGCAGCACGTGCAGCGAGCCACCAAGACAGCGACGAGCCCTGGAGAAACAAACAGCACGCTTGACCCGGGCGCGAACTGAGACGGCGACGAAGTTGAATTGTGCCTTTGTTGCGAAGGCGCTGGAGGTGGAGGACATGTGGCACAGAATAAAGAGTGCTGTCGCCGCGGTGAGGAGGACGAGGCTGCCAGTGCTAAGATACATACAGGAACCTACCAAATCATCACCAGCTCCGTCATCTAGCTCTACTACTACTACTACTACAGCAGACAACCCTGCCCGTTGTCATCCTGCCTCTTGCTGATTTGCGTCGTTATCAACCGTCCCCAATCGTCCCCAATCGTCCCCCATCGTCCCCCTTCCATTTCGCAGTCAATAGCCCCCCCCCAGCCCCGGTCTGGGCCGAAACCCGCTGCCTGCCAAACCTCCCACGACCACACGACCGCCCCAAGCAACAACAACAAACACCAGACCCTCTGCACCCCCCCCCACCCCACAGACACTCTTCTCACACCACCCGACTGCTTCAAGTTCCCTCTCGCTCTCGTGCACCGCCATCGCGTCCATCGCCCCTGGGAGCAGCTTGGACCGCCCCCTGTTCGTATCTCAAGCCGCTGCGGCTGTGTTGCTCGCCTCCAGTTATTAGGCCAAGCCCCGGAAAGTACGCCTCGCTCTGAAACCCTTCCACCTAGACTCTCAACCACTCCCTCTCCCTCCAAACCACCACCTCCTCCTCCACGCCTCCCCACCCGCCATACCCTTCATCCCCACTCCCTTGTTGATAAGTCCAGATGGCGGAAATCCGTCGCAAGCTCGTGATCGTCGGTGACGGCGCCTGCGGAAAGACCTGTCTGCTCATGTGAGTTACTCCTCATCCGCCTCGAGCTCGCAGCCTCGCCTGCATCGCTCCAAACCACCGCCCCAGCTGACCGCCATCCAGTGTTTTCTCCAAGGGCACCTTCCCTGAGGTTCGCACTCCCCCTTCCACCTCCCCCGACCGCGCCGCCGAGCTTCGTCAGCTCGCCTCGATAGCCTGCCGCGCACGACCACATCGGTCGACACCACCCACCGCGCACAACGTTGCTGATACCCTCTGCAGGTCTACGTCCCCACCGTCTTCGAGAACTATGTCGCCGATGTCGAGGTCGACGGCAAGCACGTCGAACTAGCCCTGTGGGATACCGCCGGTCAGGAGGATTACGACCGTCTCCGCCCCCTCTCATACCCCGACTCGCACGTCATCCTCATCTGTTTTGCTGTGGACTCGCCCGATTCGCTCGACAACGTCCAGGAGAAGGTACGCTATCACCGTCACTCATACAAGGCCGATGGACTAACGGAGCCCGATGCAGTGGATCTCTGAGGTTCTGCACTTCTGCCAGGGCCTGCCCATCATCCTTGTTGGCTGCAAGAAGGATCTTCGGTACGACCAGAAGACGATCGAGGAGCTACACAAGACGTCACAGAAGCCCGTCACGCCCGAGCAGGTAAGCCTACCCACGGACCCCTGAGACGGACCCCGACCACGGCTAACATTTCCATCAGGCCGAGGATGTCCGCAAGAAGATCGGTGCGCTCAAGTACCTCGAGTGCTCTGCCAAGACCAACGAGGGTGTCCGTGAGGTGTTCGAACACGCCACGCGCGCCGCGCTCCTGACCCGCAAGAAGGAGAAGAAGAAGTGCAACGTTCTGTAAATTCCTCCAGCAGCCCTCCCCAGCGGTCACGGCTGTTTTCTCTTTGGAATACGAGGCATAAGCGACTCAGACCGTGGTGTTGATATCTAAATGCGCTGTCCGATCCCCTCACTCGACTGGAAGCTCAAACCCTCACGGCGGGAGAGTTCTAACGAAATGAAATGGAGAATGAGCAATTCGAACGCTTCTTCTGCATTACATGGCACCCCAATCCCTTCCCCACCCACACACCCCCAAATCCACACATACTAGAGCTTTCTCTTCCTTTTCACGGCAATTTGAGGCGTTCATCTTGCGCAGGGTTGTTGTTTTGTCGGGACCGATCGACCACCACCACCACAACCACCAACACCACCGGTTTGGCCGCCGCTTCACCTTTCAACTCGCGGAATTACTTTAATTGCGGATCTTTCACCGGAGCGGAGCGCGAGAGAAATCATGGACCAAAGGCAAAGCTACGGTGGTTTTGACGGATGGATGGAGCGAGCGAGAAGGAGAGCATGAACGATAATATGGGAATCCGGGTTGTGGTGTTTTTTCTCTTTTCTTTCTTCGTCTGCCAGTCTGAGATAACTACTGTTAGGATGCTATGGATGCTCGTTTCCTTTGAACCGTTGCCAGATGGTTGAGCTCAGTGATGCACAACGTGAAGAGAAAATGACGGCGATGAATGGTACTCTGCCCTTCCCCCTCGGCAATAAATATCCTGCTCCCTCAACTATTGCGGTACGTCACGTGCGCCCTGGCTATACCACACATCACGTGATGGGAGGAGATCCCTGGACCTCACCTCATCGTCTCCATTCCCCTCACAATCCTCACCAAGCCAGCGGCACAGGCTCCGTTCGAGGTAAGCGACTGATACATCAACACCTCGCAGACACAGACACCAGGAACGCCTCAACCTCACCCACATAACAGCAGCGAGTGCCACACGCCAAACCCGCCTACATCCCACCCCCTCCCCCTCCTGAATCCATCCCCTCATCGATCGTATCCAATCCAACACACCCTCCTATCATCCTTTACAGCACACGTCTCTCCATAACTTATTTCCTCCCTCTGCCCTCTCACCTCGCCCAGTTCCCCTCCCCGTCTCCGATAACCACCTTCTTACTTATCTATCTCCCCCTACACCCTCTTCCCCTACACCCTCTCCCCCTACCCCCTCCCTCCCCCAACATCCCAATGTCCGAAAACCACCAATCTCGCTACATCCCTACCTCCCACGCCAGCATCTTCGTTAGAGACACCGTCGCCGGCACCGCCCCTGCGCTGGTTCTGGTCCATGGCAATTCTTCTTGCTCGAGGGTTTTTGAGGCTGTTTTTGGATCCTTGGTGTTGGAGCTGAGGGCGCTCTGTGGTAGTTCTTTTGGTGGCTCAAACGTGGATCGTGTTGGGTTTTCGTTCGTTTGCCTAACGTTAGCGGGATTCAGTCATGCTGGTGGTGTGTAATTTGAGCTGTTCGCTGTCGCTTCGTTTTCTTATCAAAATCCCCCTTACTTCCATGCACAATGAATGTCCTTGCCAACTTCTGGAGCAAGTCAGACTGGAGTTTGTCAGACTTCAACCTATCTTTCTACAACAGCTTCTTTCTTATGCTGGCGATACCCGACAGATCTTTTCTGTACTCATCACTAATCCCCATCTAACGCCTCCAACTCCCCAGATCATAATCCTCGGCTGGTCCCTCGGCGGCCACATCGCTATCGAACTAGCCTCCATCCTCTGCCCTATCCCCCCCTCCACTAATCCCCCCTCCACCTCTCCCCCCTCCTCACCAACCCCCCAAACCCACATCCACGCCATCCTCCTAACCGGCACACCGCCCTCCCTGGGCCCCGTCCAAACCGCCTCCGCTTTCCTCCCCACCCACGCATGCATCTCACTTCCTCCGCCGCCCGGCGCCCCAGCTCCGCAGCCGCGTTCGCGAAAGCAGCTGTCGGAGACGGAGACGAGGAGGCGTGGATGGCGGAATGCGCAGCACGCGCGGATGGCCGGGCCCGGGAAATCATGTTCAAAGCCTTTGCCGGGGCGCCGGACCCCCAAGCCCCGGAGCCTCAGTCAACGTTACCGGTCCTGGGAAGGCGGACGACGGAGATTCCTCGGGTGGAGGCGGCGGATCAACGCGCTGTGGTTGCGAGTGCGCTGTTATGGGCGGTTGTTTATGGTGGGGTTGAGCTGTTTGTGCGTCTGGGTTATTTGGATGGCTGCGAGTGGGGATGGTTGGGGAGGGGGAGGTGTTTGAGGTTGGAGGGGTTGGGGCATGCGGCTTTTTGGGGGAGGGGGTGGGCGGTGTTTGGGCGGGTTTGGAGGGATTTTGTGGGGGATTTTGGGGTGGGGTTGAGGCAAAGGGATGAGGCGAGTAAGCAGGTAGGGGAATGGTGATGGGATGGTGGCAGTGTCATGCGCGTGGACAGTAAGAATGAGAAGTGGAGGGTGAGGAAGTGTTTGCTGTACAGGTTGCACGTAGAGTGGCAAGGAAAACGGCCTAGCATATAGGTCTCATCATGATGAACGAGTTTCGAAATTAGCTTTTCCACCATTTTGTCACGCGTCTAGCTCAACCGAAGAGAGGTATATGATTCGATGACATATCCCTATACTACTATGCTGAATTGGTCAAGTGTGAATTTTCCCACCGCAGAGTATAGTCGTTCTTCTCAGTCCCCGAAATGGATCCACCCTTCGGCCACCATTGAAGAAACATGGGGGAATATCAATCGTAGTATAGTACAAAAGCCTGATGGGAATAGGTCTCCTGCAAGGAATGCCTTGAGGTGTTAGGCAACAGTAAAGCCTCGAAGTGACAGCGCGGGATCCAGAAGCGGAAGACCGAGCTCAGAGAGACAAGATGCGCATAGCAGAACCAAGAGTACGATTCCTGAGGCTATCGACAAATCGTATGCAATATGACCATTTGGGTGGGTATTTAGGAATAGTTGAATTGTGGGGTATCGTGAAGGAGACAATTTCGCGCCGGTCGATGGACAACAGCATGGAGGTGACAATAAGGTCTTTCCAGCAGGAATGAGACACAGGGTATTGTGAACTTGAAACCGGTAATGTGACCAACAGAGGTTGAAGTGATTTCCAAGGACGAAATTGGAGCCGGAGAAGACAACGGATGGAGGTAAGATAGCATAGCGGAGGTAACCTGATACTGCCTGCGTTCAGCTAGTATCCAATCAAACCTTGGCCTTGCGAGAACGTGTGCCCTTGGTAGCAGCCGGCTTTGCTCTGGGGCGGGGTGCCGCGGGGCGACGACAGGCCTTCTTCGCTGGCCTCTGCTGATTGTCATTATTCTCATCGTCGTGGTCGTCATGGCCGGGACGGCGAGAACCAGAAGAGGTCTTGCGTTTCTTCCCCTTAGGTAGACCGTTCTTGAGGCTGTTGAGCTTCTTCTTGAGCTCAGGAAGCTCGCGCATAGATCGAAGGAGAAAGTATGCAACCATCTCCTTGGTCCATTCGTTAGTGATAAACCAATCCTTGTCAACGGGAATATAGATTCGAGTGTCATCAGACACAACAACTCCACCCTTAAGCTGTTCGATCTCGTTCTGGATGCGGATACGGCGGACATTATGCCTCACAGCGGCGTCTTGGAGTAGGTTCAAAGGAACGAGGTTGCTCAGTAGAGGGTCTAGGGACGGGAACTCGTCATCCTCGCATTCCGGAAGCGGCGATTCGACGAATTCCTCAAGCCAGTCTTGCACTGATAGATCGAAGTCCGGCAAGTCGAGCCAATCGACCTGGGTGAGCCAGTCGAGCTCCTCGCGAATGATGGCCACTTGCTGCTTGTTCAGCTTGGCTACCTCAAGCTTCTTGTTCTTCTCAGCCTCGCTGATGGCTTTGATTTCGGATGCTGTTGAGGGGGCGGTGGAGTTGATGTTGGTGCGCTGGCCCAGAATGCGGCTGATCCTGCTCTTCTTGTCCTCAACGGCTGCCACGAGTTCGGCAGAAACGACGTTCGGCACAGGGGATATCGGCTGTGGGGCTTCTGGCTCGGCCGGGTATCCCATTCCCCGAGAAACCGGGAAACCGAGTGGAGTAGCGATCATCTCGTAACCAGCAAACGGTTGCAGGTATGCCTCGGCCGGGTGTCCCGACGTCTGAGCAGCCGGGAAGTTGGGAATGAGCGATCCATCGAAATTCGGAAAAGCTCCCCCGGTGATATCAACCTCCAAGCCTGGGATCCCGAAATTGAAGCCGTGGAATGGAACCATGCCATGCGGCAGAAGGAGCTGAGTTTGTTCGAGCGGCTCTTGCATCTCTTCGCGGACATCCAGCAGTGGGTCGGGGTTGGATTGACGCTCAGAACCAATCTCGAAGTTGGGGGCGTGCATGGAATCGTAGTCATCAGCGGGGAGGAAGTGCTGCTGAAGTTGAGGTGCTGGATCGGGCATCCACTGAGAATCCTGGACTACACCCGGGATCCTGCTTTCATTAGTTGCGAAAATCCCATAGTGGATAGCGGTATAGCTGTATGCATTGACTTACATGTTGAATTGCGGGCGGAAGACGACCTGTGCATCAGGAGGCATCTGGGCATAGTAGCCATCCGGGTGGAGGAACTGCGGTCGACCTTGGAGCACTGGATCTGGCATCCACCGAGGATTCTGGATGAAACGCGGGAGCCTGGTCTCGTTAGCTGTGTTGATCCCATAATCAATAGTATTGTTGCTCTGGGAATTGACTTACATGCCGAAAGGCGGATTGCTGGTGGCCTGGGCGTCAGGACGCACTCCATTAGCCTCAGGCGCGAACTGCAAGTGCTCAGATCCCGCAGACATCGTGGTTCGAGGGGGAGATGTGTGCGAGTAGGAGCTACCTCCGCAGTGGGGAGGGTCAGTATAGACCTTGTAGGGTACGAGAAGGAGATGAGTGGGGCTTTTGGAGAGAGTGGGAGGTTAGAAAGAGGGAGATGGGGCGCGACAGGAAGCAGATTTATACCTGATGGTGTCACGTCCAGTAACGCGTCCGTACCTAGGCGTCGCCATGGAGACGACGCGTCAAAACGCAGTGACTGCAAGGTACTTACATACGAGAACAGCAGGTTACAGCCTCGCGTCGGCTCATTGCTTGATGAAGTGCTTCATTGCCTTCCATGGCCTTCTGACAGTGCAGCACAGGCCACATATACGTCAGCGCCACCCTGAATGCGAGACTGCCTCGGATGTACCACTTTTCTCGAGCAGAGATCCTTATGTCATACTCTATATACTGCACACCAGCCGATGGGGTGGAAAGAGTGAAACCAAATACGAAGGCGATGCCAAGCCAGGCTCCTGTTGACCTTTGAATCATCCGCGATAACGGTCGGATAGCTTTGGCGGCACCAGTCCTTGTGATGTCGATATTTAGCATGTAAAGCCGCCAGAGAATCCGCTGGATGAAGCGGCTAAGACGTATGCTGTAGATGACGAGTGTCTCTCTGAGCGTCGCTGAGCATTGTGAGTCCTCACAGTGATCGATGGCCTGATATCACGCTGACAAAAAGCCAAGGAGACAGGTCCCACTGCAGCGAGAGTGCCCATTTCGAGTGTGTGTAGATATCTGACGTGAGTGAGAGTGGCAGGCATCCGGAAATGAGCCATCGATTACGCCGGAATGATGTCGGCGAAGCGGCTGGCAGCCTGGGTCACTGACGGTGAGATCGAGGACGCGAAGGCTGAAATCGAACGGTTTAGGGCCAATCTATGGAGTTCTTATTCAGAAAAGTATATTTGCGGCGCTGATACAGAGTGTACTTTGTGGGAGAGGTTCAGAGGGTCATATTCTGAGTTGTATAGGGACAAGGCAGATGCGGCGCTATGAAGCTGAAAATAGACACCTTCAAAGCTAGCTCCTACTACATAACTTAGACTCTGAGTTGTATCATTGCTCGCAGAACGACGAGCCTGACAATGCCTCTGTTTTCGTTAACCAACGAGGAAGCAGGAAGGCCCTTTTATACCCTATAGTTTGAGAGTTTGCCTAGTGCTTGCCTGAGCGCCTGACTCCATTCTAAAGACCACATAAGATGGGAAGAGTCGGCCACAGACAAGTAGGGAAAGGGCTATATGACAGATCTGTCCGATCATAATACATCATCAAATTGGAGATGATCTTGAATATCTTTTCAAAGAGAATAGTGAAGGGAGGGGGTAGGAGAGGGCAAATCTGTGGGCTCAATGGAAATGGACATTATTGTGGAGCTCTAGAACAATAGTACGACGTCGAGAAAGAAAGGCCAACGCCGTAATTAGGAAGCAGTATAGAAACACGTAGAAGTACTTTCACTGGGGGAATGGCATTGCACACAATATATCTCTAGGTGGGATTGACTTAGTAGCAAGATTCCAGAGCCAGAAGCTCCAAACAGTGGTATCTAACTTTTTCTCCCCTTTTCTCCCGTTGCATCTTGTGGTCCCTTTACTTTACTGGATTCTGATCGACCATATATGCTACCATGTCGAAACCCGGTTCATTCATGGAAGAAGAGCCATGACGAGCCAGTAGAGGAGCTTGCTCTTGATCATCGCCAAGCTCTACCATGTCGTATTACCAGAATCAGCCATAGCCATCGTCGAGGTCCAGCGAGATTTGAGCCTCCACTTACAGGTTGGCAGAATCTTTAGTAAAGTAACGCTGCAGTGGGTATGCCCTAATCAAGATCATTGTTACAACTTACGGATCTGGACTTCACGAAGGAGGGAGCGACCTGAACGGCCGCGTTTTGACGGGAATCGGCCTGATGGGAACCGGTCTGAGGGAAAACGGTCTAGATGGGAACGGTGATGATTATGTAAGGGTTGAATGACAGAAATGGTAGTCTCGGTGTTTAACGAACAGGGACAGGGGCCGCTCAGGAGGCTTATTGAAGTGCTTTCGGGGTGGATCAGGGAGACTCAAGATGACCAGGATTCGTCGGGTCAATGAGAATAATCGATTATATAGGATTCGAAAACCTGAGTGGGATATCAAGAGAAAGGGTTATACGTCAAGTCAGTACGAAATCACATAGAAACACCTCATGACTTGACTAGGAGAGTAGCATCGTGGAACATGTATGCTACATCCCAGCATAGGAGCACTGTAATAGCAAAAAAACAGAGCCAAAAGCTCACGACCGTAACCATTGTTCTTCTCACGGTCTCTCTTATCCACTCATATCTTCTCAGTCCATGTGACCTTTTTTTGCTTTTTAATTTCATTTCGGGGTAAGTTTGTTGCAGATACGCTCAGTGGAGATGATGATAACTCGTAGCTTCGAGCCGGCAGGATGATCTAGGAGGAAATTTCGAAGATGAGGTATATTTGCATTTGTCGGTCTTGTCGATCGTGGGGATGACGATTTGTTAGTGAGGTGGAAGCAGATGGGGTGGTGGAGAGCTCGTATAACGTACCTGAATATGCTCGAGGGACATTGCCCGACATGAGGTAGCTGTGGTATGGGCATTTTGCTATCTCGCAGGGGAGGTACACGTCCCGCGGACGAGGCTTTCCCAATTCTGATGGGCTTCCTGGACTATTTACAGGGTTCTATTTGGGCCACACCCCTTCTTTCTGCCTGTGCTGGCCTTCGCGCGGCAGACCTTCTTCGCCGACCTGTCGTTCTCTTCGTCCTCCATTTCGTTGCGCTTTCTCTTATTGCTCTCCTTGATTGGAACAGTCTCCTGGGCCTCGCCTTCGTACAGTGCGCCTTGCTCGGCTATGTTGAAGACACTGTCAAGGTATGCCTCGAACGATTCTACCGTGTCATGCTGACTGAGGACGATGTAGTCCTCATGCATGGGGTCATCGAAGAAGTTTAGAGCATCCGCCAAGTTATTATCGAAGGCAATGTTGTTCGTGACTCCGTACTGAATACCACCTTGACCGCCTGGGGGCTCGGCGTTGATGGCTGCGTGTACGGATGGGACTCCGGCAAAGAAGCAGACATCATCACCGTAGTCCGTGCCGAGCCGCTGCAGCTCCTGACGAAGAAGTCTGCAGCGCTGACGCGGCCGGCTCGCTCCATACTGGGGTTGTTGATGGTGGAGATAGTACGATTCGAAGGTACGTGCGAGGCAAATGTGCACGCGAAGAGGGTGGTAAGAGACGCGCGCGAATGTGAGAAAGGACGTATGGTGGGATGGCGAGTGGACCGATAATGGGTATTTGGGTGGTGAAGAGGTGCAGCGCGACGGAAAACAGGGTTTATATACTTAAATAGGGTGGCCCTCGCGCCAAGTCGCGTCGAGACGTATTGACACCCTCGAGCAACGACAAACAAGTAGAGCCGCTGATCCGTAGGAGTACGTGCACTGGACTTAGAAGCTGCCTGATACTCTTCCAAACTGGAAACTCGTGAAATGGCCATACCGCGGGCGCTCTATATCTTGACAGACCTCTTAGCGCAATGAACAGTTACATGCCTCCCTTACCAATGTGCCCCAGACCGTTATTGAAAGCCGCTACACGAGGCGGGCACTTACTGCGAGTAGCAGATAAGCACTCAGGAGAATGAACGTGCCAGAGATTGTAGAACACACTGGTTCGGCAGCCTCTTCACATATATCATGTGGGAGAAGAAGGAAGCTGCTTACAGGGTGGTATTTATGCGCTCTGCTTTAGCCCAATTTATTAAGAGAGCGCAGGACATTGACAATCTCGAGGCCCAAGCCTTGCACCTTTATGATGATCATGGCTAACAGGCTGTGTATTCTCGGAAGAAAGAAATCTAACCATTTATACTCTTGGGCGAGTTGCACGCCACCGATCACGCACCTCCGCAACACACGAACTGAGCAGTCGCTAACGCCTCGCACCTTACAGAAAGAGTGTGGTGTGCTGCAATCTTGGCCCGCGAACATGGAAGGAGTGCTGGTAGTCTCAGGGAGAGAAGACGTTGAAGAAGGCCAAAGGACAGCCGCAACTATTGCGAGCACGAATGATCCACAAGGGCTTCCGCCAGGTGCGCCGCTCATGGCGAGCGCTTGCGGGTAGCCTGAGATCGAAAGACAATCATTGAAGGACGATTGATGAATCTAAGTTGATAAGCTGATGGAAGTTCGCTGCCACTCCGTCGTACGAAGCTTTACGAGTCACACAGATCGCAGGTGGACAGCCTTACGCCCTTAACGTTATAACTGCGCGGACTATGTTGCGAGCTCACATCGCGTACTTTTTCCCGACGTTGAAATCCGTCTCCCTTGAGAGAGTACGAGCTTGTGACGTTGGCTCTGCTGGAGCTGAAGTATCATAGCCACAGCCAGGGATATCGGATAAGAACAGCGGCAGCATCGTTGTTCAAGCTCTCTGGCCAAGAATTAGCCACAGAAGACCAGACGAGGACAGAATGCTTCGGCTGCTGATGCGGAGGTGTAGCTGGTTTCGGATGCACCACGGCTCGGCTCTCTCAGTAAAAGCGACTCTCAAGGGAGGACGCAGCACATTCCAGGAGCCTTTGTGATGTCACTGACTGGCGCAGATGGTAGTCCATACTAAGCAGTCTTGGTGATGGCTCGACTTTTCCTTGCGGACAGTAAGCCAGCTCGAACATCTGATATCGAATGAAAAGCCGTCTTTGGACGTTCGGACTGCCCCAATTTTCTCCGGGCTCTTTTACAGCTATGCGCTGATGGATCATGCTCCGAAGTTCTTTCTGATCTTTCTGAAGACGTTCGGCCTGAACTGTTCCTTTTTAATCTTCCTGAGACATCGGAGGGGCCGCTTCAAGTGACACGATAAGCTCTCGGATAACTGTATTGGGTCATTGGCCCTTCATGTGACGGGATGTATCCGAAAGACCTGGAGACGAAGCTCTGGAGGATAATTTCTGACAGAGGACGTCCTTCCACAGGATGGAGACCGATCTTGAAACTAAGCATCCTTCAAACGGGACATGAAGCGATGAGATGATGGTATGTAGCCAAGGGCATCTGCGGGTTATTGTTCATCTGGATGAGGTTGGCCTGTACCGGTTGATAGGTACCCTCCCGAAAGAAAGAATAGAAACATGGCAACCGCGTCGATATCGCTTTAACTCAATGAGATATATGATTCAAAGAAAGAACGCAACAAAGCTATCTGATGACTGCGGCCATGAAGAATTGACGAGAGGGGATGAGGTTGTTGGGATCGGACGGGAAGAACAAGCCAGCCGATCTCGGAGCACGAGCAGGCCCCGTTGCCCGCCGCGCTCAGGCTCCAAACCTGGAACGAAACCTCCACCACCTGGCCATCTCCTAAGTGTACATCACACAGAGCCACGGGGTTTCCATCATAGCCGCCGAAGTCAAGCTGATGAGCCAAGCTCTTCACAGGCCCCCGGATCAGACCGCAACCATGTGAAACGGATCGGGTCCGTGCGTATCGCGAGAAAAAGAGTGGCAAACACTAATCGCGCTAGACCCAAAGCGGTCGAGAGAGAATTAATGATCAAGTAATTGATTATCTACCGGTCTATCTAGTACTGTTTATATACATACTTTAAAGTCTCCTTATCGTATCGTAATAACTTCTGCACTATTAATAGGCCTATCTATAGATCTATACTATAACTAATTAATCCTCTAGACGCCGGAATTTTACCGTTAAGGCGACTAAGGTATTAAGACCCTAGGGTCGATTATTTTAATTAACATACCCCCTTAGGTTTAAGGCTATGGGTAAGTCCTTTCGTAAGCGTAAAATAGGCTTAAAGCTGGAGATAAGCTCCTAGTATAGAAGAAGGGATAGA